>JAGFNQ010001472.1:0-159390 GCA_024364735.1 Boesenbergia rotunda | reverse complement strand
AAAAAAAAAAGATTTTCCCATTTTTTTAGTCGTGTATAAAAGTTGAGAAGTAGAGAACAGTAACGATCCGTCTAAGGTAGGAGAAGGCGGGTCGCTACAGTTGGTATCAGAGCCGTTCCCATTCTCCAGCATCACACACACATCAGCATCAACCTTGCCGTCTTCAAGTAAGAAAGCTTTAAGTTTCAGTTTTTCTATTGCTCCTTTATTTAATTGCAGTATAAAGAAATGCTTAAGTACTACTCACATGTGCATAGAACAAGGAAGCATGTTTAATCCCTTAGTATCACGGAATCATGTTTAATCCCTAGAATGGATATTAGATTTCTAAGTAAGAGGACAAGTTTATACCTAGAGATGTAATAGTGATTTCTTGTTCCCTTATGCATTATTAGATGGCAAGAAGAGGCCGAGCTCCTAATGCTAATAACAGAACTCCAGTTCAAGAGAACAATGAGCCTGGCACAGAACAGCCAAACCTGATGGCAGTCATTGCTCAAATGCAAGCTCAGATTACAGAACAACAGAAGACCATCGCCACACTGATGGCGAATCAGCACCCAGGCCCCCTACACCACCCACAGCAGGAGTGGGAACTCCAGTGGTGGCTGAAGTTCCACCGTCCCACAGGAGACCCCTGCCGTGAACCGAAGACAAGAAGCATACCTCGTCCAGTGGCAGAGGCTGAAACCAGAAAGCTTCTCAGGCACGACTGAGCCCTGGGATGCCCAGGCTTGGTTCAAGACTTTAGAGAGCACGATGGAGCTTCTTGACTGGCCAGAGGTTGAGAAAGGTCAAATGTGCCTCCTTCTGCCTAACTGGAGATGCTCGTATGTGGTGGGAGCGAGTCAAGAGTAAGAAGATAGTCAACCAGATGAGCTGGGCAGATTTTGAGCACGAGTTCTATGAGGAATTTTTCCACATGAAGGTTACCAACAAGCACTTCGAGGACTTCATGGAGTTCAGACAGGGTAGCCTACCAGTGGGAGAAGCAGTCGCAAAGTTCAACAGACTAGCTCGCCTCTGCCCAGAGCTAGTCAGCACAGAGAAGGAGCGAGTCAGACTGATGCTCCGCATGCTGAACCCTGAGATAGCACTCAACGTGAACAGCGGGATGCACCGACCCCAGACCAGCGAGGAGTTGGTCAGTAGTGCTCTAATCTCAGAGCACTACCTGAATAGCATCAAGGCACAGCAAGCACAGCAGAAGCCAGTCCTGATTGAGAACAAGACAATAGGAGGCCAGAAGCCTCAGCCAAATAGCCAGAACTGGAAGAACAAGAACCACAAAAGGAAGCAGTGGCCTGGCAGCCAGAAAGGAAAACCAGAGAATAAGCAAGCTAGGTATCCACCTTGTCCTAAGTGTGGGAGGAACCATCCAGGACATGCCTTTTGGGTGTAACTGGATGCTATTCATGTGGACAAGAGGGACACAGATCCAAAGACTGCCCAAACAAGTTCAAGGTACTTCCTCAGCAGTCCGTACAGTATGGAGGCCAGCCTCAGTTACATTACATGCCTACTATACTGGAGGGACCTCAGATCAGTCAAGGAGGGTTGGAAGCAGCACCAGTTCCAACCAATGCCAGAGTCTTTGCCCTCACGAAGGAAGAAGCTGCCAGCGCCTCCACGGTCGTAACAGGTCAAATAGTTATTTTCAGCATTTAGCTACTACACTGTTTGACACTGGGGCGACCCATTCTTTCGTATCAGTACCTTTTGCTAGTAAGTTACAGGTGCCTACAGAGAGTTGGGAGTCCAGATTCCTGACAACTCTCCCTTCAGGGGAAATCATGGAGTCCACCCAGAGGCTCCGGGCTGTGCCAATCAAGATTTCAGACCGAGAGCTATATGTCGATCTGATAGTCCTTGCGATGCAGGACTTCGACATCATACTGGGCATGGATTTCCTCAGTAAGTACAGCGCTTCAGTGGACTGCCGTAGAAGGAAGGTGGTTTTCAGCCCAGAAGGAGAACCACCATTCGAGTTTCAAGGAGCCCCAAGGAGGAAGACTCAGAAATTTCTCTCAGCCTTGGCAGCCCACCAGATGCTAGAGCAAGGGTGTGCTGGTTTTCTTGCACACATAGTGGAATCAGAAGCAAAGGAAGAACTCAAGCAGGAGGATGTACGGGTAGTCTGCGAATATCCAGAAGTGTTCCCAGAAGAATTACCTGGACTACCTCCCAACCGAGAAGTGGAATTCGAGATCGAGCTAGTGCCCGGTACCGGTCCGGTCTCGAAGGCCCCATATCGTATGTCTCCAGCAGAGTTGAAGGAATTACAAGAGCAACTCCAGGAGCTACTAGACAAGGGCTTCATTCGCCCGAGTCATTCACCCTGGGGAGCTCCTGTACTATTCGTCAAGAAGAAGGATGGATCTATGCGTCTGTGCATAGACTACAGAGCTCTGAACAAGGTGACCATCAAGAACAAGTACCCCCTTCCTAGAATAGATGATTTATTTGATCAACTCAAAGGGCTACAGTGTTCTCGAAGATAGACCTGCGTTCTGGGTATCATCAGCTAAAGGTTAAAGAAAGTGACATCCCCAGGACGGCCTTCAGGACAAGATACGGCCACTACGAATTTGTAGTAATGCCTTTTGGAGTAACCAATGCTCCAGCAGTCTTCATGGAGCTGATGAACCACATCTTCAGGGAGTATCTCGATAAATTCGTCATTGTATTTATTGATGATATTCTCATATACTCACAGACTCCAGAGGACCATGCTACACACTTGAGGATAGTGCTGCAGATCCTTCAGCAGGAGAAGCTCTATGCAAAATTCTCAAAGTGTGAGTTTTGGCTAGATCAGGTGACCTTCCTAGGTCACATTGTATCCAAAGAAGGCATTCAAGTTGATCCAGCCAAGATAGAAGCAGTCAGCAACTGGTGTAGACCCAAGAATGCCAGTGAGATCAGAAGCTTCTTAGGCCTGGCAGGATATTACAGAAAATTTGTGGAGAACTTTTCCAGAATAGCCTCTCCTCTCACAGCCCTGACCAGAAAGAATCAGAAGTTTGAGTGGTCAGATAAATGCGAGCACAGCTTCCTAGAACTGAAGAAAAGATTGACTAGTGCTCCCATCCTGACTGTTCCAGAGAGTGACAAGGCCTTTGACATCTACAGTGATGCATCCAAGATGGGCCTTGGAGCTGTCCTCATGCAAGACGGTAAAGTAATAGCTATGCCTCCAGACAGCTCAAGGACTATGAGAAGAATTACCCTACACACGACCTTGAGCTAGCAGCTGTGGTTTTTGCACTGAAGCTTTGGAGACACTACCTGTATGGAGTGCAGTGCAGAATCTTCACAGACCATCAGAGTTTGAAGTACTTCTTCACTCAGAAGGACTGAATATGAGGCAGCGCAGGTGGCTAGAGTTGGTCAAAGATTATGACTGTGAAATCCTCTACCACCCAGGTAAAGCTAATAAAGTGGCAGATGCACTGAGCAGAAAATCCTGTGCAGCACTGATGTCCCTATCATCACTGTCTCTACCACTTCAGAAGAAATAAAGGATTTTGGAGTCGAGGTAATAATTGGGCAACTTTCTGCATTGACTCTAGAGTCAACCCTGCTTGTGGATATACAAAGAAAGCAAAGTCAAGACCCAGAAATCCAGAAGATCAAGCAGGGGATCCAAGAGGCAGAAAATTCAGAGTTTCGAGTATCAGATAGTGGCATCCTCTATTTTGGAGACCGCCTTTGCGTCCCCAATGATGAGGAACTAAGAAAGAATATTTTAGAAGAAGCCCACAGTACCCCGTACTCTATGCATCCTGGTTCTACCAAGATGTATCAAGATTTAAAGAAAGGATTCTGGTGGTCTGGACTCAAGCGAGACGTGGCCAGATATATCAGTACCTGCTTGACCTGCCAGAGAGTCAAAGCAGAGCACCAGAGACCAGGAGGAGTTCTACAGCCACTTCCCATTCCAGAGTGGAAGTGGGAAGAAATATCCATGGACTTTATCACAGGTCTTCCAAGAACCACCCATGGACACGATGCAATTTGGGTGATAGTGGACAGATTGACCAAGTCTGCCCACTTCCTAGCCATCAAGTTATCGCATTCGGTAGAGCAGTTAGCACAGCTGTACGTGAAAGAAGTAATCAGGCTTCACGGAGTTCCGAAGTCGATCGTTTCTGACAGAGATGGGCGATTCACCTCCCATTTTTGGAAGGTGTGTTCAGGACGCCCTAGGCACCAGACTTCAGTTCAGCACAGCTTTCCATCCCCAGACAGATGGACAAACAGAGAGAGTAAATCAGATTTTAGAAGACATGCTCAGGGCTTGTGCATTGGACTTTAAAGGTAGTTGGTGCAAATTTCTGTGCTTAGCTGAGTTTGCCTACAACAATAGCTATCAGGCCACCATCAGGATGGCACCTTATGAGGCATTGTATGGCAGAAAATGCAGATCACCCATATGTTGGCAAGAAGCTGGTGAGAAGAAAGAGATGGAGTCAGGACTAGGCAGCCAGACTGAGCTTATAGATGAGACCACTCAGGCTATCCAGACGATCCGCCAGAGGATTGAGACTGCCCAGAGTAGACAGAAAAGTTATGCTGACACACGCCGTAGGCCACTTGAATTCCAAGTTGGAGATTCAGTATTTCTCAAGGTCGCTCCTATGAAGGGAGTGATGAGATTTGGCAAAAAGGGCAAGCTAAGTCCCGCTACATAGGACCCTATAGATTATAAAGAGAGTTGGGAAGGTAGCCTATGAGCTGGACTTACCAGAGGATATGTCAGCTATCCACAGTACATTTCATGTCTCTATGCTAAAGAAGTGTATTCACGACCCATCAAGTGATTCAGCCTCAGTCAGTACAGATCCAGGAAGATCTTAGCTATGAGAGCAGACCGACACAGATAGTGGACAAAGCAGTTAAAAGATTAAGAAACAAAGAAGTGCCACTAGTGAAGGTCATTTGGCAGAATCAAAAGCATGAGGAGGCTACTTGGGAACGTGAGGACAGCATGAGAGAAAGATATCCAGAATTATTCTAAGTTCGAGGACGAACTTTTTATAAGGTATGGGGGATTGTAACGCCCCAAAATTTCCATCTTTAGTTCTTAAAGTCCTTAGAATTTTCTAAAAATGGTTTAGAAATATTCTAGATATTTTTAGGGATTTTTAGAGTATTTTTATGGAATTTTCCGAGTTCGTTTGGTATAAAAAAAAAATAAAAAATAAAAACGTTTAAGGGCAGCCGGTGGATTGAACCTGCGACCACCACGAAACAGCCCGCGCGCGCAACCAGCCGAGCTAGGGGTATCAAGCACAACAAGGGATGGAGAGAAGGGTATTTACGGTATAGTTAGGTTGATCCGACCCTTAAGTATAAATAGCTAATTAAAGAGAGAAGTTTTGTTTCTCTCCTCTCCAAACCCTCACGCCGACCTCCTCTCCTCTCTTGGGGCGACGCCGACCAACACCAAGCTCTAGAGGGCCGGCCAAGACTCTTCTCCAAGAGATAATCCTATATTCGGGATCCCCGCGACGAGAGGAACGCGTAGGCGTGAAGAATTCTCCGAGATCTCAAGTTTCTCCCGAGCTCTAGACGTCAATCTTGGTTGTAAGTCCAAGATATCAAGGTAAGTACTGCTCACCTGCAGTAAGAGGCGGTTTTTCCGCGAGAATTTCCTTTAAAAGTTTTTAAAAGAGATATTTCCTTTTTGTTTCAGTTTTTGCATGTAATCTTAGTTCCTTATATGCTTGTATATGTTTGATAAGTACCCTATATGAGATTAGGGACCAAGAAAAGCTATGAGAAAAGAAAAGAGAAGATAAAGATAAGAAAAGAAAAGGCCAAGGCCTTAAGAAATCCCCAAAAGTCAAGACTTAGGGATTTTAGCATGCAAGGTGCTCCAGAAAATGCCAAGGCATTTACAGATAAGAAAGAAAAGAAAGAAAAGCTATTTTATTTTTCTAAGACCAGTACCCGGCGTCCAAGGGCGTCGTTAAAGAAATCCAGGTGTCCAATTCCAAGGTCTTGGCCCTGGTAGACCAAGGTCTGCTCTATTAGGATTGGTGGCTCGCTACCCCAACCTTTTAGGGAACGCGCATGAGATGGTACTTACGTCTTCAGTGGATCCAAGTGATTATTATTTTTAAGTATATGCTTTAGCAAAGTTTCCTAAAGTTTCAGAAAGTTTTCAAAAGTTAAAGAATAGCTAAAGTTTCAAGTTGAGCCAAGAAAAGTAAATTGAGATTTATTATTGCTTGAGTATGCATGTTTGAGCTATACATGTTCGTAGTTTTCTTTCAAGCATATTAGTATCTCATATGATGTTCAGTTTGATCTAGAAGCATGTTTGCATATTTCGAGTTTTTGTGAGCTAGATAGTACTTACTAAGCTTTTTGCTTACTAGTTGCATTTCCTCTTATTGCAGATAAAGGTAAAGGCAAGCAATTTGAAGGAAGACGACGAGGCGGTGCTGAGTAGAGTGTGTGTGGTGGCTGATTATGGAGAGATCTTTGAGACGAGACAATTTAGTTATTTGAATTGCAATGTTTAAGTTTATTCAAATTTCAAGTTCTTGCTTATGGAGATTATAGAGTATTTGAGTTTTGGATAGTTTTACATGCTCAATTTCTTAGAGTAAAGATTCCATGTCATTTCATTTAGCATATATATCCTTATGATTGCATTGGATGAGTAGAAGTGTAAGTAGTTAGAGATATTGATACTTTGTTAGAGAAAAAGGTGTTTGTGCCAAGATAGTATCAATTTCCCTTTGAATCAAGTTTTTATTGCTTAAAAATGTTTAGAAAAGTTGCAATCACATTTCATAATGCATTAGCAAGGTTGTAGAACATGTATTTGGCGTTATGAATGCATAGGAGTCAAGATTGGTACAAACTCTATTGTTAAAGTTTATATAAACTTGTTTAGTTTATTTTCTTCCATAAAAGTCCTAAATTCAAGTTTATGGATTCGTTTGATTGGCTAAATTGTTTAGGAAACTGACATAGAGTATAGAAATGGTGTCGTAGTTTGATATGGCTCGAAACTGAATGAATGGTGGACTTAAGAAGCAAGAGCCGAAAACCTGTAATTCTGATTACAGGCGTACCAGTCGACTGCTACGTCACCAGTCGACTGGTACGGGCAGTTTAAGTTGGGTGAGGCTTGATCAATAAGTATCAACTACGAGTTTTGAGAAGGAAAGTGTGATACGGTATCATGCATGACTACTTAAATTAGAATATCATTCTTAGATAGATTAAAAAGAAAAAAAAAGATTTCCGCAATTTTTTAGTCGTGTATAAAAGTTGAGAAGTAGAGAAAAGTAACGATCCGTCTAAGGTAGGAGAAGGCGGGTCGCTACACGGTGTACATCGGTGTAACTCTTCTGCCTACTCTGAGCAGTCTCAATCCTCTGGCGGATGCTCTTTATAGCTTCTGTGGTATCATCTATAAGATCAGTCTGTGACCCCATTTCCTTCTTCTCACTACCTTCATACCAACAGACACTTCCTACCATAAAGAGCATCATAGGGTGCCATACCAATAGTGTCTTGGTAACTGTTGTTGTAGGCAAACTCAGCTAAACATAAATACTTGCACCAACTGCCTTTGAAGTCCAATGCACAAGCTCTGAGCATATCTTCTAGAACCTGATTCACTCTCTCTGTCTGTCCATCAGTCTGGGGATGGAAAGCTGTGCTGAATTTCAGTTTGGTGCCTAACGCTGTCTGTACGCACTCCCAAAAGTGTGAAGTGAAACGACCATCCCTATCAGAGATAATGGTCTTCGGGACTCCGTGTAGTCGGATCACTTCCTGCACATATAATTGGGCTAACTTTTCAATTGAGTAAGACACTCTGATTGCCAAAAAGTGGGCAGACTTGGTCAATCTGTCTACTATCACCCAAATAGCATCATAGCCATTAGTTGTCTTTGGTAAACCAACTATGAAATCCATGGCTATGTCTTCCCATTTCCACTCTGGAATCCGAATGGGCTGTAGGACACCTTGTAACACCCCAAAATTTCTCCCATATGAAATATGATAAATTCATGAAACATTGTTATGAAATGTTATGATGGGCTTGGTTTAATGGGCTTTGATATGGATTAGTGCAAAATGTGATAAAAAGAAAGTGTAGAAAGGAGGAAGCAAAGATCGAACCTTGAACCTCCTAGTTGCACTAATCATGTCATAACCAATGCACCAAGCAATGTTTCCTGTTGAGAGAATAAGAAACATTCTTGTTAAAGCTAGGGAAGTGAAGAGACATGTCCCTTCATGAGAAAAGTATAAATAAGAGAAGGAGAGGTTGGAATAACTTCCTCTCTTCTTCTTCCTCACTCTCCCCATTCCAAAACCGAGACACCCTCTTCCCCTTCTCCCTTTTCATTTTCGAAAAACACACCCTAGGGTTCTAACCCTAGGGAATTGGAAGGATGAAGATCCCATCCAAGGATCTTGCCCTCTACTAGGGCCAAGGGTTCTAGAGAAACTTTAGCAAAGGAAACTCTCACTCTTACTTCAACCAAGGGTACCCTAAAGATTTAGAGAAGGTGAAATTCAAGTAAAAGGATGTAAGTATCCCCTCGCCTGCAGTGTAATTGTTGTGTATGAATTCCTTCTTCTTGTAGTTTTCGAAAATGGAGGTTTTACCCTTGTGTAAGTTTCGGCCAACAGCCAAAGAGGAGGCTTTGGTTACTTCTTGATGCATGAGGAGAACCCTTGGGACTTAGGGTATACCTATATGTTAATTTCCTTCAAGTTGTGATAACAAAAATTAGGGTTTGCACCCCCTACAAGTTTCGGCCATGGATGGAAAAAAAAACTAGGGTTTAGGGTTGTATGATTTCCTATGATATATCCATGCTTAGTAGTGTAGACAAAGTGTTTGTGTAAATGTTTGTGTGAAAGTTGCTTTCAAGAACCCTAGTTTCCCCTACCCTTGACTTTCAGCCAACCCTAGAAGAATTAGGGTTTTGGGTTGCATAATTATCCTATGATGTAATCTATGCTTAATAAGTGGCATGATGTGTACATGAGGTGTTTGTGTAAATGCTTGTGTGAATGTTGATTTCAAAAACCTTAATTTCCCCTACCCTACACCATTCGGCCAACACCCTAAAGTTAGGGTTTGTGAAGGTTAAACTACCCTATAGGATATGCTTATGTTTGGGGATAATGATATGTATATGCATGTGATGTTTAAATGGAATGTTTGATTGGAAACTTAATTTTTCCCTAGTATGTGATATTCGGCCAAAGCATGGAACATTAAGTTTGTGAAGGTTGATTACCCTATGATGTCTGCTATGCTTAGTATGATACATGATGTATATATATATGAT
Source organism: Boesenbergia rotunda (assembly GCA_024364735.1). Classification (NCBI taxonomy): domain Eukaryota; kingdom Viridiplantae; phylum Streptophyta; class Magnoliopsida; order Zingiberales; family Zingiberaceae; genus Boesenbergia; species Boesenbergia rotunda. The sequence continues at coordinate 150,055 of JAGFNQ010001472.1, read as the reverse complement.
ACTGGTATGGGATGTTTGATGTCAAAAACCTAAGCTACCTCTACCTTTGACTTTCGGCCAAAACCTTAGGTTTAGGGTTAAGAAGAACTCGGTTAACTCATGAAGCATGCTACCACTTCCTATGACATGAATATGATTTATGTGACCAATCTTGTCATATATAAAGTAGGTTAAGTGGTTGAAATATAATATATGTATGAGCATGTTTATAGCCCATGGGGCACCCTTTATGAATTGCATGTGATGTGTATGATAAAATGCTTGAAAGGATACTCCACTAAGTATGGGATCAAGAGCACCCCTTATGTTGTGTGGTGTGTCCCTGTGGGATCATGAGCACCCTTGAAGAGTGGTGTGTCCCTTAAGAGTGGATTTGGAGTACTCCTTAGCATATATGTAAAGACATGATAAGTATTTTACTTTGTAAGTTGTGTACCCGACTCGGAAGGGGGTCGTTAAACAAATCCGGGGTGCATGTTAACGTAAGGTCATGGCTCCGGTAGGACGGAAGGGTCCTGCTCTAATTGGTTGGTGGCTCGCTACCCCAATTCATTAGGGAACGCGCATTATGTGGTACACAACTGGGCCCTATATGATATGGATGTATTTTTAAGTAATACCTTTATGGAATTGTTTTGAAAAACATTGATGATATGTGAAGGGCATGCTTAAGATACTTTATGCTGCATGCTTAGAAACTTTGATGTTTAGTATGCTATGATGAACTCATGCTTATGATTTATTATGTGTACATGTTGTATGCTTTCGTATGGATTTTGCGAGTAGGACAGGATCCTTACTAAGCATTTGCGCTTACTAGTTTATGTGTTGTCTTATGCTGCAGATAAGGGTAAGGAACACTTAAACTAAAGGAAGAGGCAGGAGGGCTGAAGATGTGTGGGGTGGTGGCTCGGGAAAGAATGATTCTATATCTACTTTACTATGCTTATGATGATGTTTGCTTCAACAAAGAATGTTAGTGAATGTTAGGATAACTCTTTATTAAGATATTTCAAATGATGACTAGTATGCTTAGCACTGGTAAATATCTCTTGATAGTTTTAAACAAGCATGCTCAGTACTTGGTCCTTGCATTGTTGGTTTTAAATTTTATGCTAGTAAAAAAAAATATTATTATATGATTGATTGTACGTAACCCCGCCCCGAGAGTAGATATAAGGGCGGGCGTTACACACCTCCTGGTCTCTGATGTTCTGCTTTAACTCTCTGACATGTCAGGCAGGTGCTGACATACTTAGCTATGTCTCTTTTCATTCCGGACCACCAAAATCTTCTTTTCAAATCCTGGTACATCTTAGTGGAACCAGGATGCATTGAGTAGGGAGTTCCATGGGCTTCTTCAAGAATCTTCTTTCTTAGCTCTTCACTATTAGGGACACATAAACGGTCACCATAATAGAGTATCCCACTGTCAGATACTCTAAACTCTTTACTTTCTCCTTCTTGTATCTCTTGCTTGATCCTTTGGATATCAGAATCCTCAGCTTGCTCTTTCTGTATCTCTTCAAGTAAAGTTGACTCTAGTGTCAATAGAGCTGCCCATCAATAATCTCCACTCCATAATCTACTATCTCCTTCTGTAATGGTGGTGCCAATGATGATAAGGACATCAAAGTGGTACAAGTCTTTCTACTCAGTGCATCTGCTACTCTATTTGCCTTACCAGGGTGGTAAAGAATCTCACAGTCATAATCCTTCACTAACTCAAGCCACCTTCGCTATCTCATATTGAGGTCTTTCTGAGTGAAGAAATATTTCAGACTCTGGTGATCTGTATAAATCTTGCACTGCACTCCATACAGATAATGTCTCCATATTTTTAGAGCGAAGACTACAGCTGCCAACTCCAGATCATGAGTGGGGTAATTCTTTTCATAATCCTTGAGTTGCCTGGAAGCATAAGCTATGACTTTGCCTTCTTGCATAAGTACGGCTCCAAGTCCTAGCATTGATGCATCACTGTATATATCAAAGCTCTTATCACCTTCGGGTACTGTAAGAATAGGAGCGCTTGTCAGTCTCTTCTTCAATTCAAGAAAACTCTTCTCACAGTCTTCAGTCCACTCATACTTCTTATTCTTTCTGGTAAGGGCTGTAAGTGGAGAAGCTATCTTTGAAAAGTCCTCTACAAACCTTCTGTAGTACCCTGCCAAACCTAGAAAACTTCTGATCTCACTGGCATTCTTTGGTCGACTCCAGTTACTAACTGCTTCAATCTTGGCTGGGTCTACCATAATACTTTCCTTGGAAATGATGTGGCCTAGGAAGGCCACCTGGTCAAGCCAAAACTCACACTTTGAGAATTTGGCGTACAACTCCTTCTGATGTAAGGTTTGCAATACCATCTTCAGGTGTTCGTCATGTTCTTCCTGAGTCTTTGAATACACTAGGATATCATCAATAAAGACAACGACAAACTTGTCCAGAAAATCCTTGAACACTCTATTCATTAGATCCATAAACGTCGCAGGGGCGTTTGTCACTCCAAAGGGCATGACCACAAACTCATAGTGCCCATATCTTGTACTGAAAGCAGTCCTTGGCACATCACTCTCCTTCACTCTGAGCTGATGGTAACCTGATCGCAGATCTATCTTGGAGAACACTGTGGCTCCCTTCAGCTGATCAAATAAATCATCTATCCTTGGCAAAGGATATCTGTTCTTGATGGTTACCTTATTCAAAGCTCGATAATCTATGCACATTCGCATAGATCCATCTTGAAGGATCGATGTGGCGTGCAGAGGGGGGTGAATGCACTTTTTCGAATCGTTTTGATCTCTACACAGATGTTAGCGCAGCGGAAATAATATGCAAAACAAATAACAATGCTAACAATACCAGATTTAGTTGGTATCCATCCCGGCCGGGTGACTAATTCAACAATCCTTCGGCGGATCACTCCCCGGATAACCTCCGGCTAGAAACGTGTCGCTCTTTGTGGGTGGAGAAACCTCTCCACAATTCTTTGCAAGCTACTGAGCACACAAGACTACTAACTTGCCCTATCCAAGCAAGTTTCGTCAAAAAAAATAGTAGAAAACGAGCCCCTTTAAATAGGGCTCGAATCTGAAACAGCCGCTACCAGTCGACTGCCCAAATGGCAGTCAACTGGTCCCACTCAGTTTCGACCGTTACATCATAACGTTCGAATTCTGCCAGCCTGTTTAAGCCTATGCCAGTCGACTGCCCCTGGGCCAGTCGACTGGTACACACTTAAGCCTAGGGTCTCACTCCCGAGTACAAGTCTCTCCGCACTCAAACCCTCCCGGCTTAACCCCTGAGTACAAGCACTCATACTCAGCCTCTCTCAACCTAGTTGACTCTCCACCAGCAGTCTTGACTGTTGCCTTCACGCCTTCTTCATCTTTGGCCCTCGTCCCTCGGATGCGCACGCAAGCCTCCAGCTTGCCTCCATGCCACCCTTCACGTACGCCTCGAAGTCCGTGTCCCTCGGCTCATCATCTCTGCTATCCAATGGTCCCTCGGATACGCACGTAAGCCTCCAGCTTACCTCCATGCCATCCTTCACCTGAAGACGTCAACCAAATCCACATATACCTATACACCTGCACACTCATGTATATATGTGAGAACAACACAAATCCTAACTTAACCATATTGCCCACTCATCAAAATATCATGATCCTCCAGATCATCTCAGGGCCGATTGCCCCAACAATCTCCCCCTTTTTGATGCGTGGCAATATGTTAAGTTAGGTAAACATATAGCAATAATAATAGCAAAAGTAATTGAAATTCAAGCATAACACACAAGAGGCACCCTCCCCCTTAACCTATGCTTTTCTCCCAAATTTCAACCCTTATTGCTAATCCCAAGTCAGAGTTAAATTCTCCCAACTTAACTCTATAGTCACAATCAAGCCTAAGTTATGTTTTTAACCCAAACCTAACTTAAAATTCAAATTCTCCCCCTTTGACACCATCAAAATGAGTGCCCCAAGCAACCCAACCCTTGATGCCAAATACAATTTACTCCTATTTCTGAAAAACCTTTCAGAACTCTCAAAAACCCAATCTGTCCATACTACCAGTCGACTGCCCTCAGGCCAGTTGACTGATACGACAGATTTCAGAATTTCAGAGGAAATTCAGAAATGAATAAAAAATTCCAGAAAATCTGGAAAAATGTGAAACTTTGCAAGCACGGTTGTTAAGGTATTCCCTACCCTAGAAAAATTTTGGTTCATGAAAAACACCAACCGTGCTTGACTTTTGGTACAAACTTAAAAATTTCAAATTAAGGTCAACTTTGTATCAATCTAGAGTTCTAGAGATGGGATCATATACTTGTCATTCTTTAGCACCTCTAGTTGATATTCAAGATGATTCCCAACTCCCCCTTTTTCAAATAAATGTATTTATTTTTACAAAAACCCCTTTATGTTTTAATGATTATCTTTTCCAACCATGACATTCTCTTGATTTTCAAACAAACCATATTAGATAATAATCAATATAAAATTTAAACATATCATGAGCACTCATATATGATGATCATAACAGAGACCAAAATGTTTTGTCAAAATACAAGCATTTAAAATCCAACACATTATCAAAATAAGGCACAATCTTAATAGGATAGCAGAAGGACAGTGCGTAACACATAAGGTTATAAGCTGACAAATAAGCATCCCAATAGTTCCTATGGCCAAAAGGCCGAAAGTTAGCCAAATACGTACAATCATCAATCAATAAATGTGTTTGAGAGGTATGATAAATCATCAGAACATGATACTCTCAACACTACAGCCCAACAACTGCATCAGCTGATCAGAAATACATGTGGTCATCACCATCTGGAGGAGGAGGTGGAGGAGCAGGAGGACCCTGATATGATAAATCTCATCGCTGCAGCATCTCGTACATGGTATCCTGCCTGGTCATAAACCCCTGGCAAAACTCTGTCAGACCATGTACCTCCCTCTGAGTAGCTGTCTGGTCCTGCTGAAGACTCTGGACGCCCTCCTGAATAGTATGAACATCCTGCTGGAGTCGGGTAAACTCTGCTCGTGTGATCGGCTCAGCGGGCTCCTCACCTGCATCAGCAGCTTCCTGTCGCTCCCTCCAAACGAATACTTCCTGTCTAGACTCAATGCCTGCCAAAGACAATTGGCGAGTGTCAATCTGATCATAGTCTTTTGACAGGTGTCTAACCTGACCACTAGTGACTCGAATCCCAAAACGCAGTTGGAAGAACTCAGTTAACATATGACAAAAAGGCATATAAATCTTCCCATTCACACTCTGGGACAGGTGACAGATGGAGGCAAATACATGCAAGGACACATCTATATCCAGTCGTCGCTCAAGCGCATACATCATCACTAAGTGAGGCAACCTAATCCTTGCCCTCCCCTTAGTGACGATGGGTAGGAGATATTCTACCACAATCTTGTAGAGCACATGACTGGATGGACTCATGGGTTTTGCGTCAAAAGTACGTTCAGACTCATGTCTATGTCTCCTGAAGTAGTGGACATGAATCTGATCAATGGTGACACTTGGGAATTCAAGTGGTTCAACAATGTTTGGAAAGTAGGTATTGGCATTGTTCGAGGCCCTACATTCTAGGAAACTGGCTAAAACCATGGGTGTGAAAGGAATGGTGACACCCGCTACCCTTGACTCATACACTCTATTGTCTAGATCAAGACAAGTCAAATTTGCAAAGAACTCTTTGCACAGATCAAGATTGACATCATGTTGGCAATAGACAAGTTGTTCTATGCCGAAATGGGTAATCATCTCAATAATGTGAGGCCCCTTCTCCTCAAAGTATCCTTTATTGAGATATCGACAGGGTAGTTGAACAAATTCATTTTCCTCAAATTGCTTCTTGCACTCCAGGCTTCTAAATCTAGACTCGTCTGGACCTTAGGGACCTGGCCGAGATGACCCCCCACCCCGATGTCGCTTAGACACAGCCCTATTATACCAAACACATGCATGCATACCAAAGTGACCCCCATCAAGAGAATATGGCAAACAAAAACACAGAAATCATCATATTAGTGTCAATGCAAAGCCTAAATGGAGAAATGAACTTTAAACACTATACCTCTTTGCTCTTTGCATTGTGACTTTTGAAAATCGCGTGTGTTGACTTGAAGAGGGGTTTTCCACTAACCCTAGAAGTAGATCGGAGTTAGAGAATGCCTTAGGGAAGAGTTTTAGAGCCTTGGAGGAGCTTAGGACACAAGAGGAGTTGAAGGGAGGTGAAAATCGCCGGGAGAGATCAACCAAAACCCTAGATTTGGCTCTCCACGGCGCGCTTTTTCTTTTATAGAACCCGCGACCCAGTCGACTGCCCTTGGGGCAGTTGACTGGGCAGCATCGTAATTACATTCTGTGAACTTTGCCAGTCAACTGGCTTCCAGCCAGTCGACTGGCTTCTGATAATCTGAATTCCAGAATTTCAGCCCGAATTTCAGAAATCCCTAACTAATTCCACAAATTCCCATAAATTCTGAAATCTTGCGAGGACATTTGTGGATCCTATATTTACTTGGGAAAAATATAATTCTAATCAAAAATATTTCGAAACCCAAGATTGATACAAACTTCAAAGGTTTCTCTAAAATGTATCATGAAACCTTTCCCAAAAGTTCTAATTTTGACCTTACCTTGATGCTTCTTCCCATACTTATTCATGATTCGTTCATGGCATCAGGTTATATGGTAGTTAGTTATTAAAATCGATTTGTCTTAACTGAACCTCCAATTTCACCTTTTTCTCTATAATTTTTCCCTTAGTGTGCCAATTCTCTAGAATTAAGACTAACCTTAGCCTTTTAAACCTCTTGGCACACCCTATACTCCTTTTTTAATCTCCTAAAAGCAATCCACCTGAGATCCATTGGCCATGGACCCTATTTTGGCCTCCAGAGCTCTCCTTTGAGCTCCTAGTCCTAATTTCCTCCTTACTTAACTCTTCCACTACTCCTCTCATTATTTTCCAAACTTTGCCCCTAGTTAATTCTTTCTTTTTCTCTTTAAACGGATTTTCCTTACCATTGTTAGTCTTTTCTCTATCATAGACAAATGGCATCTTAGAATATGACATTTTGTCAACCTTTGCCCTTCTAGGTTGGTATACTAATTCTAACCTACCATTCCTAGGTTGTTGATCCTTGTGTATCACATTTAATCCCTTGGATCCCTTAATGACTTTCTCTAAGTTCTTTTCTAATTGATCAAGCTTTGCCCTTAAGGCTTGATTTTCCTTTTCTAACATCCTAACCTTAGGATCACTATATCTAGCTTGATCATTTCTAGGTCTACCTATTTTTCTAGACACATTTCTCCCTTTCTTAGAACTTATGCCTTGGTCCTTATTTCTAGAGGTCCTAGACTTATCATGAACTGTAAAATTTTTGGTGTTTTGGCATACAAAATTGTTTCTATTCCTATCATGATATTTAAAACCAAACACATTCATGGGCAAGCAATTACTATTAATTCTATCATTCAAGCAAGTATTATGAGCATCCATGGTAAAACTTGAAGTATAAGTAGAGTTAGAGAATATCTTCCTTATCCTTGGCGCTCCCCCTTGATGAGTGCTCCTCTTTCTTTCTCCTTTTTCTCATTTCCTAAAGTGCTCCATCTTCATGAGCTCGTTACTCTTTGGACATTTTGTATGATAATGGCCGAGCTCCCCGCATGTGAAACACCGAATTCTCTTTCTTTTGTTTTGAACTTCCTTATCCCTACAACCCATATTAGATTTAAATGGAATTGACTTCGGCTTAGAGATTACCTCCTTTTTACCTAGTGGGCACTTATCTTTGTAGTGCCCCTTTTTGTTGCAACCAAAGCATACAATATGCTCTTTTGACTTAGCTTTGATGGAGGTGGAAGTCGTTTCTTGCTCTTGTGAGGATGAAGGTCTCTCCTCCCCCTCAACCCTTGATACTAATTCTTCCTCTTCTTCTCTTGATGAGGTGAATGGTTCCTCACTTGATGACATGGGCAATTTCTCATTTTGGTCCTCTTGGACCATTGAACTTACTTCTTTAGATGCTTCGACTACTTTAACTTGTGAGGGGTTCTTGTGAAGTTCTTCCAACTTATTCCATAATTCGCATGCATTTGAATATTTTCCTACACCACTTAAAATATGATTAGGCAATATATTAATCAAGATGTTTGTTACCTTCTCATTGACCCTAGCTTGTTCTTGTTGTTCACTTGTCCAATATCTAGGCCGAAGCCTTTTGCCATGCTTATCCTTGGGGATTTCAAATGGGTCTTCAATGATCATTCTACAACCCCAATTCATCCCGAGCCACGTCTTCATTCTATCTCTCCAATACTCAAAATTTTCATGCTCGTATGATGGTGGTGAGTTGATGTCGTCACAAAATTTGTCTTCCATGACCCCTTTTCCTCTAGCAAGTGCTCCCTCGGCGGTTAGTCCGATCAAGAGCGGTACTCGCTCTGATACCAACTGAAGGATCGATGTGGCGTGCAGAGGGGGGGTGAATGCACTTTTTCGGATCGTTTTGATCTCTACACAGATGTTAGCACAGCGGAAATAATATGCAAAACAAATAACAATGCTAACAATACCATATTTAGTTGGTATCCACCCCGGCCGGGTGACTAATCCAACAATCCTTCGGCGGATCACTCCCCGGATAACCTCCGGCTAGAAACGTGTCGCTCCTTGTGGGTGGAGAAACCTCTCCACAATTCTTTGCAAGCTACTGAGCACACAAGACTACTAACTTGCCCTATCCAAGCAAGTTTCGTCAAAAAAAATAGTAGAAAACGAGCCCCTTTAAATAGGGCTCGAATTTGAAACAGCCGCTACCAGTCGACTGCCCAAATGGCAGTCAACTGGTCCCACTTAGATTTGACCGTTACATCATAACGTTTGAATTCTGCCAACCTATTTAAGCCTATGCCAGTCGACTGCCCTTGGGCCAGTCGACTGGTACACACTTAAGCCTAGGGTCTCACTCCCGAGTACAAGTCTCTCCGCACTCAAACCCTCCCGGCTTAACCCCTGAGTACAAGCACTCATACTCAGCCTCTCTCAACCTAGTTGACTCTCCACCAGCAGTCTTGACTGTTGCCTTCACGCCCTCTTCATCTTTGGCCCTCGTCCCTCGGATGCGCACGGAAGCCTCCAGCTTGCCTCCATGCCACCCTTCACGTACGCCTCGAAGTCCGTGTCCCTCGGCTCATCATCTCTGCTATCCAATGGTCCCTCGGATACGCACGTAAGCCTCCAGCTTACCTCCATGCCATCCTTCACCTGAAGACGTCAACCAAATCCACATATACCTGTACACCTGCACACTCATGTATATATGTGAGAACAACACAAATCCTAACTTAACCATATTGCCCACTCATCAAAATATCATGATCCTCCAAATCATCTCAGGGCCGATTGCCCCAACACATCTTTCTTCTTGACGAACAATACAGGAGCTCCCCAAGGTGAATGACTAGGGCGGATGAAACCCTTGTCATGTAGCTATTGCAATTGTTCTTGCAATTCTTTCAGTTCTGCTGGCGCCATGCGATAAGGTGCCTTCGAAATTGGGTTGGTTCCTGGGGCCAACTCGATTTCAAACTCAATTTCCCGATTGGGAGGGAGTCCTGGTAACTCTTCAGGAAACACCTCAGGATAGTCACAGACTACCCTCACTTCTTCTCTCTTCAACCCTTCTCCTTGACTTGCATCCACTATATGAGCTAGAAAACCAGAGCACCCCTTCTCTAACATTCTCTGAGCTTGTAATGTAGATAAGAACCTTTTTGTCTTTCTCTTTGGGTCTCCAATAAACTCAAATAGAGGTTCTGCTTCTGGTGTGAACTTGACTTTCCTCTTGCGGCAGTCTATAGAAGCATTGTACTTGCTCAAGAAGTCCATCCCTAAAATGACATCGTAATCCTTCACCTCAAGGACTACTAAATCACTATAGAGTTCTCGGTTGGAGATCCGAATTAATACATCTCTTAGCCACTGAGCAGATGCCATGACCTCTCCCGAAGGTAAGGTTGTTAAGAACTTCATCGTTCAACATTTCTGGTGGCCTTTATACTGTTTAAGTAGTGCTCAGTGATCAAAGCACTACTTATCAATTCTTCGTAGGTTTGCGGCCTCTTAACACCGCTGGCCACATTTATCGCTATCTCAGGCCTTAACATCTTGAGCATTAGCCTGACTCTCTCTTTTTCTGTGCTAACTAGCTCTAGGCACAGATGCTCTAACCGATTAAACTTCTTCACTGCTTCATCCACGGATAAGTCTCCTTGTCTGAACTCCATGAATTCATCGTAATGCTTGTTGGTTACTCGCATGTGAAAATATTCTTCGAAGAACTCAGTCTCAAAGTCGGCCCATGTCATCTGGCTGACATTTCTCTTGGCCTTGACTCTCTCCCACCACATTCTAGCATCTCTCGTAAGGCAGAAAGATGCACACTTTCTTTTCTCTACCTCAGGCCAGTCCAGTAGCCCTACTATTCTTTCCAACGTTTTGAACCATGCTTAAGCATCCCATGGTTTGCTTGTGCCTGGGAAGTTCCCTGACTTCAGTTTCTTCTACAGAATGAGGTACGCTTCTTGCCTTACCCCCCTTGCCGGGACTATAGATGTAACCGATGGATCGTCGGTCACAACTGGTGCCACTACATTCTCCACCAGCGGGGTAATGGGAGCGGCCTACTGGTTAGTCATCATGGTGGCAATAACTTGCTGCTATTCTACTACTTACCCTTGTAACCAAGCCACCACCTCTAAAAGATTTGGTGGTGGTACTGACTTTGTTGCCTCTTGCCCTTTGGAGCTCGCTCCTCATTTTGGGCCTTTCTAGGACGTCCTCTTGATATTCTCTTACTCTATATCATAAAGAGACTATGTTGCCTCTTGCCCTCTAGGAGCTTGCTTCTCATTTTGGACAATTCTGGGACGTCCTCTTGCCATTCTCTTACTCTATAGTGTAAAGAAAATAAAACTCATTATCTCTTACTAACTTACTTCGTTATCTCCATGCACATATTAGCATATAATAATACTAACATACTTCCTTATCATCATGCACTTACTGATACTAGCAGTCAATAATGAAAAGCATACAAAACTACAACAATGAACTTCTTACTTGGCAGGCGGCAGGATTGATGCTTGATGTCAGTGTGACGGAAGGGTGGAACTGGCTCTGATACCACTCTGTGATGACCCACCATAACTTCTCTCCCTTAAAGCGGGCGTCACTTTTACTTAACCTTAACTTTACCTTATTCTTAGTCTTAGGTTACAACTACTTGACTTCCCTTAACTTGCTCTGATTTTTTTTCTTTTAAAAAAAAACTTTCATTTTATTTGCTTTGCCAGGATTTGACCCCTAGACCTCTTAGTTGTAAAACTAAAGCACTAATCATCTACCCTACAACACTTTCTTTTCAATGGTACCAGTCGACTAATAGATAGCCAGTCGACTGGTATCGGCCACAGAAACTTTCTGTGCCCGGCACCAGTCGACTGGCCTCATGGCAGTCGACTGGTGCATCGAACAGAAGGTTCTATTCGATATCGTAGTCGACTGGTTCTGAACCAGTCGACTGGCACGCCTGAAACCTGCATTTTCAGACCCAAAAATTAGTTTCAAAAGTCCACAATTCACATACCTTCAATGTATATAAAGAAATAACTTCATTTCTATACTCTATACTAGTTTTATAAACATCCTAGCAACTCAAAATGAATCCAATAACTTGAAATTAGAATCATTGCGGAATTTAACAAAACTATCAAAACGTAAGCAAAACACTCTAGAGTTTGTACCAAACTTAACCTCTATTCGTAATTTACACACCATGTTCACATTTTACCAATCAAAATATCAAACTCCAGGTTTCTAAATTTCAGAAATTGCCTCTTAAGCTTATACCAAGGATCTCTCCCACGGTTCCACCGTCATTGACATCAACGCAAGTCCCGCTCGCCTCCCTAGCTTATGCTTTTTCTTTACCTTTGTCTGCAATAGAAGGAAATGCATCTAATAAGCGATTTGCTTAGTAAGTAAATCCTAACTCACAAATTCATGCGATCAATGATAAACATGCTCTTTTCAAATAATGCTTGCTTCAAAACACATGCACTTTGAAATACTTACACATGGAAACTTTCACATACTTATCATGCTCAATCATGCTTGAAAACATTTACTAGCATTAAAACATTGGCAAATCTAACATGCTCATAATTTCTTTTGAGATTTGCTACTCATGCATTTCCATACTTTAAACCACTAACTTCCTTGCTCTTGCTCTTTAACATGCTTTTAACATAACAATGTTAACATACATAGCAAAACATATGCTTAAACTGAAAACACTTACATATACTCATATACTTCAAAATAATAATCAACTTTCTCAGGCCTTGACACTGTACCTGGTATCAGTGTACCAATGTGCGCATCTCTAATAGGTTTCGGGGTAGCTAGCCACCGCACCCTATTAGAGCTTCTTTCTTACTTTCTGTGGGTCTCTCATTTGCCCGGTACATGTCACTTTACAAAAATAAAATACTTTCTTACTCATAATGCTTGTATTTATCAAGCTAACTTTCTTTTTCATAAATCTTGCACTATAAACCTTTACCTTTTCTTACTTGGAACTTTCATCGAGCACCTTGCGTGCCCTTAACCCCAAAACTCCTTTTTGGGACTTTTCAAGAACTTACTCTTGTCCTACTTAGGTCACATACACAAAAACTTACTCCAATTCATATTCTATGATAAAACATGTATTCTTTAGGAACTTAAAACACACAATAAAAAAAACATAATCTTAAAGCATGCACTTAGATCACAAACATGGTTCTACAACAAGAAATACATGACGAAACTACTTCTATTGCAGGTGAGTGATTTACTTACCCTTATCTTGAAGAAAACTCACTAAATCGAGGTATAAACCTAGCGTAGAACTCCTCTCTTCTTCCTTGTGAGAAACCTCCACTCTTTGGCCCTAGGGAGAAACCCTAGATTCTCTCTACTCAAGGGGAAAGAGAAGAAGAAGAAGAACTCCTTGGCTTCCTCTGTTTTCGCAGCCCCTCTTCTCGCACGCAGCCGCCAACAAGCCCTAATCCCCCTTACGTGACTTAAGCGGGGTTAATATATCTCTTAATGAAAAGGTCTAACTACCCTATAACATTATTTCTCTCCATCCTTTTTTGTGCTTGATACCCTTGCCCTTCTGGTCAGCTGGGCGCCCTTAAGGATCTGCCTATCCCTGTGGTCGCGAGATCAATCCCTCGCTCGACCCTTAATTTTTTTTTCATTTTTATTCCAAAAAATGCTAGAAAAATTCCTAAAAATCCATAATAATACCATAAAATTATTGGGTATTACATTTTTCATTTTCAATTATTTTACATAAGGTGATAAAAGTTTCAAAAGATTCATTTTTGGTTTTAAAAAATTTAACCTAGGTGAATTAGAGTAATCATCAATTATCACTAAGCAGTATTGATTTCCACTTAGTGACTTAGCTGCATAAGAATCAAATAGGTCTAGGTGTAGGAGCTCAAGTGTGGATTGAGTTAGATCTGATTGGATGGGTTTGAGAGTTGACTTGGTTTGTTTACCTTGTTGACTTGAATTACAAATTAAGTTTTCAAAATTTCTAAATTAAAGTATACTCTTAACTAGTCCATTTTGACTTAGTTTTGAAATCAATTTTACATGAGTGTGACCTTGTCTTCAATGTCATAAATTAGTTTCCTCTTGTTGGGTTAAAAAGCATTTAGGTGAAGAGGGTAGGTTAATGACATAAATATTATTTTTCCTAATTCCCTTAAGGATTATTTCTGGGTCTTTTATGTTCCTAATCAGGCAATCAAGATTGGAAAAAGTAACTACATAACCAGTATCATAAGGCTGACTAATACTAAGAAAGGTAAACTTAAACTGATCAACCAATAATACTTTCTTAATAGTAAAGTATGAGTTCAATTCAATATTACCTAAACCAATTATCTTAAGTGTAGCATTGTTGCCAAATGCAACTGAACTTAGATTCTTGTATTTGATTTTGATGAACTTTAATTTGTCTCTAGTTATATGTCTAGAACACCCACTATCCAACATCCACTGGTCCAAATCCTTATATTCCTACACATAAAGTGCCCTAATTGTGGAATCATTGTAATCGATAGAGGGGGGTGAATATCGATAATGTAAATTTTTCGGAGAATCAAAATTAAGACACAGCGGAAATAAGTAAAACACGGCTAACACCTTTCTTTTTTACTTGGTTTAATTTGGAGTCTGTAACGGCTCCTACCCTAAGGTCCACGGTCCTTGACAGTTTTCATTGGGAAATACTATATTTCAAAAATGATGTAAAATAATTAAGTATAGAAATAAAGAATTTATACCGACGACACTTTAATAATAGAACTTCGTTGCAGAGATGGCGTGTCGTCAATCTTGAACTTTGTGGGTGCAAAGAATTCAAGCACGGAAGCTTCAACATTGAGAAATACGAGAGCCTGAATTGATTATGGATGAAAAGGGGTGAAGCCCCTTTTATACTGCTTCTCGGGCACCTAATAAGGTATGGGGCACCCTCCATGTCACCCGGATCAGCCGTGTCCTTATCCGTAGACTCGGCCAAGGTTTATCTCCATTCTTTGGCACCTGGGACTATTGAGCCGCATGGGAGCTCACGGGCGCCTAATAGTTGGTGTGGCGCAACTGTTGGAGGAACCCCTTCTGGGGCGCCTGATACCATTCAGGCACTTGGGTTCTTGAGCGCCTGAACCCTTTCAGGTGCCTGGGATCGTAGCAGCCAACTCCTTTCAACCTGCAATAAGGGTTAGTCCAAGAACACAATAATATGATAAATATGCATGAATAATAGCCAGAGCTGTCTTGGTTCTGACTTTGGATTTTAAATGAAATCGTAGGTCGAACAGACACCTACTGTTCCCTCTTCCGGGGAACGCTCCTCACCTACTCCACTTGGAGAAGTTACCTTTTGCCAACCGACTCCTCCGGTTGAACTTTTGCTCAGCCTCTGAGACTCCCGGATCTCAAGACTTTCGTATCTTGACCCATCTCTACTTCTATCCGTAGTCCTCGCTCGGCTATGTTGCTGCCC
The DNA here is from genome assembly GCA_024364735.1 of Boesenbergia rotunda. NCBI lineage: Eukaryota > Viridiplantae > Streptophyta > Magnoliopsida > Zingiberales > Zingiberaceae > Boesenbergia > Boesenbergia rotunda. Next base: position 134,882 of record JAGFNQ010001472.1, on the reverse strand, counting down.
GATCTTTCAGATAAGGTCTTTAGTGCCCAATCCCCAACTAAGTCTTCTTGCCCAATTCCTCGAACTAGGTCTTCGTGCCCTACCCTCGGTCAGGTCTTTGATGCCCAACCCTCGGTCAGGACTTCATGCCCAGTCCTCGACTTGGACTTCGTGCTCAACCCTACAGGTCAATACTTCGTGCCTAGCTCAACTAGGACATTCCTGCACACTCGGTAAAATCATCAGATCATAATATAAACTTAACTTTGAACCCTATGCCATTATCAAAACCAGGTTTGATCTGGTATTTCCGGCACCAACACTAATTTAGATCCATATTTGTAGAAGTATAAGGATAGATTGAGTTTCACTGCCTAATCTGTCTCACCCGGTCTAAGTTATCAATCATCTTATGCCTATGGATATATTTATGAGATGGATTTTAGTCTAATGAATTTGATCTGATTAGCTGGATTTCAAGTTTTAAAAAAAAATTAAGTTATGTTTGAAATTTTATTAAGTTTAAAAAATTAAGTTAAGTTTGAAAATTTTTATTAAGTTTGAAAGAATTAAGTTAATTTTGAAAAGTTTATTAAGTTTCAAAAAATAAGTTAATTTTAAAATTTTTATTAAGTTAAAAAGAATTAAGTTAAGTTTAAAAATTTTATTAAGCTTGAAAAAAATTAAGTTAAGTTTGATAATTTTATTAAGTTTAAAAATAATTAAGTTAAGTTTGAATATTTTATTAAGTTTGAAAATTTTATTAAGTTTGAAAAAAAATTAAGTTAAGTTTGATAATTTTATTAAGTTTAAAAATAATTAAGATAATTTTAAAACTTTTATTAAGTTTTGAAATTTTATTAAGTTATGTTTGAAAATTTAGTTAAAAAGAATTAAGTTAAGTTTGAAAATTTTATTAAGTTAAGTTTGAAAAAAAAAATAAGTGTAAAATTTTGAATTTTGTTTGATTAATATAAGGTTAAATTAATTAGGTTTATTATGTTAGTTGGGTTGGACTAATTCTTTTAGATCCTAAACGTCTCACCCATTTCTAAGTAACAAAACAAGGAAATCTTATCTATTTTGTGAGATGTATAAAAATTTTATCTTTGACTTTAAGTGTAATCCAAGACTGGATTAAACCTTAAGTTATATTTAAGTTTAACAAGTAGTAACTTAAAAATAAATTTCAATAATCGGCTTCTAGGTCTTGGCGAGACACAAGGGCCTTTTTGAGTATCAAAACAACGACCCTTTCCTAGACAAAACCTTTTAAAGAAATTATATTTTTAATTTGCTCTTTGAGAAACCTTGGTCTAACTAGTCGAGGATGCGGCGAGGTAGCTTCCGCTAATTCCACCGAGTTAAAAAGACCAAATAGAGTACTCCTTACCCTACCTAACTCCTTAGACAGGCTTTCCTAACGTATTATTACCTCGCCCCACCCTAATACTAGGTTGTCGAAGTTTCAATCAATTCTAGTCCTTATTTAACCATTTCTAGTCCTAAGCATGACAATTTATAGAAAAATAAATAAATAAGCATTCAAACAATTTTTATAGGCATGCAAAAAAAAATTTATCTAACAATATAAATGGTTTTTCTATTGGCTCCCCTTGGACTAAAGCCTCGATATAGACTATCCAAGTAATGTCTTTGATCCTTGGGGATCTAATAGTGGTTTGGTCTTGCTTGATTTGTCATGCTCAGTTTGGGGATCTATGCTTGGACTCGGGTACTATTTTGGTTCATAATTGAGAAGTAAGATCTATATCGTGAGTTGGTTCTATACCCAAGTCCAGATGCTTAAGAACGCCCTTTTATTTTTCAAAAATCATGTCAAGATTCTTGGAACCCAAAGTGAATCACTCTAGGATTGCTTTAAGTTCCTTGACATGAGTTTTTGGGAAGGAATTCTCTTCCTCAAGTTATTGGACTTGAGTAGAGGTTCCTTCCTGAACTGTCTCATTCAGGGAGCTTGATTTAGTCTCCTCTTTAAGGGTTTTTACCTCCTTTTTGAGTGACTTGACCCAGATGTTGGCTTTAGCCAACTAACGAGATAGATAGGAAATTAGGTTATAAAGTTCAAGTTCAGAGTAACCGCTTACAGTGAGTCAGCCATTTCCCGACAAGGAGATCGTTCTAGATCTGTTGCTTTGCTTTGGCACTACTTCTGACTCAGACTTGGTGTTGAGTTTTTCTGATGTCGTCAGTATGAGAAGGATTGAGTGGGGGCATTTCTTCTTCGTCTGACTCCTCCAAGGAAGACTCGTCCCACATAGCTTGAAGTGTCTTCTTTCTTGGTTGCTTCTTTGCTTCCTTCAAGTTGGGGCACTCCGATTTGAAGTGACCCTTCTTATTCCACCCATAACAGGTGATCTCCATCTTGTTCTTCTAGCTCATGCTTGGTTCAGTCAGATCAACCTTTGATTGAATTGGTTTCTTCATTCTCTGAACCTTACTGTTTTTGTACATCCTTCGAACTAGATTAACTAGTTCTGAGTAATCCATGTCTTCAACGTCAATCTCTGAGTCGGAGTCAAACTCAGGTTCAGGTTGGTTAATGGCTTTTTCTTCTTGAGTTTACCTGCAACCAAGGCAATACCTCTCTCAGTCAGCGTATCATTAGTTTGTTCATGCAATTCAAATTCAGAGAAAAGTTCATCTAATTTAATTTAAGCAAGATCCTCAGAAACCTTGTGTGCATCCACCATGGATGCCCACAAGGTATTCCTTGGAAATGAATTTAGTGCATACCTTACTAGATCATAGATCTCTACTTTGTGGCTGATTGCATGAAGGTCGTTCATCAGCTCTTGGATTCGAGCATGTAGTTGTGTCGCAGTCTCACATTCATACAACTTCATGTTGTATAACTAGTTTAGTAGCAAGTCACGCTTGCTAATCTTTGTGTCGGAGGTCCCCTCGTGAAGTTCGATCAATTTATTCCACAGTTCATTTGTGTTGTTGAAGGGGCCAATGCGGTTGAGTTCCTTTTTTGTGAGACCACACTGAAGAGTTTGGGTCACCTTGGCATCAGCTTCTATCTTCTTTTTCAGAGTTGCGTCCCATTAAGTGTATCCTTGAAGCTCACCTTGTGTATTCCTTGGAATCTCAAGGCTAGCATGGATGATGATCCGCATGTCCACCTGAGTTGTTAGGTGTACTTCCATGCGGCTCTTCCAGTAGCTAAAGTTCTCTCAAGAGAAGAGAGGAGGGCGAGCGGTGTTGTAACCTTCTTGTTGGGCCATTAAGAGAGCAATAGAAAATTCTGCAAGACACATACAAGGAATCTCGTGCCAAGAATTGGTCTTGGATTAGCAGTGCGGGAAAAATGTAAGTAAAAGAAATCTTGAGTGGTGTTTCACTAACTTTGAGAAAGGAAACTTGTGAACGAAAAAAAATATCTGAAATAGGCAAGAGTACCTTTTCTAATTAATTTGAAAAGCATAAAATCCGAAAAAAATAGGTCAAATGGTGATTTCACCAAATCTGAGCAAACCCTTCTCTGATACTAATTATGGGATCGTAGAGAGTGATAGAGGGTGGGTGAATATCGCGTTTCAAAAAATTTCGAATTTATGTAAAAGTTTACATAGCGGAAAAGATAAGTGCAAAAACAATCATAAACCGTCGATAACACGATTGTTTTTACTTGGTTCAGAGTCTATAATGGCTCCTACTCCAAGGCCCATGGTCCTTGACCATTTACTTTGGACAATTCTATATAGGCAAATGAGTACAACTAATGTGATGTAAAGTACAAGAAAAAAGGAAAGAATACCGACAACTTTTTAACGGAAATGTAAAAAGCAGCACTTCATTGTCGGAGCAGCGTTTCGTTGATTCTAGACTATTTTGGTGCAACACACATGAGCACAAATGATGTAGAAAGTTGATCTTGAAGTGTGGTCGAAACCCATTATAAAGGGGCATACGAGTGCCAGAGAGCCTATGGGGGCGCCCCTAATGCTGCGATCTAGCCGCGTCCCAATCTACTTCGTGGTCAACCCTTATCCTTCTCGAGCACCTGAGAGCCTCTAGGGTGGCTGTGTTACAGATGTGGTGACTCCAACTAGTGCATGGCAACTCAACCTCGCCTAGCCTGAGTCACCCGCATAAGGGTGCCCGAGACCTCTCGGGTGCCTATGATCCTGGGGCACCCGAGTCCTCTCAGGCGCCCCAGATGCGGCCAGTCCCCAAGTACTTTAGCTGCAACAGAGGGTTAGTCTGAATATAAATAGTATGCAAAATAAATACATGTTCGACAGCCAGTGTTGTTCGATCGTAACTTTGAATTTCTACTGAAACCCTAGGTCGGACCAATGCCTACTATTCCCACTTTTGCGAAATGCATCCTCACCTACTCCACTCTAGAGAAGTTACATCTTGCCAACTAGCACCCTGGTTGGACTTTTGCTCGACCTCCTAAGATTTCGGATCTCGAGACATCTATACCTCAACCCATCCCTACTTCTATTCGTTGTCCTCACTCGGCTAAGACTCCTGCTCAATCGTCCGGATTAGAACTTCGAAGGTTGACCCCCGGTTAGGTCTTCTTGCCCAGTCCTCCAAACCAGGTCTTCGTGCCCAACCCTCGGTTAGATTTTCATGCTTAGTCCTCGACCAGGTCTTCGATGTCCATCTCTTAGCTAGGAATTTGTGCCCAACCCTACAAATCAGGACTTCGTGCCTAGGTAAACTAGGACTATCTTGTACACTTAGTGAAACAAATTAGATCACAAAGCATACTTAACTTTGAACCCTTTGTCATTATCAAAATCAGGTTCGATCTGATGCTTTCGACACCAACACCTATTGGTGAAACGACATGGGAAAGACATTGAGGATCTTGTATCCTAACCACCAAAATGTCGGTAAGTGAAGGTAGAACTTTAGTTTGACATAGCAGTATCATGGTGGGCTTATAACCCACAGTGAGCATATCAACTTACAGACTTGACTCCGAAGTACGTAGGGTTACGGAAGATGCACGAGAAGATTTGAGTAATGATCGATTAACCAAATCTATGCATTTCCTCTTGATCCATAGTATGGGCCTATTGGATTATTTGGGTAGAGATATACCATAGGGAGATTACCGATCTATGAGATATATCTCTAAGTATCATATTGGTTAAAGGCTACATTTCACCTTCAGATTTGTATAGAGTTTCCTTCGGACCCTTGGTATATAGATCTATTTCGGTACGATTGTGTGTCCATATATTGATAGACAGTTGGAGCACACTAGTATGGTTTTAGTATTACATACGGATTGCTAGTATTTGTAGGACCGGTGCCGTCGATAGAGGGGGGGTGAATATCGACCGAAAACTTCTCGCAAAAACTTCGTAGAAAACCTCGTTGGTTCGTTCTTAAACAGAGCATTAATGCAGCGGAAAAGTAAAACAGAACGAATAAAACAAACAATCATAGCAGACACGCAGGATTTATTTACTTGGTTCCCGGCCCCCCAGGGTCAGTACGTCCAAGGCCTATTACTCGGCGTGAGTCCACTATTGGTCTCCTTTCCAAAATTTTCGGAGGCGGAGTAAACCCATCTTACAGTGCAAAAGTACAATCAAAAAGATAATTAATTACGTGCGGAATAATAAAAGCAAACCGAACAACAAGGATTTGAAACTCGGCCAATCTAGACCTCCGAAGTGCTGCGCACTTCCTCCTGGAGCCTCCCGGTTGTAGAGACTCGTCTTTAGCGCATTGTCGTCTGTCAGAATGATCAGAATTGCTCTGGAAAGTTGTGTCTGAAGAAGAGGGGTCGAAGCCCCTTATATAGGCTTCATTCGGGCGCCTGTGACGATGGGGGTGCCCCCTATAGACTTGGTCAAACTTTATCCCCGCGCCGAACTCGCCGCAGCTGATAAAATCTCTGACCAGGGTGCCCTGGACCTCCAGGGCGCCTGAATGAAAGCTTATCTCTGTTTCAAACTCGAAACAGCAAATACAGATTTCAACTTGGGCGCCTGTATCATCCCGGGCGCCTGAATGAAAGCCTATTCTGCCTTCTTCACGAAACTGCAACTTTGTTTATTGAGCCAGGCGCCCCTATTGATGGGGGCGCCTAGATGCTGTTGGGCTCCCCTATTGATGGGGGTGCCTGGCCTCATAGGTTTCAGCCCAGTTTGCCTGCTTTGTCTTCGGTTCTCAGTACCTGCAAGATACACAAATACAAAGCAAATATACACACAATATTAACCTTAAGGACTTGGTTCTGACTTCAGATTTCCACGAAACCCTAGGTCAAACCGACATAAGTTCCCACCCCCGAGAACGCGCCTTTCACCTACTCCTTTCAGGAGCCGGTTGCCACCCAGTCCTTCGTGTGGACTTTTGCTTAGCCTCCGATACTCTCGGATCTCGAGACGTCCAAACCCTGACCCATCTTTACTTCTATCCTTAGGCATCGCTCAGCTAAGTTGCTCAGTCCCTCAGACCAAGACTTCATACCCAAACCCTATGTCCAGGACTTCGGTGCCCAACCCTCGGCCAGGTCTTCTTACCCAGTCCTCAACTAGGACTTCGGTGCCCAACCCTCGGCTAGGTCTTCTTGCCCAGTCCTCGACCAGGACTTCGTGCCCACCTTCCAAGCAGGTCTTCGGTGCCTAGTCCTTTGCCAGAACTTAGTGCCCAATTCTCCGAACTAGGACTTATTGCCTAGATTCACTAGGACTTTGGTCCATTTTGTTACTCCTCTCTTAACTCCCCTTCCCTTGTTCAATGTATCACTGACTTAAGTGTATTGTCAAACATTAAAACACTTAGAGGAGGGCATCACTGATGCAACTTACACCAACAATCTCCCCCTTTTTGATGTTTGACAATATCTTAAGTTAGATTGGTTGAAAGGGCTAATCTTTAACTCTTGGGATAAAAAAATTGATCTAAGTAAAAAACTTTCTAACTTTCACTCTCCCCCCTTTTTGAAAAATATTTTGATTTTTTTGATCCTTTGGAAAGAGAAAAACATGTATTTCTAACTTAAGCAGTATCTCTCCCCCTTTGTCATACATCAAAAAAACCAAAAATTCTTGCACGAACAATGAAAACATTTTGTTCTTTTGAAAAATACTTAGTATAAATTTTTGAAAGCATAGTAATACTAAGTACTTACATTTCTGGAATAAATCTATTTTGAAGAGTATTGTGCAATTTTGAAAAATATTTTGTATTTGTAAAAAAAATTCCTTAGAAAAAAGTTTTTTAGAAAACAGATTTCAAGCATGCAATTACTTTTGAGATATATTGAGTTTTTGAAAACACTGCATGTACTTTTGAACAAGATTTGAGCTTTGAAAAATATAAGTACTTTTGAAAAATATTATGAATTTAAAAAAATATAAGTACTTTGAAAAATATTATGAATTTTTGAGAAGTATAAATACTTTTTCAAAAATACTATTTTTAAAACATAATGTTTTACTTGATTTGGTTTCTTTTCCAGTCCTAGGAATCCTTGTTGACTACAAGGATATTTTCCTAAGTATCCTAGAAAATTCTCCAAATTCAAGTAAGTACTAAAATAGAATTTTGATAAGCCACAAAATGATAATATTTTGAAAATATGTGCAAGTACATTTTTAAAAATTTCAAGATAGTATTTGGAAGGATACTTATGTTTTCAAAAGGATTTGAAAATACCGTGCATGAAAACATTTGAAACATTCAATAATTCTTTTAATTTACCCTCCCCCTAAACTTGACCTAGTCCTAGGAAGCTTGTCGACCACAAGTACTCTTCCTCTAAGTCTTTAGGGTTTAGTTCAGATCAAAGGAATTATTTAATAATTTCAAAACAAAAAAAACTTTTCAGAAGTTTAACTCAGACTCCCCCTAAATCTGACACATCCTAGGAGTCCTTGTTGATCATGAGGCAGATTTCCTCTATGTCTTTTAGGGTTTATCAAAGTCAAAACAACAGGTAATTTTTGAAAATATAATTTTTAGAGCATAAGCCTTTTTCGGAAACACAAGTGATAATGATTTAAAGTACAGTCTTTGAAAAGTATTTTCAAATGATAATAATGTTTAAGGTGCAGTTTTCGAAAATCATTTCAAAAGAATGAAAACACTCTCCCTGTACTCGATACCGTTTGACTCTATCTAAGTGCCTTAAGGAACTTTAGTGTTGTCCTAAGAGGCTTGTGTCTAATTGCGTGAGTCAAACAATTTTTTAAAAGGATATAATTTTGAAAACATATAACATATAATCAATCAAACAAGCATGAATTCCATACAAACATTATTATGTTGAGCACTATTTTGAAAGTATATTTTTATAAAAATATTCTAACAATTTTGAAAAACAATTTTGAAAACAATTTTTCAATTTATTAGTCTTTAACATCTCACCCATTCTAGATGTCTCAACACAGCAAGCATAGTTGCCTTATGGGTGTATTGTGAGATGCTTGAATCATTTTCTTTAATTTATTATTAAATCTAAGATTTAATTGAAACTTGTGTTAGATTTAAATCTGACAATAGTAAAGTGAATTTGATTTTTAGTAATTGGCTTCCAGGTCTTGGCGAGGCACTAGGCCTTCTTTGTCTGTAGCCTTATTGGATCATCAACCCTTTCCTTGACAAAGCCTTTTATAGAAAATTCATCTTCAAGTTATTTCTCGAAAGATTTTGGTCTAACTAGTTTGGGTCTTGGATCGGTAGCTTCGGCTAGTTCCACCATAAAGGTTTCCCTAACGTACTATCATCTCACCTCCTCCCAATACTAGGTTGTTCAAGTTTCAACTATTCTTTTTCCTATAGCCGTTCTAAAATTATGCATAAAATTAAACATGAATGACATGACATATTTTAAGGAAAATAGCAGATGCATGACATGACAATTATGCATGAGTCAAACAAGTCAACAGGCATCTTAATTAAGTTTCTAAAAATGTATCAAATTCTCGATTTGATACATGTCATGTGAACCCGCGAATATGTCAACCCACTTTGACATATTTAATGTTGTTAATTTTGATTGTTTCAGTTTGGGTAAAATTTTATTTAGTTCGAGTTTAAGTTATTTAAGAATTAATTGGGATTGAGTTAATTAAGGATTAATTAAGTTAATTTAAATTAATTAAGGATTGAATTAATTTGAATCATTTGAATTAACTAAGGGTTGATTAATTAAGATTAATTAAGGTTTAATTGAATTAATCTGAATTATTTTGAATTTGATTTTATTAAGATTTAATTGAATTAATTTGATTAATTTTAATTTGATTTAATTAAGATTTAATTGAATTAATTTGAGTTAACTTAAATTTCATTTAATTAAGATTTAATTGAATTAATTCAAGTTAATTTGAATTTGATTTAATTATGATTTAATTGAATTAATTTAAATTAATTTGAATTTGATTTAATTAAGATTTAATTGAATTAATTTGAATTTGATTTAATTAAGATTTAATTGAAGTAATTTGAATTAATTTGAATTTGATTTAATTAAGATTTAATTGAAGTAATTTGGATTAATTTGAATTTGATTTAGTTAAAATTTCCTTGAAGTAATTTGAATTAATTTGAATTTGATTTAATTAAATTTAATTGAAGTAATTTGAATTAATTAACATTAAAGTTCAGAATTAATTGATCTTAAAACTAAAGGATTAAGTTAAGTCTTAAAAATCAAATAAAATTTAATCAAAGTTTTTAAGGTTTATCTTGATTTAATTTTCAAGATTTCTGGCTTGGTCAAAAGTTGTGGGTTTAATTTCATCATCTTCATTATTTCGAAAATATCTGATTCCCTTACTATTTCTTCTTTATTTATCTTTTCAAGTTTTTCTAATAATTCTGATTTATTTAAGTCTTTGTGAACTTTATTAATTATGGCCTTGATCTTAGAAAATTCCATCTCCTCCTCAAAATTAGATCGTTCAACATCCTCAAAGTAGGTGGAGTAAAATGGGCCACTAGTTAATTTTTCAGGATTATCCAAGAGAATAATTAAATTATTATCTAAAGAGACATCATCTCCACTATCCTCAGAATTATCCTTATCCTAATTATCCTCAGAAATATTTTCATTAATTTTAGGATTATCTCCAGAAATATCTTTATGAATTTCAAATTTGAATTCAGTCTTATCCTTAAGATTTTCAAATTTGAATTTAGGATACAAATTTTCAGAATTAACGGGATTAAAATTAAGATTAATTTTAGAATTACTTTCAGAATTAATTTTAGAAAATAATGAATTAATATTACGGATTACAAGGTTAATTTCTATTATTTTAGCATTATTTTCTTTTTCTAACTGATCATGCAAGATATCTATTTGACTATTTACACAATTTAATTTTTCAGTAAAATTACCTAAATAATTTACATAAGAAAATGCAAGAAATTTAAAAATTTTTGGAACATAAAATTTACGTACCTTTGCCGGACATTTATTTTTGTAGTGTCCGTATTTTTCGCATTTGATGCATCTGATGTGACTTTTGTCTCTCCGGACTCCTGGCGCTGGTGCCTCCTTTGCCGCCGGTGAGGAACGAATTTTACGAGTAGGACACTGACTTTTGTAGTATCCTCTCTCCCTGCACGTGAAGCATATAATATGGAATTTAAAAATAGACATTAAAAAAATTGTACCTGATTCACCCCTGGTCTCCCCCTCAACTCCTGGCATCGTTGCTTCGTCGGCGGTTAGTCCGGTGAAGAGCGGTCTGGCTCTGATACCACTTGTAGGACCGGTGCCATAGATAGAGGGGGGGATATCGACCGAAAACTTCTCGCGGAAACTTCGTAGAAAACCTTGTTGGTTCGTTCTTTAACAGAGCGTTAATGCAGCGGAAAAGTAAAACAGAACGAATAAAACAAACAATTACAGCAGACACGCAGGATTTATTTATTTGGTTCTCGACCCCCCAAGGTTAGTACGTCCAAGGCCTATGTACTCGGCGTGAGTCCACTATTGGTCTCCTTTCCAGAATTTTCGGAGGCAGAGTAAACCTGTCTTACAGTGCAGAAGTACAATCAAAAAGATAATTAATTACGTGCGGAATAATAAAAGCAAATCCGAATAACAAGGATTTGAAACGCGGCCGATCTGGACCTCCGAAGTACCGCGCACTTCCTCCTGGAGCCTCCCGGTCGTAGAGCCTCATCTTTAGCACATTGTCGTCGGTCAGAATGATCAGAATCACTCTGGAAAGTTGTGTCTGAAGCAGAGGGGTCGAAGCCCCTTATATAGGCTTCATTCGGGCGCCTGTGACGATGGGGGCGCCCCTATAGACTTGGTCAAACTTTATCCCCACGCCGAACTCGCCGCAACTGATAAAATCTCTGACCTGGGTGCCCTGGACCTCCCGGGCGCCTGAATGAAAGCTTATCTCTGTTTCGAACCCGAAACAGCAAATACAGCTTTCAACTTGGCCGTCTGTATCATCCCGAGCACCTGAATGAAAGCCTATTCTGCCTTCTTCACGAAACTGCAACTTTGTTCATTGAGCCAGGCACCCCTATTGATGGGGGCGCCTGGATGCTGTTGGGCGCCCCTATTGATGGGGGCGCCTGGCCTCATAGGTTCCAGCCCAGTTTGCCTGCTTTATCTTCTGTTCTCAGTACCTGCAAGATACACAAATACAAAGCAAATATACACACAATATTCACCTTAAGGAATTGGTTCTAACTTCGGATTTCCATGAAACCCTAGGTCGAACCGACAAAAGTTCCCACCCCCGAGAACGCGCCTTTCACCTACTCCTTTCAGGAGCCGGTTGCCACCCAATCCTTCGGGTGGACTTTTGCTTATCCTCGGATACTCTCAGATCTCGAGACGTCCAAACCCTGACTCGTCTCTACTTCTGTCCTTAGTCATCGCTCAGCTAAGTTGCTCAGTCCCTCGGACCAAGACTTCGTGCCCAAACCCTAAGTCCAGGACTTCGGTGCCCAACCCTCGGCCAGGTCTTTTTGCCCAGTCCTCGACTAGGACTTCGTGCCCACCTTTTGAGCAGGTCTTCGGTGCCCAGGCCTTTGCCAGGACATAGTGCCCAATCCATGATCAGGACTTAGTGCTCAATTCTTCGAACCAGGACTTATTGCCTAGATTCACTAGGACTTTGGTCTATTTTGTTACTCCTCTCTTAACTCCCCTTCCCTTGTTCAATATATCACTGACTTAAGTGTATTGTCAAACATTAAAACACTTAGAGGCGGACATCACTGATGCAACTTGCACCAACAGTATTGCCATGGTAAAAAATGAAATTTGGGGAATAAATTTTTATTAGTGGGGGAGAATGATAAGTATGGTAAAATGAAAACCTAGATCAGGAAATTACGGGCAAATTTCTCATAACTTATTTTAGGATTTTCGAGACCTCCGGATGAAGTTCTAGGGGTTGAGATGCTTGACACCAAACTTGAAAGGGGTTAAATATATAAAGCCTAGGATTGATGGGAGTTATATGAGAGTATAGTGGATTTAACCAAATTTGGTGGACAAAATTGTGGGATAGTTTAGAATTGATAGAGGGGGGGTGAATATCGATAAAAATAAATTTGGATATGTAAGAGCAATGCGCAGCGGAAAATACACAATGCTAACTCCTTTTATTTTTACATAGTTCGGAGTCTATAACGACTCCTACTCCAAGGCCCACAGTCCTTGACCGTTTTCATTGGGCAATTCTATATTTCAAAAAAGGTATTTCAAGATTTTAATTTATCAATACAGAATTGAAAACAACTTGAAATTATACCGACGACCGGAAAGAAATCTGAAGATCGGAGCAGCAGGTCGTCGATCTTGAGCGATGTTGATGCTTGGAACTCGAGCACGAAGGAAATAAATTGAGCATTTGAGTGCTTGAGTTGAGAGAAGTCTTGTTTGGAAGCAGGTGGTGAACCCCCTTTTATACTAGCGTCCAGGGCGCCTGCCACGTCAGCTCGTTTGGGCGCAAGATTATCCGTAGACTTGGCCAACGTCTATCCCTAATCCTGGGTGCCTAGGATGTCTAGGATGCCTGACTGCTCATGGGTGCCTCACATGCTGACGTGGCAACCTGCCAGCTCAGCATCACAGCCACAGGAAGAAACCCCATCTGGGGCGCCTGTATCAACATAGGCACCTGTGTTCTTGGGCGCCTGAGCCCTCTCAGGCGCCTAGAATGCAGAAACTTGAACCTCTTGCTCCTGCAACCAGGGTTAGTTCCAGAACAGCAGTAATAATAAAATCAAGTATAAATAACAGTCTGCGCTATCTTGGTTCTGACTTTGGGTTTCCAAATGGAACCCTAGGTCAAACCAACGCCCATTGTTCCCTCTTCCGGGGAACGCGTCCTCACCTACTCCACTCTAAAGAAGTTACCTTTTGCCAACCGGATCCTTCGATTAGACTTTTTCTCGGCCTCCGAGACTGTCGGATCTCAAGACATTCATTCCTCGACCCGTCTCTACTTATGTCCGCAGCTCCCGCCCGGCTAAGACTTCTGCCCGATCTTTCGGATCAGGACATCGGTGCCCAGTCCACAACCAGGACTTACTGCCCAACCCCCGGTCAGGTCTTTGGTGCCCAGTCCACGACCAGGACTTATTGCTCAACCCTGCTGGTCAAGACTTCATGCCTAGCTTACCTAGGACTTTACTGCACACTTAACAGATTCAATAGATAACACCTTAATCTCAACATTAAACCCTTTGCCGTTATCAAAACCCAGGTTCATTCTGGTGCTTCTGGCACCAACAATCTCCCCCTTTATGATCTATGGCGACCTAGTTCAAAAGTTAAGTTAAAACAGGAACACGATAGTATAATTAAAAAAGACATATTTCACCTCTTTCCCCTTTAAAATTTTTTTTTGAAAAGAATGCATAAAGCTCCCCCATGATTTAAGATTCTCCCCCTGAAGCTTTCAAAAACATGCAGTTTTATAAAAAACCTTTTGATTGAGGATACCCTTTTTGAGGAAAAGGTTAAAGTTGAAGTTTTTAAAAATAAGAAAAGTGATAGAAAGTTTTAGACTTTATTTTTAAAATAGCCCCCTTAAAAAAATGTCCCTTTTGCAGTAATATAATTTAGCTTTTGAAAAGGGAATTCTTCAGCTACTTTTGAAAACTAACTTTTGAAGTTTGGAAAAATTAAGACACCTATTTGAGAAAATTTTGATTTGAAAAAAAATTTAACATTACACTTTTACAAAAAATAAATTTACTTTACTTTTTCTTTTCATACTTGAAAAGGGAATTTTTCAGCTACTTTTGAAAAACTGACTCTTGAAGAACTTTTGAAGTTGGAAAAATTAAGATACCTTTTGAGAAAAATTTGTTTTGAAAAAAAAAATTTATCTTTACACTTAAAAAAAAATTAACTTTACTTTTTTTTTTCTTACTCTCCCCCTTTGCCATATAAAAAAAGAAACATCGTTGAAGAAAAAAATAGAGTATCAGAGCCAGTTTATTTTGCAGAACTGAATTTTGAACGCATATTGAGCTAAATTGAACCAATCCTAGTGAGTCCAAACAAAAAAACTAAATTGAACTCGTTCGGGCCCTGTCTAACCCAGTTAGCTACTTACTAACTGTTATATAACAACAACTTTCACTAGGGTTAGTTAAGTTAAGTGGTCTGATCAAGTTAGATTTTCTAAGCTTGAACACTTAGCATGATTGCTGCTCAAATGTATTTATCGCCCCAACTACTCTTGATGCACTGACTTAAAGCATCTTGAGTAAAGGCATAGACCTAAGTATCTCAACCCAGTCTAGGTTATCAATCAAACTGTCCTAATGTGCTTGTGAGATGCTGGCTTCTAGATCTATAGGAGCATGCAATTCTAGGGTTGAGTCCTAAGCTAAGTCCATTGCATAGAAAAACCCTAGTTTTAAAGCGGATAATTTTTTTACAAAAATCTAAGTCAGAAAGAAAATTTTTAAACTTCAAGACTTAATAAGAAAATAATTTTTCTAAAAATCTAAAATACTAGTTTTAAAAAAAAATTAAAAAAATAAATGAAAACAATCCTATTCTACTATGCACAATCCTAACTCCCTTCTTAGTAAGCTAATCTCAGACTCAAGTAAGGGTTTGGAAAAAATGTCAGCTAGATTACATTTTGAGTCCACATGTGTAAGTACGATTTTGCCCCTGGCTACGTGATCCCTAACAAAATATATTTTACTTCAATGTGTTTGGTTCGGGAGTGATGAATAAGGTTTTTTTGTAAGATTGATAGAGCTTATGTTGTCAATGAATACTTTAGTTTGGGAATAGTTTAGCTTGAAATCGTTAAGGGTGTGCATCATCCATAACAGTTGTGCTATACACTATCCTAAGGCAACATATTCTACTTCAGTTGTGGATAAGGCAACACAATGTTGCTTTCTGCTGCACTAGCTGACTAGACTGTGTCCTAGTAATTGACAACTTCCACTTGTACTTTTTCTATCTAGTTTACACCCGGCATAGTCTGAGTCAAAGTATCCTGATAATTCAAAGTTGGAGGTCCTAGGATACCAAATACCTACATTTAGGGTACCCTTTATGTACCTAAGGATTCTTTTTACGGCAGCTAAGTGAGACTCCTTAGCACAGGTTTGGTATCTCGCGCGCATTCCCTAGTTTTCCAGCTAAGTAAATCCTTAGAGTTTTCCATTTTGGATTTTTTTTGATTAATTCTTTTGCATATTTTGACTGATGAACATAGTTACCATCCCTGGTTTGTTTTATTGGAGACCTAGAAAAAAGGTTAGTTTACCTACTAGGCTCATTTCAAATTCACTTTCCATAATCTTAACAAAAATTTTTAAAATTAGTATTAGTTAACCCAAAAAGTATATCATCTACATAGATTTGGGCTATAAAAATGTCTTTTTCTAAGGTTTTAACAAACAGTATTTAGTCAATTTGACCATGGTTAAATCCCTTAGAAATCAGGTAGATGGATAGTCATTCATACTAGGCCCTAGGTGCTTGTTTTAACCCATAAAGGGCTTTCCTAAGTTTGAACAAATGCTTGGGATTGTCTAAGTCCTCAAATCCTGGGGGCTGCCCTATAAACACTTCCTCTTTTATGAATCCATTAAGGAAGGTAGACTTGACATCCATTTGGTATAATTTAAAGCCTCTTTGGGCTGCAAAAGCTAACAACATCCTGATTGATTCAAGTCTAGCTATGGGGGCATAAGTTTCATCATAATCCAACCCTTCATCTTGACTAAAACTTTTAGCTACTAAGCGGACTTTATTTCTCATAATCTCACCTTGATCATTTATCTT
The DNA here is from genome assembly GCA_024364735.1 of Boesenbergia rotunda. Classification (NCBI taxonomy): domain Eukaryota; kingdom Viridiplantae; phylum Streptophyta; class Magnoliopsida; order Zingiberales; family Zingiberaceae; genus Boesenbergia; species Boesenbergia rotunda. The sequence goes on along the minus strand of JAGFNQ010001472.1, from coordinate 118,648 downwards.
GTTTCTAAATACCCACTTAGTGTCTATAACTGACTTACCTTCTGGTTTAGGTACTAAGTCCCAGACTTGGTTTCTCTCAAATTGTGCTAGTTCTTCTTGCATCTCAATGATCCAATTTGGGTCAGGTAGGGCTTCTTCTATAGTCTTAGGTTCTATTTTTGAAATTAGTGCAATTTGACTAATATTTCTATAGGAAGACCTTGTTTTGACCCCTAAGGTTGGATCACCCAAGATTTGGACAGATGGATGATTTAGTCTGGGTTCCTTAGTTCTCCTAGAACTAGGTTTAGCCTTAGGTCCGTCTGGTAGGTTTAAGTTTGTGGTTTATTCAATTTTAAGGGTTTGTTTATTGTAGACCCTATATGCCCTACTTGTTGTTGAGTATCCTATAAAAGTTCCTGGGGTTGATTTTGATTGGAATTTTCCTAAGTAATCCTTAGTATTCAAAATGTGTACTTTACACCCATATACCCTTAGATAATGCAAATTTGGTAGTCTATGGTAATAAATTTCATAAGGGGTTTTGTTGTGTCTTTTATTTATTAGGACCCTATTTTGAATGTAACAGGTTGTGTTTCCCAAAATTGATTGGGTAAGTTGTATTCGTTGAGCATGGTCCTAGCGTCTTTCTGAAGGGTTCTATTTTCCCTCTCAACTATTCCATTTTGTTGAGGGATTCTAGGGCATGAAAATTCAAGGATATACCCATTAATTTTACAGAATTCATTAAATCTCTAATTTTTAAATTCTCCTCCGTGGTCACTCCTATGTCTTTTAATTTGTGTGTCATTTTGATTTTTTAGCATTTTACACAACTTGTTGAATGAGTCAAATATTTTATCTTTGGTTTTTAAGAATCTAACCCAGGTAAATCTAGAGTAATCATCGATAACTACTAAGCAGTACTGATTCCCGCTTAGCGACTTGGCTCCATGAGAATCAAATAGGTCTAAGTGTAGGAGCTCAAGTGTGGCTTGGGTTAAGTCTGATTGGGTTGATTTGTGGGTTGACTTGGTTTGTTTACCTTGTTGACATGAATTACAGATAGTATTTTCAAAAAATTTTAATTTTTGGTATCCCTTTAACTAGTCCAAGTTGACTTAGTTTTGAAATTAACTTTGTATGGGTGTGGCCTAGTCTTCTATGTCATAAATTGGTTTCTTCTATTTGAGTTAGAAAACATTTAGGTGTTACAGGTAGGTTAATCGTATAGACATTGTTGTTTCTATTACCCTTAAGTGTAATTTCTGGGTCTTGTAGATTCCTAATCAGGCAGTCAGAGTTGGTAAAGGTAACTACATAACCAATATCACACAGTTTGCTAATGCTAAGTAGGTTAAATTTAAAGTTATCAACTAGCAACACCTTTTTGATAATGAAATCAGAGTTTAATTTAATATTACCTCACCCAATTACAGTGTGGCATTGTTACCAAATGCCACTGAGCCTAGGTCTTTGAACTTGATTTTAGTGAACTTCAATTTATCCCCAATCATGTGTCTGGAGCATCCACTATCCAACATCCACTGGTCCAAATCTTTATGTTCCTACACATAAAGTATTTTTGATTTGGATCCACTTATATAAGGATAGATTGATTGAATTTCACTGCCTAATCTGTCTCACCCATATCTAAGGTTTTCAAGCATGTTGATCTTATGGGTTCCTTTTGAGTGACAGGTTTTCAGCTTAGGTTAAAAATTTGAGTTCCTTTTTTTAATTAATTGAGGTTTCGAAGAATTACATTTGAAAATTTGATTTTGAATTTATTTTGAAAGATTGAGTTTTAATTAATTGAGATTTTGAAAAATTGAGTTTGAATTAATTTTGAAAGATTGAGTTTTAATTTTTTGAAGTTTTAAAAAATTAAGTTTGAATTGATTTTGAAAGATTGAGTTTTAATTAATTGAAGTTTTGAAAAATTATGTTTGAAAAAATTGAGGTTTAAATTTAATTTGGATTTTGAAAAATTAAGTTGAATTAAATTAAAAAAATTGATTTGAATTTTGAAAAATTAAGATAAATTTTAATTTTGAAAATATTAAGTTGAATTTTAATTTTGAAAATATTAAGTTGAATTTTAACTTTGAAAATATTAAGTTGAATTTTAACTTTGAAAATATTAAGTTGAATTTTAATTTTGAAAATATTAAGTTGAATTTCAATTTTGAAAAAATTAAGTTGAATTTTAATTTTGAAAATATTAAGTTGAATTTTAATTTTGGTTGGTTAGGTTGGACTACATTATTAGGTCATAGACATCTCACATAATTATAAGTGACAAAACAGGTTTCCTTATCTGTTTTGTGAGATATATTATTTTTAACTTTTGATTTTATGTTAATTCTATTATTTAATTGAAGCTTGTGTTAGATTTGAGTTTAACAAATAGTAATTTAAAAGTGAGTTTCGATAATTGGCTTCCAGGTCTTGGCGAGGCATAAGGACCTTCTTTGGTCGTAGTCTTATTGTGTAACGCCCGCCTTTCCAGCCCTACTGTGTGGGCGGAAGGCGGCGTTATGCTAACATACATATATGCAAATGGAGATCTTAATGTAGCGGAATAATTTTAAACTTTATACATGTGTGTTTAAACCATACAACTAACACTTGAATCATGTAAACATGTCTTAACTATCATTCTTAAACATGGTTACTTGGTAAACTTAGCATTGTCATAGCATAAAAAGAATAAGACATAACATGTGAGACATAACATTCTTGAACATGTTTGCATTAAACATAACTTACCTTACCATCAAGCTTAAAGCCAACATAAAGTATAGCATGGAACTAAAGTTAACAATGCAAAACATAAGAAGTTGTTCTTTGGGAAAATCATCATAAAGTCTAGTATGAAACTAAAGTTGAAAGGTGACAATGCAACATAGGACATATGATAATTATGAGTAATAGGATCTTTTCTTTTTCTTTTGCCATGTCACTACCACACACACACACTTGCCCTCCTGTTGCTTCCCTTAGCTTAGTATCCTCTTGCTTGATATGCGGTATAAGAAAGTAAAACTATAAGCACATAGGCTTAGTAAGACCCTTCCCTACTCACTAAAACATACGTCACATCTAGTCAATGGAAAGACATAACATGGGGAGTGTAATATAAAACAAAAGCATATCATGAAAAGGTATTCATAAGACATTTAACATGAAGAGGCATATAGATGTACATAAACACATAATCATATGGAAGTGCTTAACATGTAATGAAAGTGCATAGAGCTCATGACATAAAAAGTACTTGGCATAAATATAAGCACATAACATACTTAACATGGAGAAGTTCTTGCCATAAAACATAAGCATATGAGATACTTGACATGGCATAGTTCTTGACATAACATAAGCATATGACATACTGGACATGGCATGGTTCTTGTCATAAACATAGGCATAGATGCATAACATGAATGAATGCATGAGTTAAATGCACATAACATAAGGATGCTTATTTGAAAATCATATTTATAAATACTTAAACATAAATCATAACTTCATAGGGGGCCGCGGCTTGTACCACATACATACATTCATCATTTGCGCGCATCCCTAGTAGATGTGAGGTAGCTAGTCTTGACCTACTAGGGTACTAGGTTGCCTTCAACCTAGGGACAGCTGCAGTAGTCCATCACCGAGGCTTTCATGAGGAGCCCATCCCTATTGGACAGCTGCGGTAGTCCCAGAACCGGGGACAACTGCGGTAGTCCCACACCGAGGCTTTCATGAGGAGTCCATCCCTTGGACCTTACTTGGGTCCGGTACAAGCTCATCCATAAAGTAAAATAGCTTCACATGCTTCTTTTTACATCATTCATAAAACTTACATAGCATATTTAAAGACATAACATGATCTTGGTACATGAAGCATGGTATAGGGCATACTTAGCATTTCATCATTCATAGTTCATACATAACATCATAATGCCTTAAAGGCATGAACATCATCTTCATTCATAAGGTATGTCATGCACACATCATTATGCCTTAAAGGCATGAACATCATCTTCATTCATCATCTTCATTCATAAGGCATGACATACATACATAATTATGCATTAAGGCATAAACATCATCTTAGTTCATAAAGCTTGCATGATCATGGTACATAAGGTAAACATGCATTACATACATGGCACATATCACATAGCATACATGATCATGGTATCTATCATAAAGCATGCATGGGTAGGATCCATATGAACATGATACATACTACATAGGTTCATGACATTCAACATAAAACATGCGTAGGTCTTCATAACCATAATATACATATGTTCAAGGCATTTATCCTAATGCATGCATAATTCTACATAAACATGATACATACTTCACAACACATGGGTTCATGGTATATGGTTTAAAACATCCATAAATAAAACCTACTAAAACATAGCACATAATATAAGCATACAAGGTCATGATGCATAGCACATAAAGTTAGGGTTTTAGGTAACATAAAATTCATACAACATGCTTGAACATATATACATCATAATAAGCCATAAACAAGTATACTTGAAATCTTAGACTAACCCAAACCCTAAAATTGGAGCTTGGCCGAAACCCTAGAATATGGAAGTCCCATTATTCAAGTGACATGTGAGGTACCATAATTAACGTAACACCCATACAATACATACAATGCCCTAGGACGCCATTAGAATATCATGGGGCTAACCCTAATTCCTTGCCCTAAACCTTGTCTTGGCCGAAACCCTTGAAGGGTATTAAGTCCATGAAAAATTCATATAATTTACAATTAACATCCATTATATCATAGGGAATCATAATAAGCATGCTTTGAGGGTTAGATTTAATCCTAACCATGAAAGGGAAGAGGTGGCTGAAACTTGTAGGGTCTTAGGGTGCTACAAAAATTCCACAACTCATAATTTATTCTTTATTTATCATGAGAAAGCATTAGGAATCATAAGTGAGATTTTAACATCATCCCAAACCCAAAAACCATGCTTGGCCGAAACTTGTAGAAACCCTAATCCATAGTTTTCTCAACATAGATCCCAAACAAAACTTAAATCATGATAGACAACATAGAAAACTATTATACCACAGGTGAGGGAGTCTTACATCTCTTTATCTTGGTTATCAACCTTGAATAGAGAAAGAAAATGAAAGCCTTCTTGACTTTAGATCACTCCTTGCCCTTGTAGCCTTGTAGAAAAAGTTGGATCTTCAAGAGGGAGTCTTCTTGTGAAGTTTTCCAAGGGGAAAAGCTCCTTGTGGCTCACGGCAAGAAGGAGGAAAGGAGGAGGAAGAAGAGAGAAGAGGAAGAGCCTTGGTGGAAGAAAAGTAATTAAGCCTCTTCACTTCTCATCAACCGTTTTATACTAAGTGAAGGAGCATGGTGTCTCTTCACATGGTGCCTCTTCACCTTCCTTTAGCCTCAACTAAATTCTTCTTCCTTTTCCACTAGCACTCCCTTGCTAGGTGAATTAGTTAGTACATGCATGATGAGGCTCTAGGTCCAAGGTTCAATCCTTGGTGCATGCACTTTCTTTTTATCCCATTTACTCTTATTTTTGGCAAGACCCACATAAGAGCCCATCAAGAGTTATGCTAATATTCCTAATTGGAATTCATTCCTATCTATGTTAAAATTCTACCTAAGGTCCACTAATAGCCATGGTACTAGAAGAGCCCATGTAAGGCCCATTAGTACTTAGCTTTTTAATCTATATAAGAAATTATGCTAAGGTTCATGCTAGTATTCATATGTTACTCAAGAATCCATATAGGCATGATCAATATTTTAAAGAAAAATATTGAGTGGATTTTACGAGCGTTACAATCCCCCATACCTCGTGAAATTTCATCCTCAAACTTAGAATAGCTCCGAGTACTTGCATCTCATCTCGTCCTCGCGTTCCCAGGTAGCCTCCTCGATCCTTTGACTTTGCCATAGGACTAAGGGTACCTCCTTGTTCCTTAGATTTTTTATTTCCCGATCAAGGATCTGGATAGGTCGGCTTTCAAAACATAGGTTCTCCTAAACTTGTACTGTCTGCGGCTTGATCACTTGATCTGCGTTTGGAATACACTTCTTGAGCATCGACACATGAAACACGTTATGAATAGCCGACATCTCTTGGGGCAGCTCCAGCTCATAAGCCACCTTGCCGACTCTTTTCAGGATCTAGTACGGTCCCACATAACGTGGACTTAGTTTTCCTTTCTTCCCGAATCTCGTTACCCCTTTCATAGGTGCCACTTTGAGGAATACCAAATCTCCAACATCGAATTCCAGGGGCCTACGTCTGACATCCGCATAATTCTTCTGCCGGCTCTGAGCAGCTTCTATTCGTTGTTGGATGTTCTGTATAGCTCGGGTGGTGCCGTCGATAAAATCCGTCTTGAGCCCCATTTTCTTCTTTTCGCCACCTTCGTACCAACAGATCGGAGACCTACATCTCCTCCCGTACAAAGCTTCATAAGGTGTCATTCCGATAGTAGCTTGGTAGCTATTATTGTAAGTGAATTCCGCTAACCACAGATATCGGCACCATGTCCCTTTGAAATCAAGGGCACACGCTCGCAACATGTCCTCCAGTACTTGATTTACTCGTTTAGTTTGCCCGTCAGCCTGAGGGTGAAAGGAAGTACTGAATCGTAGTTTAGTGCCAAGCGACCTCTGGACGTATTCCCAAAAATGAGAGGTAAAGCGAGCGTCCCTATCTGAGATGATGGTCTTGGGAACTCCGTGAAGTCTGATTATCTCCTTAGCATATAATTGAGCTAGTTGCTCAATCGAATAGGTCATCTTGATTGCTAGGAAATGGGTAGACTTCGTCAATCTGTCCACAATTACCCATATTGCATCATATCCGTTCGTAGTCTTGGGAAGTCCTGAAATGAAATCCATAGAGATATCTTCCCATTTCCATTCTGGAATTGGAAGTGGCTGCAGAACTCCTCCGGGTCGCTGGTGTTTTGCTTTCACTCGTTGGCAGGTCAGGCAGGTGCTAACATGCTGAGCCACGTCCCTCTTCATACCGAACCACCAGAATTTCTCCTTCAGGTCTCGATACATTTTGGTGGATCCCGGATGCATCGAATAAGGGGTTCCGTGAGCTTCTGCTAATATTTCCTTCCGCAACTCCGGATCATTAGGGATACATAGATGATCCCTAAGGTATAATACTCCACTGTCGGCGATACGAAAACCATCGCCCTTTCCTTCTAGAATCTCCTGCTTGATTCTCTGAAGACTCGGATCACCATTTTATTTTTCTAATATGTCGTCGAACAGCGTCGGTGATATTGTCATGGTAGAAAGCCGTCCGAAAATGATCTCAACCCCAAAATTCATAATTTCTCTTCCGAGTGGGCAGGGTAATATAGATAAGGACATCAAGGTGGCACTGGACTTCCGGCTGAGTGCATCGGCCACTTTGTTTGCCTTCCCTGGATGGTAGAAGATCTCGCAGTCGTAGTCCTTCACCAACTCAAGCCATCGGTGTTGTCTCATATTCAGGTCTTTCTGAGTGATGAAATATCGTAGACTCTGGTGGTCTGTATAAATCCTACACTGCGCTCCATATAGGTAATGCCTCCATATTTTGAGAGCGAAGACCATAGCGGCCAGTTCTAGATCGTGAGTGGGGTAGTTATGTTCATGTTCTTTGAGTTGCCTAGAGGCGTAGGCAATGACCTTACCACTCTGCATAAGTATAGCTCCGAGTCCCAATTTGGAGGCGTCGCTGTACATGTCGAAGCTCTGGTTACTTTCCGGAAGGGTAAGAATTGGAGCACTTGTAAGTCTTCTTTTTAGTTCCAGGAAACTCCTTTCGCAGTTTTCCGTCCATTCGTACTTTTTATTCTTCCGGGTGAGAGCCGTTAGAGGTGCTGCAATTCTCGAGAAGTCCTCCATAAATTTTTGATAATAGCCTGCCAGCCCGAGGAAACTTCTGATTTCACTGGCGTTCTTCGGCCTGCTCCAGTTATTCACAGCTTCAATCTTTGTTGGGTCTACCATAACTCCGTCTTTGGAAATAATATGACCCAAAAAGGCTACTTGGTCAAGCCAGAACTCGCATTTGGAGAACTTTGCGTATAGTTGCTTTTCCCGAAGAATCTGTAATACTATCTTCAGGTGCTCGGCGTGCTCTTCTTGGTTTCTCGAATAAATAAGGATACCATCGATGAAGACGATCACAAATTTGTCGAGGAAAGATGAGAATACCCGATTCATAAGGTCCATAAATATAACAGGAGCATTTGTCACGCCGAAGGGCATAACGACGAATTCAAAATGTTCGTACCTTGTTCGGAAAGTCGTCTTCGGAATATCATCCTATTTTACTCTGACTTGATGATAACCAGACCTTAGATCGATCTTAGAGAAAACGGTGGCTCCCTTCAACTGGTCAAACAGGTCATCTATCCTCGAGAGGGGATACCTGTTCTTGATCGTCACGTTGTTCAGCGCTCGGTAATCTATGCACATTTGCATAGATCCGTCTTTCTTCTTCACAAACAGTACCGGAGCTCCCCATGGAGAATGACTAGGGCAAATAAGCCCCTTATCGAGTAACTCCTGTAGCTGTTCTTGATGCTCCTTTAATTCAGCCGGCGCTTTACGGTAAGGTGCCTTGGAGATCGGGTTAGTACCAGGAACCAATTCGATCTCGAATTCCACTTCTCTATCAGGAGCTAATCCTGGTAATTCATCTGGGAATACCTCTGGGTAATTGCATACAACCCTGACATCTTCTAGCTTCTGGTCCTTTGTTTGACTTGCGTCGACCACATGTGCTAGAAATCCAGTGTATCCCTTGCCTAACATCTTCTGTTCTTTGAGAGCCGATAAGAATTTCCCGGTTCTTTTCCTTGGCTCTCCGATAAATTCAAACATAGAATCTGCCTTGGGTTGGAAGACCACCTTTCGCTTACGGCACTCGATAAAAGCACTGTATTTGCTCAGAAAATCCATACCCAATATAACATCATAATCATGTATGTCGAGTACTATCAGATCGCAGTAGAGTTCTCTTTCTGCGATTCCGACTGGCACAGCACGCAGCATGTGAGTGGATGCCATTATTTCTCCCGAAGGCAGGGTCGTTAAGAACTTGCAGTCTAGAACTTGTGGAGGCATATCTATCTTTTTAGTGTATGGCACAGAAATGAACGAGTGTGTTGCCCCAGTATCAAATAATGCAGTAGCATACTAACTGTAAATAAGTATCTGACCTGTGACAACCGTAGAAGAATTCGCAGCGTCCTCCTTGGTAATAGAGAAAACCTTGGCATTCGTCATAGTTGGTGGGGCCTCCAACCTCTCTTGGCTCATCGGGGTACCTTCCAGCTCAGCTTGCATATAATGTAGTTTCGCTGGTGCACCCTAGTACTGAACAAGTTGTTGGGGAGGTGCCTGGTTCTTGGTAGGACAGTAAGCAGCCATATGCCCTTCCACTCCGTAGATGAAACACCGGTTCGTACCTTTGCGACATTCCCCGGGATGCCTTTTTCCGCATGTAGCACACGAGGAAAGCCTGGACTCTTTATTTGCTGGGCCCCCTTGGGGGTTGTTCCATAGCTTCCGTTTACCACTTTGGTCTCCCTTCCAGTTAGCGTTGGTACTCTGGGGTTTCTGACCTCTTTCATTTAACACCTTCCTTTGCTGAATGATATTGTTCAGGTAATGCTCGGTGAGTAGGGCACTGCTAAACAGCTCCTCGGCGGTCTGCGGTCTATTAACTCCGCTGGCCACGTTCAGGGCTATTTCGGGCCGCAACATCTTCAGCATAAGTCTGACCCTTTCTTTCTCGGTGCGGACCAGCTCGGGGCATAGGTGAGCCAGTCAGTTAAATTTCTTCACGACTTCATTGACTGAGAGGTTGCACTGTCGGAATTCCGTGAACTCATCGTAGTGTTTGTTTGTGACACGCATATTGAAGAATTCTTCGAAGAATTCCGATTCAAAATCCGTCCACTTCATCTGATTCACCTGTCTTTTGGCCTTGACCCGTTCCCACCACATTCTGGCGTCCCCTGAAAGGCAGAACGATACACACTTGCTCTTCTCATGTTCAGGCCAGTCCAGCAGCTCCATTGTACTCTCCACTGTCTTGAACCACGCTTGGGCATCCCATGGTTCGCCAGCACCCGAGAAATTTTTCGATTTCAGCCTCAACCACTGGATTAGATAAGCCTCTTGTCGTGCTACAGTGGCAGGGCCTGTCAGAGGGGTTTGCGTAACCGTAGGCGTGATGGGTGTCACTGTCTGGTTCGCCGGTGGAGTGGTAGAATTTTCTTGCTGGTTCATCAAAGTATTAATGGTTTGCTGCTGCTCGGTAACCTGACGCTGATGTTCGGTCACTAATTGCATCAGGTCAGGCGATGGAGTAGTCTCATTAATTCTGTTACTCTATCTTCTAGCCATGCTTTTCTTCATAAAAGACAAGTAAGGCTAATATAAGTTATTGTTATTCATACCCACCTATCAAACTCTAAAGTATTTGATATCATAAAGTAAGGTAAGGTATCATTCATATTTACATCTCATATTTACATATCATAAGGTATCATTCATACTTGCATATTCTAAAATCATAAAGGAAAGTAAGGTATGCATAGAGGTACTTACTTGGAAGCTGCAAAAAGAAGGCTTGATGTGTGTGTAGTGAGATGACAATTATTTGCTCTGATACCAACCTGTAATGCCCGCCTTTCCAGCCCTACGGTGTGGGCGGAAGGCGGCATTACGCTAACATACATATATGCAAATAGAGATCTTAATGTAGCGGAATAATTTTAAACTTTATACATGTGCGTTTAAACCATGAAACTAACACTTGAATCATATAAACATGTCTTAACTATCATTCTTAAACATGGTTACTGTTGGGTCCGGGTGCATGTTGACAAGGATACAGGTTCGTAAAATTTTAAATTTTTACGTGCAACGGAAGAATTAGCATAAAATAATTTCTCAAATTATTTTAACCACGTATCTAGCATGCAACCTTATGATGTGTGGACATGATCATAAATTAAAACTTTGCAGAAAAGTAAACTAATTTACTTTGTACCTCGCGTAACTCGAAGAAAGGGACGAGATCCAACTGTAGCGTCCCTTGGAAGCTCCGCCTCTATTCGTGTCCACGCCGAGTTCTCTTCGGGATGACTTCGCAAAGCCACGAGTTTTGTGTTGACGAGAACTACTAGATTCTAAAAAGACACAACTAGAATATCAAGAGAGAAGAAAGGAAACTAACCACCAAGTAACGGAATCAAAATTCCAGGAAAGGAAGGAAGGAGTCGCGATCCGCTTCTTCTTCTTCTTCGGCACGAACTTGGTCGAGGAAACTCACGGGCACCCTAGGTGCTTGCGCCGGCCCTAGGGGAGGAGAGGGCGCCGGCCCTAGAGAGAGAGAGAGTTAGAGAGAGAGAGGGAGAGAGTTAATCTCTTGATCAATCTATTAAGGAAATCAAGCCTAGCCTTGGTTCCTTTATATAGTAGCCTCTCCCTTGCCAAGTCTCCCCTTTAACGGAATTTTTTATAAGAAATTTATCCTATAAATTTTCTTTATGAATTATTCCATTTAAACCAAGTTTTATTATAACTAATTTTATAATAAAACAAATACATCTCTCCTTTTATTATGGAATAAATTTTACAAGAAATTTATAAATTTTCTTTATTATGGTAAAATCAATTCATAATTGATTTTATAGAATTAAAATAAACCATTCCATGGATCATTTTAATTTTCATAAAAAAGAATAAATTTCTATAAATTTCTTTATATAAATTTCTTTATACAAATTTATTTATCCATAATTTATAAAACAAATCGCGCTAGATTTATTTTATTAATTAAACCAAATAAATTGGTTTCTCCCCAAGTGGTGGCCGGCCAAACCAAAGAGGGTTGGCACCCTCTTTGGCCAGCCAAACTGAGCCGAATCCATCGCGAATTAAACTCATTTAATTCGCCCAATAAGCCTTCAAAAGACTTAGCCATTTTTAGCTTCCATTGCGCCTCTGATTAACTCAGATTCGACTTATTTCTCTTGATCGGAAAATCCAATTTTCAACTCGTTTTAAATCCCTCGGATTACTCGTAGTGCGTGTGACTAAATAAGCTTTCGATTTATGATGGCCGTCTATAATCAACCAATTATAGAACGATCATGAGTGGCACCTAGTAGTACATCATGACCCCCAATTAATATAAAGATCAACGGTCGACCTCAGAAGTGATTCTGAAACCCTTCAGCAGCTCTAATGAATCGTGTCTCATTCCCTTCACCATCTTATACCCACTTGGTTCAGGACATGGTCTGTGTGTGTCAGTCCCCACTAGGCTGACTACGTCACACCTAGCCCAAGTAGTGTCTTTCTCGTCCTTTGGATTTTTAATTACTCTCATGTATTTAAGAGACTCATACTCTAAACATGACATGCTCTGGCCAGAGGCTTTGAGTAACAATCCGACGATAGGCCTGGGTATACATCTCCTCGCAAGGAGTGGGGAATCCTTTGTAGGCTGTTCAAACATCTTCGGGCACTTCGGCTTATACCCAATCATCTTGGGTCCACACCTCCTTGGAGATGCTTGCTTAAGATGTTAAAGTATAAGTCTCCATGACCAAGATGACTTGAACACCGAAAGTCAAAGGAACATCGCACTTAAGTTGCAGTAAGAACTTCACTGACATATCTATATAGATTACCATATGAAGTTTTACAGCTAGTCACTCCAATGAACTAGTTCCCTTAACTAGCATCCATGTTTATCTCCGGACATCCCAATGTCACCAGCCAGTGAGAATCAGCTGATTAGAGAATAACCCATGCTAGTCTCAACAGAATTGATAGTGTCCGTTTTTATCAATTCATCGACCAGGGATATTTTCAATACTTCACAATTGCACATGTAGAGATAATCACTAGTTGTGATCTCATCACAAATTCTCTTATGCTGTGAATTGTATTGCGGACATTCAGTAGATGAGTTTAAGATCCCAATCAAATACACAAACATGTATACTCAAATAGTGAATTTTCATTTATTAAAATAAATGTTTACAATCATAAGATGATTGCCTTAGGACACTTCTCTCATATCACTAACAGTTACTTGGTAAACTTAGCATTGTCATAGCATAAAAAGAATAAGACATAACATGTGAGACATAACATTGTTGAACATGCTTGCATTAAACATAACATAGCCTACCATCAAGCTTAAAGCCAACATAAAGTATAGCATGGAACTAAAGTTAACAATGCAAAACATAAGAAGTTGTTCTTTGGGAAAACCATCATAAAGTCTAGTATGAAACTAAAGTTGAAAGGTGACAATGCAACATGGGACATATGACAATTATGAGTAATAGGATCTTTTCTTTTTCTTTTGCCATGTCACTGCCACACACACACACTTGCCCTCCTGCTGCTTCCCTTAGCTTAGTATCCTCTTGCTTGATCTGCGGTATAAGAAAGTAAAACTATAAGCACATAGGCTTAGTAAAACCCTTTCCTACTCACTAAAACATAAGTCACATCTAGTCAATGGAAAGACATAACATGGGGAGTGTAATATAAAACAAAAACATATCATGAAAAGGTATTTATAAGGCATTTAACATGAAGAGGCATATAGATGTACATAAACACATAATTATATAGAAGTGATTAACATATAATGAAAGTACATAGAGCTCATGGCATAAAAAGTACATGACATAAATATAAGCACATAACATACTTAATATGGAGAAGTTCTTGACATAAAACATAAGCATATGAGATACTTGACATGGCATAGTTCTTGACATAACATAAGCATATGACATACTGGGCATGGCATGGTTCTTGTCATAAACATAGGCATAGATGCATAACATGAATGAATGCATGAGCTAAATGCACATAACATAAGGATGTTTATTTGAAAATCATATTTATAAATACTTAAACATAAGTCATAACATCATGGGGGGCCCCGGCTTGTACCACATACATACATTCATCATTTGCGCGCATCCCTAAGAAGATGTGTGGTAGCTAGTCTCGACCTACTAGGGTAATAGGTTACCTTCAACCTAGGGATAGCTGCGGTAGTCCATCACCGAGGCTTTCATGAGGAGCCCATCCCTATTGGACATATGCGGTAGTCCTAGAACCAGGGACAACTGCGGTAGTCCCACACCGAGGCTTTCATGAGGAGTCCATCCCTTGGACCTTACTTGGGTCCGGTACAAGCTCATCCATAAAGTAAAATAGCTTCACATGCTTCTTTTTACATCATTCATAAAACTTACATAGTATATTTAAAGACATAACATGATCTTGGTACATGAAGCATGGTATAGGGCATACTTAGCATTTCATCATTCATAGTTCATACATAACATCATAATGCCTTAAAGGCATGAACATCATCTTCATTCATAAGGTATGTCATGCACACATCATTATGCCTTAAAGGCATGAACATCATCTTCATTCATCATCTTCATTCATAAGGCATGACATACATACATAATTATGCATTAAGGCATAAACATCATCTTAGTTCATAAAGCTTGCATGATCATGGTACATAAGGTAAACATGCATTACATACATGGCACATATCACATAGCATACATGATCATGGTTTCTATCATAAAGCATGCATGGGTAGGATCCATATGAACATGATACATACTACATATGTTCATGACATTCAACATAAAACATGCGTAGGTCTTCATAACCATAATATACATATGTTCAAGGCATTTATCCTAATGCTACATAAACATGATACATACTTCACAACACATAGGTTCATGGTATATGGTTTAAAACATCCATAAATAAAACCTACTAAAACATGACACATAATATAAGCATACAAGGTCATGATGCATAGCACATAAAGTTAGGGTTTTAGGTAACATAAAATTCATACAACATGCTTGAACATATATACATCATAATAAGTCATAAACAAGTATACTTGAAACCTTAGACTAACCCAAAACCTAAAATTGGAGCTTGGCCGAAACCCTTGAATATGGAAGTCCCATTATTCAAGTGACATGTGAGGTACCATAATTAACATAACACCCATACAATACATACAATGCCCTAGGAAGCCATTAGAATACATGATTGGGGCTAACCCTAATTCCTTGCCCTAAACCTTGTCTTGGCCAAAACCCTAGAAGGGTATTAAGTCCATGGAAAATTCATTTAATTTACAATTAACATCCATTATATCATAGGAAATCATAATATGCATGCTTTGAGGGTTAGATTTAATCCTAACCATGAAAGGGAAGAGGTGGCCGAAACTTGTAGGGTCTTAGGGTGCTACAAAAATTCCACAACTCATAATTTATTCTTTATTTATCATGAGAAAGCATTAGGAATCATAAGTGAGGTTTTAACATCATCCCAAACCCAAAATCCATACTTGGCCGAAACTTGTAGAAACCCTAATCCATAGTTTGCTCAACATAGATTCCAAACAAAATTTAAATCATGATAGACAACATAGAAAACTATTATACCACAGGTGAGGGAGTCTTACATCTCTTTATCTTGGTTATCAACCTTGAATAGAGAAAGAAAATGAAAGCCTTCTTGACTTTAGATCACTCCTTGCCCTTGTAGCCTTGTAGAAAAAGTTGGATCTTCAAGAGGGAGTCTTCTTGTGAAGTTTTCCAAGGGGAAAAGCTCCTTGTGGCTCACAGCAAGAAGGAGGAAAGGAGGAGGAAGAAGAGAGAAGAGGAAGAGCCTTGGTGGAAGAAAAGTAACTTAAGTCTCTTCACTTCTCATCCAACCTTTTTATATTAAGTGAAGGAGCATGGTGTCTCTTCACATGGTGCCTCTTCACCTTCCTTTAGCCTCAACTAAATTCTTCTTCCTTTTCCACTAGCACTCCCTTGCTAGGTGAATTAGTTAGTACATGCATGATGAGGCTCTAGGTCCAAGGTTCAATCCTTGGTGCATGCACTTTCTTTTTATCCCATTTACTCTTGTTTTTGGCAAGGCCCACATAAGAGCCTATCAAGAGTTATGCTAATATTCCTAATTGGATTTCATTCCTATCTATGTTAAAATTCTACCTAAGGTCCACTAATAGCCATGATACTAGAAGAGCCCATGTAAGGCCCATTAGTACTTAGCTTTTTAATCTACATAAGAAATCATGCTAAGGTTCATGCTAGTATTCATATGTTACTCAAGAATCCATATAGGCATGATCAATATTTTAAAAAAAAAATATTGAGAGGATTTTATGGGCGTTACATGTTGGATCAACAACTCTTTCCTAGACAAAGCCTTTTAAAGAAAGATCATATTCAAATTACTTTTTGAGACACTCTGATCTAACTAGCTTAGGCCGGACTAAACAGACCAAATAGAGTACGCCTTACCATACCTGACTCCTTAGACAGACTTCCCTAACGTACTATCATCTCACCTCATCCTAATACTATGTTGTTTAAGTTTCAATTAAGTCTGATCCTTAACTAACCATTCCTATGTCTAAGCAGAATAATATTTAAAAAAATAAGAATTAATTTGATTTAAGTTAACTAAGGATTAATTGGAGTTACATTAATTAGGAATTAATTAAAACTTAATTAAGGCTTAATTGTTGAGAATTAATAATTAATTTGGGTTTAATTTAAGTTGTTAAAAATTAATTAGGATTAATTAAAGTTAAAATAATTAATGATTAAATTAAGGTAAGGATTAAAAAAATTTAATTAAGGTTAAAATAATTAAGGATTAAATTAAGGTAAAAATTAATTAAGATTTAATTAAGGTTGTTAAGATTTCATTTGATTTTAGTTTCAAATATCTGGGTTCGTTAATAGTTGTGGGTTTAATTGTATCATTTTCATTAATTCAAAAATGTCTGACTTATCTACTATTTCATCTTCGTTTAATTTTTCATGTTTATCTAACACTTCTGCTTTGTTTGAATTTTTGTAGATTTTATTAACTGTAGCCTTGATTCTAAAAAATTCATCTTCCTCCTCATCCTCATCATAACAGTTATATCCTTCTATATCTTCATAGTAGGTAGAATAGTTTTCAGGGCTACTAGTTAGTGTTTTATAATTATCTTCATGATTATCTAAGAAATTAATAATTAAATCATTATCTAAAGAAGTTTATATTCGATATCCTCAGAATTATCTTTGGCATTCTTAGAATTATCTTTGATATCCTCAAAATCATCTTTAAAATTCTTAGAATTATCTTTAATATCCTCAAAATTATCTTTAAAATTCTCAGAATTATCTTTAATATCCTCAAAACTATCTTTAAAATTCTAAGTATTATTATCGTTAACATTATTTGATAAAATATTAGAATTAATTCTAGAAATTGTTGCATTAATATTAAAGATTAAAGAATTAATTTTTGATAATTTAATATTATCTACATTTGGTAATTTGTCATGCAATATATTAATTTGACTATGCAAAAAGCCTAATTTTTCAGAAAAATTATCTAACTTATCTAAATTATCAACGTTACTATACGACTGTGAAGAATTTGAAAACTTTTACAAACATAAACTTTTCGTTCCTTGGACGGCCACTGATTCTTGTAGTGTCCGTGCTTTTGACATTTGAAGCACTTGATGTGACTCTTGTCCCTCCGGACTCCTAGCATTGGTACCTCCTTTGTAGCCGGTGGTGAAGATCGAGTCTTACGAGTAGGACACTGATTTTTCTTGTGTCCTCTCTCCCTGCACTTGAAACATGTAATATAAAATTTAAAATTTACCATAATTAAAGAAAAATACCTGATTCACCCCTGGGCTCCCCCTCAACTCCTGGCGTCTTTGATCCGTCGGCTGTTAGCTATCAGGCTCTGATACCACTTGTGGCGACCAGTGCCGTTGATAGAGGGGGGTGAATATCGACTTGTTAAAATTTTGACGGGAAGCGTGTCATAAACTTCGAGGTTCGTTCTATTCAGAGTTAGTAGCACAGCAAAAAAATTCACTGAACGAAAACCAAACAACAGAGTGCACACAGGTTTTTACTTGGTTCCCAACCCCCCAGGGTCAGTACGTCCAAGGCCTAAGCACGAGAAATGTCCGTCCACTATTGGTCTCCTTTCCAAACTTTCCGGAGGCGGAGAAACCCGTCTTACAGTGCACATTTTACAATCAAAAAGATAGAGAAACTTAAATGCAGAAAGTAAATGCAAACCAAACAAAAAGTTGAAGACTCGGCAGATCTGGAACTCCTGAAGTGTCGCACACTTTCCCCTGGAGCCTCCTTGGTCGCAGAGCTTCGTCTCTAGTTCTTTGTCGTCACTCGGAATGCTTAGAATGATGTCGTTAATGGTTATTTAAGTTGAGGGGTTGAAGCCCTTTATATAGCCTTTTGTTAGCCGCCTGTGTTGCTATGGGGCGCCTCACAAGTCTCGGTCAAACCTCATCTTCGCGTCGAACTCACAGCAAGGATGACATTTGCTTCCCAGGTGCCTCATAAGACTCAAGCGCCTGTTAAGCTTCAAACGCTAGCCTTCCCAGGCGCCTAACCCATACAGGGCGCCTAGGTTACTAGGCGCCTGACTTCATTCAGGCGCCTGGGAGACCCTTTTCCCAGATTTCATGTTTTGTGTTCTGCTCTCATATCTTGCCTCCAACTCCAATTACCTGCAAGACAACAAAACACACAAACATACAAATAATCTTAGCCTTAGCTTGGTTCTAACTTCGGATTTTTGGCAAAACCCTAAGTCGAACCGACGCCTATGTTCCCTACCAGGGGACGCGCCTTTCGCCTACTCCTCTCAGGAGAAGGTTGCCACCCGACCCATCCGGTTGGACTTTTGCCCAGCTTCACTCACCAGGACTTTTACCCAGCTTCACTCACCAGGACTTAGTGCCCAGCTTCACTTACCAGGACTTCGGTGCCCTGCCCTCGGCCAGGACTTATTTTCCAATTCCTCGAATCAGGACTTCATGCCCAGTCCGCGACCAGGACTTATTGCCCAACCCTCGGTCAGGTCTTCAATGCCCAGCCCTCGGCTAGGACTTATTGCCCAATCCATGATCAGGAGTTAGTGCCCAATTCTTCGAACCAGGACTTATTACCTAGGTTAACTAGGACTTTTCTTCACTTTGGTATTGATTTCTTGACTCACCCTTCCCTTGTTTAGTGTATCACTAACTTAAGCATATTGTTAAACATTAAAATACTAGAGGAGGATATCACTGATGCATCTTGCACTAACAATAGTGTGTAGTCCGTTCATCAACTCCTGGATCCTTGCGTGGAGTTGTGCTCCTGTTTCCCCATCCTGCATCTTGATGGTGTACAGTTTGTTGAGTAGAAGATCGCGTTTGTTGATCCGCGTATCTGACGTACCCTCGTGCAGCTCGATCAAATTGTTCCAAAGCTCCTTTGCACTTCTGATGGGGCTGACACGGTTGAGCTCTTCCTTGGTTAAGCCACATTGAAGAGTCTGCATGGCTTTTGCGTCTGCTTCAATCTTCATTTTGAGTGGAGCGTCCCACTCTGAGTATCCTTGCACTTCACCTTGTGCATTTTTAGGGATCTCTAGTCCACACTGGATAATGATCCACATGTCCACCTGAGTTTTCAGGTGGACCTCCATCCTGCTCTTCCAGTAGGAGAAATCTTCTCCTAAGAAGAGTAGTGGTCTCGCGGTGTTGTAGTCTTCTTGCATGACCATAGAAATTTTTAATCTGAAAAAGAACAAAAAAACTTTATTCCAAGACTGAGTCTTGGATTAGCAGTGTGGTATGAAAAAGAAAGGAAAATCGAGTGGTGTTCACCAACCTCGAATAACGAAAAATTCACGAACGATAGAAATTTTATGAACAAAAAGAAAAAAAATCCAAAAATTGCTCAATTGGTGGTTGCACCAAATTTGAGTCACCCACTCTGATACCACTTGTGGGATTGTTTAGAATCGATAGGGGGGAATATCGATAAAAATAATTTCGGATATGTAAGAGCAATGTGCAGTGGAAATACAACAATGCTAAGTCCTTTTGTTTTTACTTGGTTCAGAGTCTATAACGATTCCTACTCCAAGGCTCTCGTTGTGCAATTCTATATTTTGAAAAAGGTATTACAAGATTTTAATTTACAAATACAGAATTAAAAACAACTTGAAATTATGTCGACGACCGGAAAGAAATTTAAAGAACGAAGCAGCAGGTCGTCAATCTTGAGTGATGTTGATGGTTGGAACTCGAGTATGGAGGAAATGAACTGAGCGTTTGAGTGCTTGAGTTGAGAGAAGTCTTGTTTGGAAGAAGGGGGTGAACCCCCTTTTATACTAGCGTTTAGGGCGCCTATGTTGCTATGGGGCGCCTGCCACGTTAGCCGGTTTGGGTGCCAGCTTATTCGTAGACTCGGCTAATGTTTATCCCCCATCCAAGGTGCCGGGGACGTCTAGGGTGCCTGACTGCTCACAAGCGCCTCACATGCTGATTTGGCAACCTACCAGCTCAGCTTCGCAGCCACAAGAAGAAACCCCATCTGGGGCACCTGTGTTCTCGGGCGCCTGAGCCCTCTCAAGCACCTGGGATGCAGAAACTTGAACCTCTTGCTCCTGTAACCTGGGTTAGTTCCAAAACAGCAGTAATAATAAAATCAAGTATAAATAACAACCTGAGTTGTCTTGGTTCTGACTTTGGGTTTCCAAATGGAACCCTAGGTCGAACCAACGCCTACTATTCCCTCTTTCGGGGAACGCGTCCTCACCTACTCCATCTGGAGAAGTTACCTTTCACCAAACGGCTCCTCCGGTTGGACTTTTGCTCGGCCTCCGAGACTGTCGGATCTCAAGACGTTCGTTCCTCGACCCATCTCTACTTCTGTCTGCAGCTCCCGCCCGGCTAAGACTTCTGCCCGATCTTCTGGATTAGGACTTCGGTGCCTATTCCACGACCAGGACTTATTGCCCAATCCCCAGTCAGGTCTTCGGTGCCCAGTCCACGACCAGGACTTATTGCTCAACCCTACAGGTCAGGACTGCGTGCCTAGCTTACCAAGGACTTTCTTGCACACTTAACAGATTCATTAGATAACACCTTAACCTTAACTTTGAACCCTTTGCCATTATCAAAATCAAGGTTTGATTTGGTGCTTCCGGCACCATCATAAATTTCCTAAAGCCCTAGGGTTAGGGGCTTAGTTTTGATTGTAAAACAAAGAAGGGATAAAACACAAATATGTCCTCACATATAAGCTCTCAGCCTCACCTCTTCTTCTCCACCCGATTCCCCTTCTCTTCACATGAGTAGTAGAGCTTATCTTCTGCTCCATGCACACGAGAGATGATTTCTCGATCCAGTTCTTCTGATTAATGGTCTTCTTGTGCTTCTCCACTCGATCTGATTCCACAAGAAAAGGAAGTAAGGAACACAGATATGTGTTTGTGGAGATCTAGACCTCCTCATCGTGAGTCATCGAGGCAGGCGACCTCGATTCTTATTCCCTCGTTGTCATGTGGGTAAGGAGATTATGGTGTGGTTTGTTTTCCTCATCCCCCAACCGACGCAGCCCTCTTCGGAGTTGCAATCTGCCCTGATTCACCCATGACACTGCTCAATCGCCCTCTCCCCGACTCAGCACTGCCATCCCTATTCTGGCCCAAAGAAAGAAGTGGACAACCTTCCATTTCTTTGACTTTGGCCATCGTAGCCATGGCCACCACAAGAGCCTTGCAATCTGATGCAAGAAGCAACCTTGATTTCCATCAAGTAAGGTTAGCTTTCGTTTGATATTGATTTTTGGATGGGATATGTAAATTACTGAATGAATGGAACAGTAAGGGTAATTGCTATTTTAGGGATCCCTACCAAGGGTTGTTGGGAGTAAGATCTGTTGTTTATGTGTTTTCTTGGGATTGCTCAATTTTTGATGGGTTTGTGTTGGTGATGATGTTTCTTGCCATGAGTTTCTTGTTGGCATATGTTGTCGTGGAGATGGATTGGATAGGTGTAAAGGTTTTTAGTGATCTATGTAATTACCTTGGATGAGGGTGTATGTTAATCTTGTTTTTGAGGTTGGGTTTTTATAGATCTATCGTGAGCTATGTAAGGGGTGGAAGATTCTTTGAATTTGTTATGATGAGCTCTGTGTTTTGCCTTAGGGAGTTGTGGGGATTGTTGTGAGTTTGTCTTGGACTGTTAGGAGAGATCCTTTGACTTTGTGAGGGGTTCATTTAGGTTGACATGGAATTAACACTAAGTGAACATAATAAATTAAAATAATGGAACATAATCAATAGTTAAGGGTAATTAATGAAATTACTTTTATGGTGGTCCTAATTTAGTTGGGTATCTAGTTTAGCTAAATGTTACTTATATAGATAGCTAAACTGTATATCTTGATACAGGATAATGATTTTGCTGTTTGGATTTCTAGACGAGGTTCTCTTCTGATACAAGCATCTCCATTTGAGGCGGGTACCTCTAACTTATCTTTTTAGATATTATCATATTGTTGTGCATTATTTGTTATAAATTGCAGTAGGTTTATACGTTATACCTGCTTTTAGGTATCATTACTTGATATTTGTTACTTACTCTTTGAGATGACTCCTGTTCAGTTCCATACAGTCTCGATATTTGCCATGTGTGCATATGTGCATAGATATAGTGGTATGTCACTTTATATCTACATTTTGACTGATTCCTAGATATACCTTGCATGTATACCTAGTGCTATGATTGATAAATAATGATACATATGTTGGAGATATGCATTTCATACCAATGCTGGTTGAGGATCTAATTAGTGTTAAGGGTGTTGGTAGCATACACTACCTTTATGGGTGCATACTGAGTTGTAGGCTCTGTACGATTGCATACTGGCGATCATGGACTCCCCTAGAGTTTAAGCCCGTCACGTAGTCAGGTTTCCTGGTTTGATTAAGCCATTAGCGTTGTGTTATTGCATGATGGCTACCACCAATTCTCCTAAGGTTTGAGCCCGTTACCATTCATGCCTTAGATATTGCATCGTCATAAGTGTTGGGCGTCATGCTTGCATAGCCACTAGTGTTGGGCTTCATACTTACATCGCCACGAGTGTTGGGCATCATACTTGCATAACCATGAGTGTTAGTCTTCATACTTGCATTGCCACGAGTGTTAGGCGTCATACTTGCATAGCCACGAATGTTGGGCTTTATCTTTGTATGCCACAAGTGCTTGGTTTCTCTGTATAGCAGCGAATGGTTGGTTTGTTTGCCTCCCGTTCACACGACCGCCAGTTTGGTGGTGGCCGGGGTGGGTATAGAATAGGTCATTGCATCATGTACATATGATGCTTTGTGCATTTGTTTGTGTTTGCTGCATTTGATTACTACATATGTTTGACATGCATATACAGGAGACATATACACATTTGGATCGTATATCATTCTTGATGTTATATAGGAGTTGATTACACCACCCTACAGGATAGATAAACTCTAGTATGTACATACCTTCAGTATTTTCAGTTATGCATTATCTATTGTACATAGGAGACCATAACAGCGTGACTCTTACTATTAGAATAGCTTACTATGCATATCTACTTAGGTATCTATTGAGTTCTTGGACTCACCCCATTAGTCTTGTTTTCTTTCCTAGAGATTTTATCTTCCTTGTGTATTCTTTTGTGTTCTATAATCTTGTATTTATGATGTTGCTGTGTTGTATGTATGTGGGCCCCTAGGGGCATATATGGTTTTGTTTGTTGTAAGTCAAACTGGTCTGCAGTTCTGGTATGACTTGGTATGTTTAATGTCATGTTTATCTTCTTATATATATTGTCTATGTTTCAGCTATGTTGGTCGAGGTGTGTTGTAGGTCATGAGGGTCTTTGTATAATTTCTTTAGATTGTCCGTCGTATAGGGGAAGTGTTGTCCGATTTTTATCAGACGAGCAGCTTCTCAAGGTGTGACAATTTATTTGGTATCAGAGCCCAGGTTGCGAGATACCTTGGGGATTTATGGATTTTTCAGAGTTTATCTGATACTAATTTATTTGGTATCAAAGGTCAGGTTTGCGATACCTGCGTATTTTCGGGTTTCAGATTTTTACAGAATCATTTTCTCGACGTAGTCTTGTATGGGACTTGGTGGTGATGGGACATTGATAATTACCATTTTGATGATTATTTTAGGCTCTCAAATCCATGTTTTGATCCACTTTTACATGCTTAAGTTTGCATTTACATTAGGTTTCATGAATTGTCTCTATTTTAGATTTTGATTCAAATCTTTCTATATTTGAGTTATTTTGGCACTTAAATTTGAATCTAATTTTGTAGGTTTTGAATGAGCATGGACCTAGATCAGATTGAGTCAAACATGAATCAGAAGCGGCTTTGATCAAGGGGATCAAGAGATGGATCAATGTGGGTCGTCCGATCAAGAAACGCCTAGATCTGAGCTATCTATCATCTGCTGACCAATCCGAGCTCAAGTTAAAGTTAATCTAGACCACAGATCAAGATCTGAAGATTTGGTCCCAATCAGAGGTCATCCAGCCGTTGGATCGAGCTTAAGAGGAGCCTAAACCGTCCATTCAAAGATCAGAGAAATCTGAACCATCCGTTGCAGATCTGAACGATCCCAGCTGAGGAGGAGTAGATCAGGACCATTGATCAAGATCTGGGATGTTTGGTTCAGATCTGAGATGATCCAGCCGTCGGATGAGGCAAGGAAGATCACAGCCGTCCAATTTCAAATGGAATAATTTAAATCGAACTTCTTCTCCGCCAGTTCTTGGTCGTCGCCAGATCGCGAGCTGCTCCTGTTTTCCAGTTTCTTTTCTGTTCTTATCGATTTCTTATCTGTTTCTTCTCCGATCGCGCGGCCAACATCAAATCCAAGTTCGTTCCAAGTTTTCAGATCATTGAGGTATACTTTCCGGTTGAGTCCGCATTCGATTCCGTCACTGAAAGGAGCAAAGGGGAGGGTTTCGCTGGAGTTCCATTCCGCTGATAACTTCCACTTGATCGCGGGTTGTCTTCATCTTCGGACCAATCAGAGCACTCGGAGGGGTTCTCCGAATGCCACTGAGCGTTTCTGAGCATCGATCGCCAGCCAGCTAATCGAGGAAGAGGAGATCGCGGAGTTTCTCAGCCACTGATTGGTAACTATGATCGGACAGAGGTATCACTGATCGGTCTCAAGTCCGATCAGCATAGGTTCTGATCGGTCGGCTGACCGATCAGGAAGGCCAATTCGCAGCAACTTATCCAGGGAGTGTTCCTTCACTGATTTTTGAGTTGGAGGGTTTCCAGCTCAACTTTTGTGTGACGGCAAAGGGAAATCTTGATAATGAATTGGGTTGTTCTTCAATTTAGGAATGTTTGGGTTTTAAACATGTATTTCTTCAATTGTTCAAGCTTGTTTCTATTACACTTCAAGCCAAGTTCCTTAAGCAATGTTTAGTTCTAGTTTTCATTGTCTTGCAATTAATTTCCTGCAATTAGCTTCCTGCAATTAATTCTTGAATTTCAATTCCATTGCTTGAATTTAATTGCTTAGTTGTTGAATATGTTAAGTTTAGTTTCCGAAATTTCCTACTTCATTACATGCTTTAGATAAGTTCATTCTATTTCATACTGTCATTTCCCTATCGCACAAACCCCCATTTTATTAGAAAACCCAAATCATCAAATGACAACAACGTTCAAGCTTGAATTAAGCATTCACAACTAGTCCTTGGAAAAATACGACCTTAGGCCCCTATACTACTCATTTTAATTTTGTTAGCCAAGGGTTTTCAGTTTATAAATATCTAAATTTGAGGCTCATCATGACATCAATAATTGGGCTACATCAAATTTTTGGAACTTAAATTTGAATCTAATTTTAAATTTAGGCATCCTCTAGGCGTCAAGAGGTATATCTTTCTGGAATTGTTCTACCTTTAGTATTCACTATTAGATTTATGATTGGTTAGACTTTCCCAACATGGTGGGATCGTATATCCATACTAGATGGATAGGTATTTATAGACTTGATTTTAGATAGATTGACATGTAGTTAATCTATCTTATCAGTGATCGTTCATGCGAACAACTAGTTGACACATTGTGAATGAGACCTCGGAGCGGAGAATGTTAATTCTCTAGTAGCATCGATTATTGAGTCGGAAAGTGAGGGCCGAATTTGTCAAGAACTTATTGGAGGTTAAGGATTTTAGTTTTCCTGGACCTTACTATGCATAGCACATATACTAGCTCTTATTAGCTGGGCGAGGACTAGGGTTGTCTACCATAATTGGCTCGATCAGTATAGGATCAACTTATCCTGGTTTAAGGAGTATCGTACCTTTGGGTTACTCGTGTCTGGTCAGGTGACTGGGAAGGCACATGTAGGGTACATGACCTACATTAATGTAGAAGGGTAGCATTAGCTACATACTATCACCGTTAGTAGAGGAGTGATACATCCTATTTCATGGGGACTTTGACCATGGATCAATTATATTTGGTTGATGACCTAGAAAGTTCATGTTGATGGACGACTTGAGTTGATACAGAAAAGTGTGGAGTGAACTAATTAATAGTTATGAGTTATTATTGGTACTTGGAAGTACATTCATATAAAGGATTGATATTGGTATGGAGAAGTATGGAGCTAAGTGCTTAACACTTACCGGTTACCGCTTGTACTTTGTTTAGATAACCAAGAAGCTACCTTCGGACTTATGATTTGCACTAAGGCAAATCACTTACGAGACTAGGCTACCACTGGTGGGAATAGCTTTGATTTGGAGAATCACTTATGAGCAGCTCCTCGGGGCGTGACTTTTGGAGAACAAGCTTTGTTTGCCTTGGATTAGCAACCATCCTAGTTGCAAACCAAGTAACTGGTCGTGCCTCTTTTATTTCTATTATAATTCGTTCATGTTATGTTTTGCTTGTTAAAATAATCTGTATCATTGTTTAAGATGAACAAAAGATTATTTTTATTTTCAAGGGCAATTCATCCCCTCTTACCGACCGCAAGATCTCCAACACTGACTCCTTAGGCAGCATTCCTAACGGGCTATCACCTCGCCCTACCCTAATACTAGGTTATGCAAATTTTAATTAAAGATAGTCCTTATCTAACCATTTCTAATCCCAATCATGACAATTTACAGAAAAATAAATAAACAAGCAATCAAACAATTTTGACAAGCATGTAAAAAATATTTATCTGATAATATAAATTATTTTTCTATTGGCTCCCCCTGAATTCAAACCTCGATACGGTATATCCAGGTAATGAATTTGATCATTAGGGATCCAATATTGGTTTGGTCTTGCTTCATTTATCAAGCTTAGTTTGGGGACCCATGCTTGGACTCGGGTGCTAATACGGTTCACAATCGAAAAGTAAGATCTATAACATGAGTTAGTTCTGTACCCGAGTATGGGTCAGTTAAGAACGCCCTTTTGTTTTCCAAGAATTATGTCAAGATTCTTGGAACCCAAAGTGATCCACTCTAGGGTTACTCTGAGTTCCTTGACATGAGTTTTCATAGAGAAATTCTCTTCCTTAACTTGTTGGACTTGAGTAGAGGTTCATTCCTGAATAGTCTCAGTCAGGGAACTTGAGTTAGCCTCCTCCTTAAAGGCTTATACTTCCTTTTGGAGGGACTTGACCCGGAAGTTGGAAGTAAACTGGTCCAAAAAAATTTTAAAATGTTACACAGGACAAAATTAGGATTTTCGAAAACTCGAAGGAGGTTTAAAGATTGAGGTGGACATCACCAAGAAGTTTGGAGGGTGTAAATAGTGTAATACCAAATTTGAGGGTCATAGTGTTAAATAACCCAAACATTGGAGGGGTTAAGATGATTTAAACCTAAGTTTAGGGGAGGTAGATGCCATTAATCAATGAGGAAGGGGTTAATTGCAAAAAGGGGTGCTCACATGAATCCCTTTTCTTCCTCTGTGATTTCGGTCAATCACTTCTTCTCCACCCAACGACCTTTTCCTTTTCCTTTCATCAAATATTAAGTTGGTAGGTTCTTCAATTTTAAGGGTTTGTTTATTATAGACCCTATATGCTCTACTTGTTGTTGAATATCCTAAAAAGGTCCCTGGGGTTGATTTTGATTGAAACTTACTTAGTTAGTCCTTAGTGTTGGGGCAATCGACCCAAGAATGATCGGGGAGATCATGGTTTTGATGTGTGTGTCAATATGCTTAAGGTTAGGGTGTTATCTTGTTATTTGATATGTGTGATTGAGTTTGTAGGACTTGAAGAATCACACATGGAGGACATATCCGAGGGACAAGAGCCGAGGGAAGAGGACCCCAAGGGTAAACCGGGAAGTGGACTTCAAAGGGCACACGTGAAGGGTGGCATGGAGGCAAGCCGAGGGCTTGCGTGCGCATCCGAGGAACAATAGCCGGTGGAAGAGGACTTCAAGGGGCAAGCCAAGGGAGTGTACTTGAAGGCACACGTGAAGGAGGGTCTTCGGAGTGAGGAGGAGTGCTTTTGAAAGCTGGGCAGTCGACTGGGAATGAATCAGTCGACTGCTAGCAAGAGACTCTAAACTCCAGAAAGAACAGTTGACTGGCCCAAGGGAAGTCGACTGGTAACTGTTGGTGCAGGCAGCACCTAAGTCAAACCTAGGTTTTGATAATGGAAAAGGGTTCAGAAGTTAAGATGTTATTGTGATCTAACTTATTCACTGAGTGTGCAGGAAGAAGTCCTAGGTACACTAGGCAAGAAGTCCTGGCAAAGGGTTGGGCAAAGAAGTCCTGGTCAAGGACTGGGCAAGAAGACCTGACTGGAAGTCGGGCATAGAAGTCCTGGTCGAGGACTGGGCAAGAAGTCCTAGCAAGGGGCTGGGCACCGAAGACCTGACCGGAAGTTAGGCAAGAAGACCTGACTGGAAGTTTGGCACGAAGACCTGGTCAGGTGGATTGGGCAAAAGTCCAACCGGAGGAGCCGGTTGGCAAAAGGTAAACTCTCCTAAGAGAAGTAGGTGAGGACGCGTTCCCCGTCGAGGGAACAGTAGGCGTCGGTTCGACCTAGGGTTCCATTTGGGAGACCCGAAGTCAGAACCAAGACAGCTACGTCTGTAACTAATGATCATTATGTTTTGGGACTAACCTTAGTTGCAGGATCGAAGGACTGGTCGTCTGTAAGTGATGGACTTCACTGGGCCTAGGCGCCAGAATGGACACAGGCGCCCGAATGGGCACAGGTGCCCATATGGATACGAGCGCCCAAGAGTGAAGGAAAAATCCAAAACATAGCTGCGAAGCCACTGGACCAAGGCGGATCAGGCGCCCGTGAGGTCACGGGCGCCCCCATCAGCTTAGGCGCCCAAGTGGAGGTGGATAAGCGCTGACCGAGCTCGCGGATAAGGATTTGCGGATCGAAGGGCACGTGTTAGGTGCCCCCAACATCACAGGCGCCCGTATGAGCACTATAAAAGGGGGCTCGACCCCAAGGCTTCAAATTCCATTCTTTCCAACGCTCCAAACACTTTCGCTCTCGCGCTGTGCTCTGGCAAAGTTCCATTTTGAAATTTCAGTGCCGACGACGACCCTCTGCTCTGGAATTCGATCCATCTCGGGCATCGGTAAAGTTTTAAATTTATGAAAGTGTTGTGATTTAGTTTTTAAATTCTATATCTGTACTCTCAATCTGTAAAGATCTTTCCGAATATAGAATTGCCCAAAGTAAACGGTCAAAGACTGTGGGCCTTGGAGTAGGAGCCAACTGCGACTCCGAACCAAGTAAAAAATCGACTTGTGTTCTTGTGTATTTTATTTCTTTCCGCTGCGTATTTGCTCATTCTTAGTCCGAAAAGTTTTTAACGATATTCACCCCCCCCCCGCCTCTATCATTTTCTTCAATCCAACAAGTGGTATCAGAGCGGGTGACTCAAATCTGGTGCAACCACCAATTTGAGAATTTTTTTGGATTTTACGAAATTTTTTAATTTCTTTTTTGAATTTATCTCGTTAATCGAGCTTGGTGCAACACCACTCGATCGCTTTCATTTCAATTATTTTTTTCCCGCACTGCTAATCCAAGACCAAGTCTTGGAATAAAGTTTCCTTGTTTTTGTTTTATTTCAGAAATTATCATGGCCATGCAAGAGCGTTTCAGCATAGCCAGACCACCACTCTTCAGTGGAGAAGACTTCTCCTACTGGAAGAGTCGGATGGAAGTCCACCTGAAAACTCAGGTGGATATGTGGATTATTATCCAATCTGGCCTTGAAATCCCCAAGAACGCTGAAGGAGTGGCACAACACTACTCAGAATGGGACGCCTCGCTGAAGAAAAAGATTGAGGCTGATGCAAAGGCAACCCAGACACTGCAATGCGGATTAACCAAAGAAGAACTGAACCGGGTGGGTCCCTTCAACAGTGCTAAAGAACACTGGAGCAAACTAATTGAACTGCACGAAGGCACCTCCGACACCAGAATCAGCAAAAGGGATCTACTGCTGAACAGATTGTACACAATCAAAATGAACAAAGGCGAGTCAGCAGCACAGCTCCACGCCAGGATCCAGGAGCTGATGAACGGCCTGCCCACAATCGGTCACAAGGTAGAAAATTGTGACCTTATCAGGTATACCTTAAATGCTTTCCCAAGAAATACTCTGTGGGCATCTATGGTAGATGTTTACAAAGTTTCTAGGGATCTTTCTAAAATTAAATTAGATGAATTATTTTTAGAGTTAGAATTACATGAACAGACTAACTGCACTTTGACCGAGAAAGGTATTGCTTTTCTTGCAAGTAAACCCCAAGGAAAGGTAGCCAAAAAAAAGCCTCAACCTGCACCTGAGTCTGACATAGATTCAGACTCAAAAGATAGTGAAGGGCATCGACCCAAGCTGGTTCGACTAGCCCGGGACTACTGCAAGGAGCTGAAGCATCAGACCAACAGAAGGAAAGTCAGCCGAATAAAGGAAGATCCAGCTGAACCTTCAACTTCAAAGACCAAACCAAATGTGACCTGCTACGAATGCAACAAGAAGCAATACTACAAATCGGAGTGCTTCAATCTAAGGAAGCTAAAAAGACTCGAAGGAAGAAGGCTCTTCGAGCCACGTGGGACGAATCTTCCTCCGAAGAAGAAGAAGAGGCCTCACAGTCAAACCTTCTTGCCTTAACCGCTTAGGAAGACATCGACACCGGATCGGAATCGGAGTCGGACGACGGAAGGCTCAAAATTTCGGAAAACGGCAAAATAACAGTAAGTGGTTATTCTGAAGTTGAATTATCAAAGATAATTGCTTACCTATCTCGTAACATGGCGAAAGCCAAAATCCGAGTCGAGTCCCTCCGATAGGAAGTAAAACTCCTGAAAGAGGGAGCTGACTCTAGATCCTTAACCGAGAAGGTTCAAGAAGGAACCTCTACTCAAGTTGAAAAGCTTGAGAAAGAGAACTCCTTCTTGAAAACTTAAGTCAAGGAACTTAGAGCAGCTTTAGAACGATTTACTTCGGGTTCCAAGGGTCTTAACATGATCCTTGAAAAACAGAAGTCCGTTCTAAATCGATCTGGGTTAGGATATCGAACCAAGTCGAGACAACGGTCCTACTATGCTGTATTGAACCAATCTAGACACAAAATTCAAGCATGGGTACCAAAACTTTGCCTGAACAACCAAGCTGGACCAAACCAGTATTGGATCCCCAAGGAGAAGATTCATATCTTGCCTAACCATTATCGTGACTTTAGTCCAGGGGAGCCAATTTAAAAATGATTTTCATAATTAAATAAATTTCTTTTATTTCTTAGTTTTAATTACATGCTTGATTGTTTATTTATTTCTGTAAATTATCATGCTTAGACCTAGGACTGGTTAGACTAAGGACTGAAATGATTTAACTGAAATTTGAACAACATAGTATTGGGTGGAGGTGAGATGATAGTACGTTAGGGAAGCCATTTTTGGTGGAACTAGCCGAAGCTACCGATCCAAGACCCAAACTAGTTAGACCAAAATCTTTCAAGGAGAAACTTGAAGATGAATTTGTTGGTGCAGAATGCACCAAAGTCAAACCTATGTTTTGATAATGGCAACAGAGGTCAAAAGTTAAGTCTTACTTGTGTTTCTAACAAGTTACTCTAGTGTGCAGAGATAAAGTCCTAGCGAAGGAAAGCTAGGCAACTGGCGAAGGACTGCCAGTAGCAAAGTCCTAGCGAAGGAAAGCTAGGCAACTGGCGAAGGACTGCCAGTAGCAAAGCCCTAGCGAAGGACTGCTAGGCAACTAGCGAAGGACTGCCAGTATCAAAGCCCTAGCAAAGGACTGCTAGGCAATTGGCGAAGGACTGCCAGTATCCAAGACCTGACGAAGGACCATCAGGCAAAAGTCCAACCAAAGGAGCGGTTGGCATCAGGTAAATTCTCCCGAGAGGAGTAGGTGAGGATGCGTTCCCCGTCGAGGGAACAGTAGGTGTCGGTTCGACCTAGGGCTCCATTTTGGAGACCAAAGTCAGAACCAAGACAGCTAAGGCTGTATAAAAGAATAATATAATTGCTATTTGGACTAACCCTGGATGCAGGATCGAAGGACTGAGTATCTGTAGCTCAGAGAGCCTTAAAGGAGTGAGGCAGAAGCTGAGCAGGGCGCCCCGGATGATCTGGGCGCCCCGGATGATCCGGGCGCCCCGGATGATCCGGGCGCCCCCAAGGTCAACCCAAGTCTGCAAGAAGTGAAAACACACCTTAAAGCGCCTCGACAGCTAGATTCGGGGCGCCCCGGATGCTCCGGGCGCCCCCGCGTGTCGCGGGCGCCCCGCGTGTCGCGGCGCCCCGCGTGTCGCGGGCGCCCCGCGTGTCGCGGGCGGCGGCGCGGCCCCCCACTGCCAGCTGCCGAAGCGCGCCCTTGCGAAGCCGAGAAGATAAAGCCTTGACCGGTCAACTCGGGCACCCCGAGCGCTCCGGGCGCCCCGGTCAAAGCGGATCCAGAGGATCAGACGCGACCGAGAGCTCTGCGGATCAGAGGCCACGTGGGGGGCGCCCCCGACGTCCCGGGCGCCCCCAGGCCCTATATAAAGGGCCCTCGACCCCAGGCTTCATACAACTGTTCTCTCAACGCCCCAAAGATCTTCTACGCTCGTGCCTTGCTCCGGAAACACTCCAACTCGAGCCGACGACGTACCGCTGCCCAGAAAGAGTCAATCCACTCCGGACGTCGGTAACGAAGATCGAATTTTTTATTATTATTGTTAGTGCACTTACTTGTAATAAATTATTGTAAACTGATTTGCGCGTATATAGAATTGCCCAAAGTAAACGGTCAACTACCGTGGGCCTTGGAGTAGGAGTCGACACAGGCTCCGAACCAAGTAAATCGACTGTGTCTTTGTCCTGTGATTGTTTTATTTTATTTCCGCTGTGCACGTGCTCTTTACGAAAATCCGAATGATTTCCGATATTCACCCCCCCCTCTATCGGTTTTCTCGATCCAACAAGTGGTATCAAAGCGGGGAAGTTCAAACCTGGTGCAACCACCAGTTTGAAATTTTTTTCGGATTTTTATTTTTCTATTTTTTTCTTTTCTTCCTCTTACGAATTTTTCGTTAAATATTTCATTCGATTTTTTTTGGCAAGGTTGGTGTAACACCCCTTGTTATTTAATTTATCCAGCACTACTAATCCAAGACCTAGTCTTGGAAAATTCTTTTTTTTCTGTTAGTTTTCTGTTTCAGATGGCTATGCAAGAGGGATTTAGCACCGCCAGACCTCCACTCTTCAGTGGAGAAGACTTTTCCTACTGGAAAAGCCGCATGGAGGTCCACCTGAAAACTCAGGTGGACATGTGGATCATTATCCAGTCCGGTCTGGAGATCCCCCGAAATGCTGATGGACTTCCTCAGAACTACTCCGAATGGGACAACTCCCTAAAACGCAAGATAGAAGCCGACGCAAAAGCTACTCAGACTCTTCAATGCGGATTGACGAAAGAGGAGCTGAACCGCGTGGGCCCCTTCAACAGTGCAAAGGAGCTGTGGACAAAACTGATCGAGCTACACGAAGGGACATCAGATACTCGAATCAGTAAGAGGGATCTGCTACTAAACAAACTCTACACCATCAAGATGGCCGACAACGAAACAGCAGCCCAGCTCCACGCATGAATCCAAGAGGTAATGAACGGTCTTCACACATATTGGTCACAAGGTTGAAAACCGTGACCTAATAAGGTATGCCCTAAACGCCTTCCCTAGAAACACCTTGTGGGCATCTATGGTAGATGCATACAAGGTCTCTAGAGATCTTTCTAAAATAAAATTAGATGAATTGTTTTCCGAACTAGAACTGCACGAACAAACTAACACCAATATGGTCGAGAAAGGTATTGCTTTCGTTGCAGGTAAAACTGGAAGGACAACGAAGAAGAAGCCTGAACCCGAACCTGAGTCTAACTCTGACTCAGACTCAGAAGAAGAAGATGGAGATCAAACTAAGCTGGTCCGGCTTGCTCAAAGCTACTACAAGGAGCTGAAGAACCGAACCAACAAACGGAAAACCGGCCGAAGAAAGGACGAACCAACTGAACCCGCGAACAAGCATAATGTGACCTGCTACGAGTGCAAGAAAAAGAGCCACTACAAGTCAAAATGCCCTAACCTAAAGGAGACAAAAAGGACGAGAAGAAAGAAGGCACTGCAAGCAACCTGGGACGAATCTTCCTCAGAAGAAGAAGAAGAGACACCCCAGTCCAACCTCCTAGCTCTGACCGCCTCAGAAGAAGTCGGAACCGAATCAGAAACAGAACAGGAGGACGGCGAGCTAACCTTCACAGAAGACGGAGAAATTAAGGTAACTGGTTTTAATAGATTACAATTAAGTGAATTAATTTCATTTCTTTCTCGAGATTTGGCAAAAGCCAAACTCCGAGTCGAAACCCTCCGACAGGAAGTAAAACTCCTGAAAGAGGGAGCTGACTCTAAACCCTTAACCGAGAAGGTTCAGGAAGGAACTCCTACTCAAGTTGAAAAACTTGAAAAGGAAAACTCCTCCCTGAAAACTCAGGTTAAGGATCTTAGATCAGCATTAGAACGATTTACATCTGGTTCCAAAGGTCTTGACATGATCCTTGGAAAATAGAAATCAATTCTAAATCGATCCGGATTGGGCTATTGAACCAAATCTCGGCAAAGATTTTACTTTGCTGTACTGAATCAGTCCAGAGGTAAAATTCAGGCATGGGTACCTAAACTATGCCTGAACAAACCGACTGGATCAAATCAGTATTGGATCCCCAAGGACAAGATTCACATCTTGCCTAACCATCACCGTGGCTTTAGTCCAGGGGGAGCCAAACTGAAAACAATATTCATTATTAGATAAATAATTTTAATTCTTGATTGCAATTGCTTGTTTGATTGTTTATTTAAAATTCCTGCAATTTACCATGCTTAGATTTAGGAATGGTTAGTTAAGGACTGAACAAACTTAACTGAAACTTGACAACATAGTATTGGGTGGAGGTGAGATGATAGTACGTTAGGGAAACCAATTCTAATAAGATCAAGTTCACTTGGTCTCTTTAGACTGGCGGAACTAGCCGAAGCTACCGATCCAAAACCCAAACTAGTTAGACCAGAAATTTTTCAAAGAATAATTTTGAAAATGAAACTTCATTAAAAGGCTTTGTCAAGGAAAGGGTGGATGATCCCATAAGGCTACGGCTAAAGAAGGCCTAGTGCCTCGCCAAGACCTGGAAGCCAATTTTTGAAATTCAAATTCAAATTAATTTTTGTCAAATTTGAATCTAACACAAAATTTCAGTTATTTGTAGATTCAAATATTTTTGTTAAAATTAATTGTTTTCAAAATTAATTAAGTTTTTAAAATTTAACTGTTTTCAAAATTAATCAAACTTTTCAAAAATAACTTTTAACCATCAAAACCTGTCTCACGAAAACCATAAGGTTAACGTGATTGAAAACCCTAGACTTGGGTGAGACAGACTAGGCAGTGAAACTCAATTTAAGCTATTTCTGACTCTAATTGGATCCAAATCAATAAAACCCTTTATGTGTAGGAACATAAAGATTTGGACCAATGGATGTTGGATAGCGGTTGCTCCAGACACATGACTGGAGATAAATTGAAGTTCACCAAGCTCAAGTTCAAAAACCTAGGCTCAGTGGCATTTGGCAATAATGCTACACTCAAGGTAATTGGGTCAGGTAATATTGAACTTAAATCTGATTTCATTATTAAGAAAGTTCTATTGGTGGAAAATTTTAATTTTAACTTGCTTAGTATAAGTCAGTTATGTGATTCTGGTTATATAGTTACTTTCAACAATTCCAACTGCCTGATTAGAAATGAACAAAACTCAGAAATCATACTTAAGGGCACTAGGAAAAATAACGTATACACTATAAACCTTCCCCTTATACCAAAATGTATGTTAACACAGTTAGAACAATCAAACCTCTGGCACAGGAGATTAGGTCATACCAATTTGAGAACTATCGCAAAAATAACCCAACTCGGCTTAATCAAAGGTATCCCTAAAATCAAAAATCATGAAAACCTAATATGTGAATCATGTAATCAAGGTAAACAAACCAAATCCAAACACAAACTTATTCAATCTGATTTAACTCAAACTACACTTAAGCTCCTGCACCTTGACCTATTTTATTCACATGGAGCCAAGTCACTAAGCGGGAACCGATACTACTTAGTAATAGTTGATGATTACTCTAGGTTTACCTGGGTTAGGTTCCTAAAAACTAAAGATGAAACCCTAAACCTATTTATTGAATTCTGTAAACTAATTGAAAATCAAAACGACACTAAAATTAAAAGACTTAGGAGTGATCATGGGGGAGAGTTTGAGAATCAACGGTTCGAGGAATTCTGTAAAATAAATGGGTATTTACATGAATTTTCATGTCCTAGAACCCCCCAACAAAATGGGATAGTTGAGCGAAGGAATAGAACCTTACAAGAAGCCGCTAGGGCTATGCTCAACGAATTTAATCTAGCAAACCAATTTTGGGCAGAAGCAATTAGTACAGCCTGTTATATCCAAAATAGGGTTTTAATTAACAAGCGACACAGCAAAACCCCCTATGAATTGTACTACCATAGACTACCAAATTTACATTACCTAAGGGTCTTTGGATGTAAAGTCCATATCCTAAACACCAAAGACTATTTAGGAAAATTTCAATCCAAGTCAAACCCTGGTATCTTCCTAGGATACTCAACCACAAGCAGAGCCTATAGAATTTACAACAAACAAACTAAGAAAATTGAAGAAACAACAAACTTAATTTTTGATGAAGAAATCAATTCAAGATCTAATAATCCAGACCCAACTTCATCAAACTCTGACCAAGAAAACAATGAACAAACTATTGAACCATTAATTGAACACTTAAACGAACTAACTATTGAACCAACTAATGAATCAACTGAACCAAGAAACGAACCAACAAATGAACCAGCCCAAAGAGTCGAAACAAATAGTGAACCAAACCGACCAGCCGGACCTGAGGCTGAACCAAGTTCTAGAAGAACAAAGAAACCCAGACTTAGTCACCCAACCGATCAAATTGTGGGTGATCCAACTCTAGGAGTCAGGACTAGGTCCTCCTATAGAAACCTCAGTCAAATAGCTATGATATCAAAAATAGAACCCAAAACTATAGATGAAGCCCTACCTGACCCTGACTGGATCATAGCTATGCAAGAAGAATTGGCCCAATTTGAGAGGAACCAAGTCTGGGAACTAGTGCCTAAACCTGAAGGTAAATCCATCATAGATACTAAGTGGGTCTTTAGGAACAAGCTAAATGATCAAGGAGAAATAGTCAGAAATAAAGCCCGCTTAGTAGCTAAGGGATTCAGCCAAGTAGAGGGACTAGACTATGATGAAACATATGCCCCAGTAGCTAGACTTGAGTCCATTAGAATGTTATTGGCCTTTGCATCCCATAAAGGATTCAAATTATATCAAATGGATGTAAAGTCAGCCTTTTTAAATGGATTTATTAAAGAAGAAGTTTATGTAGGGCAACCCCCCGGGTTTGAGGACTTAGACAAACCTAACCACGTCTACAAACTAACTAAAGCCCTATATGGGTTAAAACAAGCACCTAGGGCTTGGTATGAACGATTATCAACTTACTTAACTACTAAAGAATTTAAACAAGGCCAGATTGACTCAACCCTATTCATTAAAACCCTAGGAAAAGATATATTTATTGCCCAAATTTACGTAGATGACATAATCTTTGGATCCACCAACACCAACTTCCTAAAAGAATTTGTCAAGATAATGGAAGATGAATTTGAAATGAGCTTAGTTGGTGAGCTTACCTTTTTCTTAGGCTTACAAATTAAACAAACTAGGGATGGTAACTACGTTCATCAAGTAAAATATGCTAAAGAGTTAATAAAGAAATTTAAAATGGATAACTCTAAAAGTATAAGTACCCCCATGGCCACTAATGTAAAAATAGATAGTGACCCTGATGGTAAACCAGTGGATCTTAAACTCTATAGGAGTATGATAGGTAGCCTACTGTACCTTACAGCCAGCAGACCTGATATCCTCTTTGCGGTAGGGATGTGTGCTAGATACCAAACCTGTGCTAAGGAAACGCACTTAGCAGCCCTAAAAAGAATTCTAAGATATGTAAAGGGCACCCTAAATGTAGGGATTTGGTATCCTAGGACCTCAACTTTTGATTTAACAGGATACACAGATTCTGACTATGCAGGCTGTAAATTAGATAGAAAGAGCACAAGTGGTAGCTGCCAACTATTAGGACAAAGTCTAGTTAGTTGGTGCAGCAGAAAACAACACTGTGTGGCTCTATCCACAACTGAAGCTGAGTATGTGGCCTTAGGAGAGTGTGTTGCTCAACTTTTATGGATGATGCACACACTTAGGGACTTCCAGCTCAATTACACCCAAACTCAAGTATTTATTGACAATATAAGTTCAATCAATTTAACTAAGAACCCAATACAACACTCCAGAACCAAACATATAGAAGTCAAACATCATTTTGTAAGAGACCATGTAGCCAGGGGTGAAATAGTGCTTAAACATATTGACTCTAAATCCAACTTAGCTGATATATTCACAGAACCCTTACCTGAATCTGAGTTCAGTTCACTAAGAAGGCAGTTAGGACTGTGCTTTGTAGAATAGATTAATTTTCTTCTCTACTTGATTTAAAATTTTTGAATTTGAAAAACTGTCTTACTTAATTTCAAAATCAGTTTTCATTTTCGACTTAGTTTTATTTTTTAAAAACTACCTCCTTCAAAAACTAGGGTTTTTCGAAAATGGACTTAGCCTAGGCCCTAACCCTAGAACTGCATGCACCTATAGACTTAGAAGCCAGCATCTCACAAGCACCTTAGGGTACTTTTTGATTGATAACCTAGAAAAGGTTGAGATGCTTAGGTCTTTGCCTTAATTCAAGATGCTTTAAGTCAGTGCATCTGCAGTAATTGGGGCACTAAATACAACTTATACAGCAATCAAGTTAAGTGTCAAGTTTAGAAAATCTAACTTGAACAGAAACACTTAACTTGACTAACCCTAGCAAAAACTACTGTTTATAACAGTTAGTAAGTAGCTAATTGGGTTAGACAGGTCCCTACAAAGAAAATTGATTGATTTAGTTAAGTCTAATTATGATTTGGTTCAGTACAGCAAAATCTTACTTAGTTCCATTATTTCTGCTATATTCATTTGTTTTGATATATGGCAAAGGGGGAGAGATAGGAAAGGAAAGAGTAAAATTAATTTTCTTTAAAATTTTTTCAAAATTTAATTTTCTTAACTCTATCCTTTATTCAAAAAGTATTCAAAAGTTTTTCTTTATTCAAAACTTTTTTGAAAAATACTTAAGCTTTCAAAATGTTGCTAAGTATTCATGTCTTTCAAAATTCTTACTTAAGCCTTTCAAAATTTTGCTAAGTACTCAAGCCAAAGCTTGTCAAAAGTTTTAAACCTTTATAAAGTACCTTAAGTTTCTCAAAACTGGTTAAGTACAATATTATTAAGTACTTAAGTTTTCCAAAAGTACTGTATTAAGTTTTCAAAGTTATTAAGTACTTAAGTTCTTTTTCATCCTACTAAAGTACTTAAGCTAACACTTTCAAAACCTTTGAGTACCTTGAAATTTAAAGTCTCAAACTTGTTAAGTACTCAAAAATCGTGTTTCAAAAAATCTTCCTATATACTTTTTAAGATTCCTAAGTACCTAGAACTTAAGTTTTCAAGTACAAATAAAGTTCTTTTAAACCCCACGAATTTTTGAAAAATCTAGGGGGAGATCCCTTCCAGGGGGAGGGAACAAAAGTTAAAACTTTTTTATGTTTTGCTTAAACTTAACTTTTTGAACTAGAGTTGCCATAAATCAAAAAGGGGGAGATTGTTGGTGTAGAATGCACCAAAGTCAAACCTATGTTTTGATAATGGCAACAGAGGTCAAAAGTAAAGTCTTACTTGTGTTTCTAACAAGTTACTCTAGTGTGCAGAGATAAAGTCCTAGCGAAGGAAAGCTAGGCAACTGGCGAAGGACTGCCAGTAGCAAAGTCCTAGCGAAGGACTGCCAGTAGCAAAGCCCTAGCGAAGGACTGCTAGGCAACTGGCGAAGGACTGCCAGTATCAAAGCCCTAGTGAAGGACTTCTAGGCAACTGGCGAAGGACTGCCAGTATCCAAGACCTGACGAAGGACCGTCAGGCAAAAGTCCAACCAAAGGAGCGGTTGGCATCAGGTAAATTCTCCCGAGAGGAGTAGGTGAGGACGCGTTCCCCGTCGAGGGAACAGTAGGCGTCGGTTCGACCTAGGGCTCCATTTTGGAGACCAAAGTCAGAACCA
Organism: Boesenbergia rotunda; assembly: GCA_024364735.1. NCBI lineage: Eukaryota > Viridiplantae > Streptophyta > Magnoliopsida > Zingiberales > Zingiberaceae > Boesenbergia > Boesenbergia rotunda. Next base: position 77,790 of record JAGFNQ010001472.1, on the reverse strand, counting down.
AGACAGCTAAGGCTGTATAAAAGAATAATATAATTGCTATTTGGACTAACCCTGGATGCAGGATCGAAGGACTGAATATCTACAGCTCAGAGAGCCTCAAAGGAGTGAGGCAGAAGCTAAGCAGGGCGCCCCGGATGATCCGGGCGCCCCCAAGGTCAACCCAAGTCTGCAAGAAGTGAAAACACACCTCAAAGCGCCTCGACAGCTAGATTCGGGGCGCCCCGGATGCTCAGGGCGCCCCGCCTGTTCCGGGTGCCATGCGTGTCGCGGGCGCCCCGCGTGTCGCGGGCGCCCCGCGTGTCGCGGGCGCCCCGCGTGTCGCGGGCGCCCCGCGTGTCGCGGGCGCCCCGCGTGTCGCGGGCGCCCCGCGTGTCGCGGGCGCCCCGCGTGTCGCGGGCGCCCCGCGTGTCGCGGGCGCCCCGCGTGTCGCGGGCGCCCCGCGTGTCGCGGGCGCCCCGCGTGTCGCGGGCGCCCCCCACTGCCAGCTGCCGAAGCGCGCCCTTGCGAAGCCGAGAAGATAAAGCCTTGACCGGTCAACTCGGGCGCCCCGGTCAAAGCGGATCCAGAGGATCAGACGCGACCGAGAGCTCTGCGGATCAGAGGCCACGTGGGGGGTTCCCCCGACGTCCCAGGCGCCCCCAGGCCCTATATAAAGGGCCCTTGACCCCAGGCTTCATACAACTGTTCTCTCAACGCCCCAAAGATCTTCTACGCTCGTGCCTTGCTCCGGAAACACTCCAACTCGAGCCGACGACGTCCCGCTGCCCCGAAAGAGTCAATCCACTCTGGACGTCGGTAACGAAGATCGAATTTTTTATTATTATTGTTAGTGCACTTACTTGTAATAAATTATTGTAAACTGATTTGCGCGTATATAGAATTGCCCAAAGTAAACGGTCAACTACCGTGGGCCTTGGAGTAGGAGTCGACACAGGCTCTGAACCAAGTAAATCAACTGTGTCTTTGTGCTGTGATTGTTTTATTTTATTTCCGCTGCGCACGTGCTCTTTACGAAAATCCGAACGATTTCCGATATTCACCCCCCCCTCTATCGGTTTTCTCGATCCAACAGAATTTTCAATAAAAGGCTTTGTCAAGGAAAGGGTTGATGATCCAATAAGGCTACGGCCAAAGAAGGCCTAGTGCCTCGCCAAGACCTGGAAGCTGATTATTGAAAACCAAATTCACTTTACTATTGTCAAATTTGAATCTAACACAAATTTCAATTAATCTTAGATTCAACCACTTTTCAAAATAAAATTAAAATTCAATAAAACTGTTTTCAAAATTAATTCAATTTTTTCAAAATTAATCATGCTTTTTTAAAATAAAATCTTTACTTCTGTTAAAAACTGTCTCACAAAAACCCATAAGGTTAAACATGATTGATAATTATAGACCGGGTGAGATGGTTAGGACCTAACTTATCTGGTTTTTGTACTTTTGTCAAGTAAAAACATGGAATCATGCAATTTAGAGCATGATTGATTTAATCATTGGATGTCAATACAAGTCAAACGGTCAAACCTGGTCAAACGGTCAAACTGGTCAATAGTCAACCCCTAGTCAGTTCGGGCGCCCGTGACCTGTCAGGCGCCCCCATCTTTCTCTTCGACCAAGACAGCAAAAGTTGTCAACCCTTACCCATCTGACCCGGGTGCCCGTGACCTATCGGGCGCCTAGGTGTTTGTCTTCATCCAAGGCAGTCAAGTCTGCCAAAAAGCTGCCCACTAACTCGAGCGCCCGTGACCTTACGGGCGCCTCAATGAACTCGGGCGCCCGACCCTTCACGGGCGCCCGTATAACAGTATATAAGGAGCATGACTCCTTCCACTTCCCCCACACCAAAACCAAAACCTTCCCTTACTTCTCTTCTTCCCAAGGCGCTCGGACGCTCCTTCCTCGTCTTCAAACGCTCTTCCTCGAAAATGTCACCCCGGTATCAATTTTATTTTGCATTTTTTCGAGCAATTTCCTTTTTCCTTACTTTGCTTATTAAATGCTCAATTTTCTTTTACATATTTTGAAAATGTCGCGTCTCTCAACCCAATCCCGTGGCCGAACCTAGCCTCGACCCGAGGTTCCCCAACCTAGAATTGTTCAACAAGTTTGCCCAAACAACCTATAAGACTATTAAGAATAGCTTCCTAAATAGGTAATTCTTCACCCAATCTTGCCCATTATCCATGGACGCAATCAATTTCTATCAACTGAATCATCTAGTCTTCTGCACACATTCTGTGAACTCAACCCTGTGTGCAGAATTTTACAATAACCTAGTCAAGATTAATGACCTACTCTACACTACCACAGTACAAGGCACTCCCCTAACCATTTCTCCAACCTTGTTCAATCGGTTTCTCGAACTACGACAGTCGCAGTCTACCTTCTCTTGTTATCCTCCGTCCAACCCTCCCTTCGCACCCCCCTATTCGCACATTACTTTAGACACTCTTTACTCTTATTTCTTTGGAGATGTGCGAAACCCGTTAGCTCGGCGATTTCAGTCGGTTGACCTCTGAGTCCAGGACTATGCTCTCTACCGAGTCATAGTTCGTAGTGTACTCCCACTTACCACCCGAGATGTCACGACTATGCGACCATTTCACACCTTTTTACTCTATGCCATGATTCATCAGTTAGACATTGACATAGGCCTCCACATATTCCACACCATCATCTACGCATCGAGCGTATCTACGCACGATCGAGTACGTACGCCCTACTGCCACATCATCACTGCCCTTCTTCACCACCATGGTCGAGACATCACTGCCGGAGAGATTATTTCGATGACTGAGTTCGATGAAATAGGGATTAGAAACTTTTCTTTAGCAGGGATAGACGTTTCGGCCATGGGGTCCTAGCATGGAGATGGGAGAGGGCGAGACGACAGGACGACTCCGACTAGGAGGTGGAGGTAGACGTAGCTGATCTCGCAGCCGATATCAACGAGCAGTTAAAGGAGCCTCCCCCACCGACTACCGACCAGCGCATAACATCATTGCAGATAGAGTTACACAGTCTCAGGGAGGAGGTCAAGGCCTATCACATCGAGCACATGGACGCCCTCCGAGCCAATCAAGAGATAAGCGACGCATAATACAATGAAATGATGTCGCTGCTTCGATCTTGGAAGCCTAGCCCATCTGACCATCCTGGCCCTTCTTTCTAGATCATTTTCAGCCTATTCTAGGTGCATTGTGAACTATTTGACTATCCCTACTGAGTAGGGTTGACTTATATTTGACTTGTATTTGACTCGTACTTGACTTGCACTTGACTTTATTTTGACTTTTCTGGTCCTACTATTGACCAGATAAATCTCATGCATTTATCTCGTTGATTACTTGCCATTTCAATTAATATGCTAAGTCAATTGTGATGTTATGCTTAGTAGAATAGGCCTGCTCTACTTGTTGTTTTAACTGTTTTTTTCTTATCTGATATTTATTTAAAAAATCATTTTTATCTTGAAATTTAAAATGATTTTCCGACTTAGTTTTTGAAAAACTTACCCCCTTCAAAACTAGGGCTTTTTCACAAATGGACTTAGCTTAGGCCCTAACCCTAGAACTGCATGCACCTATAGATCTAGAAGCTAGCATCTCACAAGCACCTTAGGGTACTTTTGATTGATAACCAAGACTGGGTTGAGATGCTTAGGTCTATGCCTTGATTCAAGATGCTTTAAGTCAGTATATCTGCAGTAATTGGGGCAATAAATACCAATTGAACAGTAATCAGGTTAAGTGTCAAGCTTAGAAAATCTAACTTGATCAGAACACTTAACTTGACTAACCCTAGCGAAAGCTACTATTTATAACAGTTAGTAAGTAGCTAACTGGGTTAGACTGGACCCGAAAGAGAAGAATTTAAATTGATTTGATCCAATTTATGCTCAAAATTGGTTCAATACAGCATTTTTACTTTCCTTACTCAATTTTCTTGCTATATTTTTTTTATATATGTCAAAGGGGGAGAGATTGGAAAGGAGAGAAAAGAAAGTTTTAAAATTTCAATTTTTTTTCAAAAATTTTTATCTCCTTTTTCAAAAAGTAACTTCAAAATTATTTTGGAAAAGTTTTTCTAAGTGCTGAAAACTTCAAAATTATTTTGAAAAATTTTTCTAAGTGATAAAAACTTCAAAATTATTTTGGAAAATTTTTCTAAGTATTCAAAATTATTTTTGGAAAATTTTTCTAAGTACCTAATTCAAAATTATTTTGAAAATTTTCTAAGTGCCCAACTTGAAAATATTTTGGAAAATTTTTTCTAAACTTGAAAATCCCTTTTGAAAATCATCTAAGTGCTGAAAACCTAAAATTTTTTTTGATTTTATGATAGACAAGGACTTAGAAATGTTTTCAAAAAACCCCACGTATTCTTGAAAAACTCTGGGGGAGAATTTCATCCAGAGGGAGGAAATTATGTACTTGTTTATTTACTTGTCTCATTAACTTAACTTTTTGAACCGTGTTGTCATAAATCAAAAAGGGGGAGATTGTTGGTGCAGGCAGTACCTAAGTCAAACCTGGGTTTTGATAATGGCAAAGGGTTCAGAAGTTAAGATATTATTGTGATCTAACTTGTTCACTGAGTGTACAGGAAGAAGTCCTAGGTACACTAGGCAAGAAGTCCTGGCAAAGGGTTGGGCAAAGAAGTCCTGGTCAAGGTCTGGGCAAGAAGACCTGACCGAAAGTCGAGCAAAGAAGTCCTGGTCAAGGACTGGGCAAGAAGTCCTGGCAAGGGGCTGGGCACCGAAGACCTGACCGCAAGTTAGGCAAGAAGACCTGACCGGAAGTTGGGCACGAAGACCTGGTCAGGTGGATTGGGTAAAAGTCCAACCGGAGGAGCCGGTTGGCAAAAGGTAAACTCTCCTGAGAGGAGTAGGTGAGGACACGTTCCCCGTCGAAGGAACAGTAGGCGTCGGTTCATTCCATTTGGGACACACGAAGTCAGAACCAAGACAGCTATGGCTATAACTAACGATCATTATATTTTGGGACTAACCTTAGTTGCAGGATCGAAGGACTGGTCGTCTGCAAGTGAGGGACTTCACTGGGCCTAGGCGCCCGAATGGACACAGGCGCCCGAATGGGCTCAGCCGCCCGTATGGATACGGGCGCCTAAGAGTGAAGGCAAAACCCAAAACATAGCTGCGAAGCCACTGGACCAAGGTGGATCAGGCGCCCGTGAGGTCACGGGCACCCCCATCAGCTCAGGCGCCCAAGTGGAGGTGGATAAGCACTGACCGAGCCCGCGGATAAGGATTCGCGGATCGAAGGGCACGTGTTAGGCGCCCCCAACATCACAGGCGCCCGTATGAGCACTATAAAAGGGGGCTTGACCCCATGACTTTAAAATTCATTCTTTCCAACGCTCCAAACACTTTCGTGATGGATCATTTTCGGTGTGCTAGAGGGGGGGTGAATAGCAAATCTTCTTCGTTTTCTCTACAAGATTGTTAGCGCAGCGGAAATACAAATAGAAAAAAACTAATCAAGAATAGACAATGCTTACAAACTGATTTACTTGGTATCCACCCTGAACGGGTGACTAATCCAAGAATCCGTCGGTGGATCACACCCCGGATAACCTCCGGCTAGTCCTTGTCGCTCATTATGGGTGGAGAAACCTTACCACAACACCTTGACACGATCTGAACTCAAGAGACTACTAACAAGCCTTAACCAAGCTTATTTCGTCAAGAGTCTCAGCCCAAACCGAGTTCTCTTTAAATAGAACTCGGGCTTGAAACCCTCGCTGGCAGTCGACTACTCTCAGGGCAGTCGACTGCCCTACTCAGAATTCGACCGTTGATAGCCCCATCATTCGAATCCAGCTGTACACCAGTCGACTGCTCCCAGATCAGTCGACTGGTCCAGGGTCAAATCCATTCTGTGAGTTTTGGCAGTCGACTAGACAACCCCCAATCGAGTGCCCAGCTTACCACAGCACTCCTACTCACTCTCTCGGCCCTCCTCCACGTGAGCCTTCAGGTCCTCTCCTTTGGCTTGCCCATTGAAGTCCTCTTCCACCGGCTATCGTCCCTCGAATGTGCACGCAAGTCCTCGACTTGCCTCCATGTCACCCTTCACGTGTGCCCTTTGAAGTTCACTTCCCAGCTTGCCCTTGGAGTCCTCCTCCCTCGGCTCTTGTCCCTTACCTTAGCTGACTCAACATGTGTACACCTGTACAACCTACACACTCAACATACACATATTAGAACTCAAGGGAAACCTAACTTAAACCCTTTGCCCAAACATCAAAATACTTGGTCACTCCGGACCACAAATTGCCTCAACATTTCGCTCTCGCGCTGCGCTCCGGCAAAGTTCCATTTCATGATTTCAGCGCCGACGATGACCCTCTGCTCCGGAATTCGATCCATCTCGGGCGTCGGTAAAGTTTTAAATTTACGAAAGTGTTATGATTTAGTTTTCAAATTCTATATCTGTACTCTCAATCTGTAAAGATCTTTTCGAATATAGAATTGCCCAAAGTAAACGGTCAAGGACCGTTGGCCTTGGAGTAGGAGCCGACCGCGACTCCGAACCAAGTAAAAAATTGACTTGTGTTCTTGTGTATTTTATTTCCTTCCGCTGCGTATTTGCTCTTTCTTAGTCCGAAAAGTTTTTAACGATATTCACCCCCCCCCTCTATTGTTTTCTTCGATCCAACAGTAACCCCGAAAACTAGCCGTTGGCTAGCTATTAAAGCTGGGCCAGTCGACTGCCCTAGGGGCAATCGACTGGTATCGGGCTGGACAGCTTTTGGAGTTGTCCTTTACCCTATTTAAAGGGTGACTTTTTGGCACGTCAAAGGTACGGCTCTTGGGAGTACCTTTGTGCTGTTAGTGTTAAAATTCTCCAGCTCTTCCTCTCACTTTCAATTCCATCTTGTAAAGAGGAAGAGGACAACATTGTAAAGGTTTTCTCCACCTTGAAGGAGGCTTTTCATAGTGGAGGTGTTGTGCGCGTGTGGATCCTTGGATTAGTCACCTCTCTGAGGTGGATACCAAGTAAACAAAGGTGTTAGCATTGTTCTTATTATTTTCTTTGTTTTGCTTGTATTTTGCTAACCATTCTTGTAGAGAAAATCGAAAGTTGCTATTCACCCACCCCCCCCCCTCTAGCAAGGCGCCATGATCTAACACTTAGTGTTCAAAATATGTACTTTACACCCAAAAACCATTAAGTAATGTAAATTTGGTATCCTGTGATAGTAAATTTCATAAGGGGTTTTGTTGTCTATTTATTAAGACCCTATTTTGAAGATAACAGGTTGTATTTACCGCTTCTATCCAAAATTGATTAGTTAGGTGGTATTCGTTAAGCATGGTCCTAGCAGCTTCCTGAGGGTTCTATTCTTTCTCTCAACTATTCCATTTTGTTGGGGAGTTCTAGGACATGAAAATTCATGGTCGTACCTGTTAATTTTACAAAATTTCTCAAATCTCTGATTTTCAAATTCACCCTTGTGGTCACTCCTAAGTCTTTTAATTTTTGTATCATTTTGATTTTCTATCATTTTGCACAAGTTATTAAATGAATTATATGTTTCATCTTTGATTTTTAAGAATTTAACCCAGGTAAACCTAGAGTAATCGTCAATAATTACTAAGCAGTACCGATTCCCGCTTAGTGACTTGGCTCCATGTGAATCAAATAGGTCTAAGTGTAAGAGCTCAAGTATGGCTTGGGTTAAGTCTGACTGGGTTGGTTTGTGAGTTGACTTGGTTTGTTTACCTTGTTGACATGAATTACAGATGGTATTTTCAAAGTTTTTAATTTTAGGTATACCTTTAACCAGTCCAAGTTGAGTTAGTTTTGAAATTAATTTAGTATGGGTGTGGCCTAGTCTTCTATGCAATAGATTGGTTTCTTCTAGTTGAGTTAGAAAACATTTAGGTATTACGGGTAGATTGATTGTGTAAACATTATTCTTCCTACTACCCTTAAGTGTATCTTCTGAGTCTTGTAGATTCCTAATCAGGCAGTCAGAATTGGTGAAGGTTATAATATAACCAGTATCACATAGTTGTCTAATACTAAGTAAATTAAACTTAAAGTTTTCAACCAATAACACCTTTTTAATAATAAAATCTAAGTTTAGTTCAATATTACCTGACTCAATTACTTTAAGTGTGGTATCGTTGTCAAATGCCACTGAGCCTAGGTTTTTGAACTTCATTTTGGTGAACTTCAATTTATCCCCAGTCATGTGTCTGGAGCATCCACTATCCAACATCCACTAGTCCAAATCTTTATGTTCCTACATATAAAGTATATTCGATTTGGATCCATTTATATAGAGGTAAGGATATATTGAATTGAATCTCACTGCCTAATTTGTCTCACTCATATCTAAGGTTATCAAGCATATTGACCTTATAGGTTTTCTTTTGTGAGACAGGATTTCACTATTAGAAAAAAACTGAGTTTGAATTAATTTTGAAATTGACTTTGAGAAATATTAGGTGAAAAAGTTAAGTGTAGAATTAATTTTGAAAATGTAGAATTAGAATTAATTTTGAAAGTGTAGACTTAATTTTGAAAAAGTAGAATTAATTTTGAAAGTGTAGAATTAAAATTAATTTTGAAAGTGTAGGATTAAAATTAATTTTGAAAGTGTAGAATTAATTTTGAAAGTGTAGAATTAATTTTGGTTGGTTGGGTTGGACTACATTATTAGGTCCTAGACATCTCACCCAATTCTATGTGACAAAACAGGGTTACCTTATCTGTTTTGTGAGATGTATTATTTTTATCTTTAATTTAATGTTAAATCTAAGATTTAATTAAAACTTGTATTATATTTGAGTTTATAAAATAGTAATTTAAAAGTGAGTTTCGATAATCGACTTCCAGGTCTTGGCGAGGCAGAGAGGCCTTCTTTGGCCGTAGCCTTATTGGATCAACAACCCTTTCCTTGACAAAGCCTTTTAAAGAAAGATCATTTTCAAATTACTCTTTATGAAACTCTGGTCTAACTAGCTTAGAATTTGGAGAGGTAGCTTCAGCTAGTATCATCGGACTAAACAAACCAAATAGGGTACGCCTTATCCTACTTGACTCCTTAGATAGGCTTCCCTAACGTACTATCATCTCACCTCCTCCTAATACTATGTTGTTCAAGTTTCAAGTAAGTCTTGTCCTTAACTAACCATTCCTACGTCTAAGCAGAATAATATTGCAAAAAAAAAATAAACAAGCATAAAAGAAAATGAACAAGCATCAATAAAAATTATCTAAGTATAAAAATAGTTTTTATATTGGCTTCCCCTGGACTGAAGCCTCAAGATAGGTTAGGCAAGATGTGAATCTTGTCCTTGGGGATCCAATATTGGTTTGGTCCAACTTGTTTGTTCAAACATAGCTTTGGAACCCATGCTTGGACTCGGGTTTTAGATTGGTTCAATACGGAATAGTAAGATCGTTGTCACGAGTTGGTTTGATAGCCCAGTCCGGATCGATTTAGAACTGACTTCTATTTTCCAAGAATCATGTCCAGATTCTTGGAACCTGAAGTGAATCATTCTAATGCGACTCTAAGTTCCTTGACTTGAGCATTCAAGGAGGAATTCTCTTCCTCAACTTTTGAACTTGAGTCGAGGTTCCTTCTTGAACTGACTCCTTCGAGGAACTCGAGTTAACTTCATCTTTCAGGAGTTTGACTTCCTGTCGGAGAGTTTCAACCCGGATGTTGGCTTTTGCCAACTTGCGAGAAAGATACGAGATAAGATCGTAAAGCTCCGATTCAGGATAACCTCTTACTGTAATCCGTCCGTCCTCCGAGATCGAAAGCTTTCCGGTGCCGACATCTTCATCAGGTTCTGATTCCGTTCCGGAGTCGATGTCTTCTGAGGCGGTCAATGTTAGGAGGTTGAAGTGCGGAGCCTCTTCTTCTTCTTCCGAGGATGATTCGTCCCATGTGGCTTGTAGTGCCTTCTTCTTCCGAGCTTTCTTGTTTTCCTTCAGGTTAGGGAACTCTGATCTGAAGTGACCCTTCTTGTTGCACTCGTAACATGTTACGTTGTTTTTATTCTTTTGGCTTGTTGAGGGTTCTGACGGATCATCCTTCTTTTGAGTCATCTTCTTTTTGCTCATTTGATTCTTCAACAACTTGTAGTAGTTACAAGCCAACCGGACCAGTTTTGGACGATCTATTCCATCGTCGTCAGACTCTGAATCTGAGTCGGACTCAGATATTGGTTACTGCTTCTTCTTCTGTGATTTTCTTGGAGTTTTCCCTGCAACAAAAGCTATACTTGTAACGACCCGGAAAATTCTCTTAATATTTTTTAAAATATTAAGCATGTCTAGATAATTTTCCAAGGGACCTAGAAATATTAATGCGAACTTTGGCCTAGAAAATCCATGTTTTCTCATTTAAATTGGGAAAAAGGGCACTAATGGGCCTTATATGGACTTTTTAGTACCATAATTATTGGTAGATTTTAGGTAAAAATTTATAGAAATATAAAGGAATTTTAATGAGAAATATTAACATAATTATGGGGGAATTTTTAGATAATTTTTGGAATTTTGGGGAAATAATAGAAAATAAAAAGGAAAAATAAAATAAAAATAAGGTGCATGGGCCAAGGATTGAACTTTGGACCTCTTGTACAACCATGTATGCTTTAACCAACTCATCTAGCAAGGGAATGTTATAAGGGAATGAAATGGAGATTGGTTAAGGCTTAGAAGAAGATGAAGGGTCATGGAGAGACTCTTCATTTACCTCCTTAATGGGCTATAAAGAGGGGGTTTTGGGAGTTACCTTTTCTTCCCATTACTTTGCAATTTCTTCCTTCTCCTCCCCTCATCCTAGCCGAATACCCAAGGAAGGGTTCTCCCTTGGAAAAGCTCCACAAGAGGTCTCATTCCCAAGATCTAAGGGGTCTTCCAAAGATACAAGGACAAGGGGGTTCAAGGGTCCAAAGATCTTACCATTTCCTTCTCTTTCAAGGTTCGAAAAATCAAGAAACCCAAGGTAAGACTCCCTGACCTGTGGTAGAATAGTTCCTTATGATTTTCATGATTTTTAGCATGATATATTGGTTAGTTTTGGATTTGATGTTGAAAGAAAAGAAAACCAAGAACCTTAGGCTTGTAGGTTTCGGCCAACATGATTTTAAGGTCTATAATTATGCTAAAAATCTTGATAATATTTTTTAATGTTCCCTTATGATGTTTAGAGGTTAAGTATAATTTTTGGGAATTTTTGGAGTAACCTAGGACACCCTAGGGTTTCGGCCAACATGGAAGAAACAAAATCAACACCCTAGAGACCCTATGGGTTTCGGCCACAATGTTTTAGGGTCCATAATGATGATAAAAATCTTTATAATGTTATTTAATGTTCCCTTATGATGTTTAGAGATTAAGGATAATTTTTGGGAATTTTTGGAGTACCCTAGGATACCCTAGGGTTTCGGCTAACAACAAGAACCCATGTGTAGGGTTGGGTTTAAAACCCCAAGTGTTTGTTTTATGTATTGTCATGATATAAGGGAGATGGAGGGTATTTATGTGAATGTTTCACATGGCATAGAGACCCTATAGGTTTCGGCCAAGTACCCTAATAGGGTGGAAAGTTAGGACTCATTTCAAGTAAGGGCCCCAAATGGCCCTATGGTAAGGTATGGTTGGTGTTTAAGCAATTGATTTGGGGTTTTAATGAAATTTCTCCATGCCCCCATGGCCTTGAAGTTTCATCCAAGAGCAAGAATAGGGTTAAAGGATTAGGGTTGGTCTTAAGTATGAACTCAAAATGTTTCCTATGGCTTAGTATGAATGTAGGAGATGTTGTTTGGGAAGTTAGGTGAAGTTCATGGACCTAGGGTTTCCTTGGGACTTTCGGCCAAGGATCTAACCTAGGGCTAGGGTTGGGTTAAACCTACCAAGATGCTTGGGTATAGGTTATTAAGATGTATGTTTAAGTAAGGTGGAAGAATTCTATGTTAACCAAACCCTTAGTTTATATGTCATGAACTATATGATTAGGTCATCAATGTTTAGACATGTGCCATGATTTATGAAGGATATGTAGGTATGTCATGTTCTATGAATAATATGTATGTATGCCATGTCTTATAAATGAAATGTATGTATGCCATGTCTTATAAATGAAATGTATGTATGTCATGTCTTATGAATGATATGTATGTATGTCATGTTTTATGAATGATGATGCATGCCATGTTTTATGAAAGAAGATGCATGCCATGTTATGAATGAAAGATGATGCTTATGTCTTTAAGGCATAAATATGCTAAACGGCACGTCGATGGTTGACGGTACGACGGTCGTGAGGACCGGTAAATGGGCCGGTAGACGGGCCGAGCCGTAACAAGTTATGCTATGTTAAAGATGTCATGAATGTTTTATGAATGATGAAGCATGTAAAGTATTTTACTTTACGAATGGGCTTGTACCGGACCGAAGTATGGGTCAAAGGGATGGGCACCTTAAGAACGCCCCGGTTCTAGACTACCGACTATGCTGTCCACGGTTCTGGCACTACCGAAGCTGTGCAACAGGGATGGGCACCTTAAGAACGCCTCGATTCGAGGACTACCGACTATGCTGTCCTTACCCTAGTAGGTCGAGGCTAGCTACCTCGTATTTACTTAGGGATGCGCGTTTATGATGAATGAATGTGGTACAAGCCAGGGCCCAATGAATGTTATGATTATGTTAAAGTATTTAAAAGCATGTTTTTAAAGATTAAGCATCCTTATATATATATATGCAATTGCCACATGCATTCATCCATGTTATGCATTATACTTATAATAAGAACATTATGCAAAGTAAGTTTATACAAGGTAGGTTTATGCAAATGATTTTATGTATGTTTATGTTAATTAGAATGCCATGAGTTTATTTATGTTCATGATAGTTTAGGATGCCATGATTTAATTATGTTTATAATAATTAGAATGCCATGAGTTTATTTATGTTCATGATAGTTTAGGATGCCATGATTTAATTATGTTTATGTTAATTAGAATGCCATGAGTTTATTTATGTCATGATAGTTTAGGATGTCATGATTTAATTATGTTTATGTTAATTAGAATGACATGATTTTATTTATGCTCATATTAATTATGATGCCATGATTTAATTATGTTTATACTAGGATAGAATGCTATGATTTTATTTATGTCCATGCTAAGTTATGTTGCCATGATTTAATTGTGGTTATGCTAAGTTCGGATGCCATGATTTTATTTAGGTTCATGTTAGGAATGTTTATGAGGTTATGTTATTATGTTTATGTCTATGCCAAGAATTATGCCATGCTATGAATGTTTATGATGTTTATGTCTATGCCAAGTATTATGTCAAGTCACGAATGTTTTTATGCTTATGTATATGCTATGCTATGAAAGTGACTAAGTTATGATCAAGTCATGTCAAAGGTATGCTAAGTGCTCATAAAGACTTATGTGCTGGGTAAAGCATTAAGTATGTTAATGTTTAAGATGCTCATGATTAAGTGATGAATGGTTTTAGTGAGTAGGAAAGAGTCTTACTAAGCCTGTGTGCTTATAGTCTTATTTTCCTTATACCGCAGATCACGCAAGGGGACCGTAAGGAAGCAGCAGGAGGGCAATAAAGTATGTGTGTGATAGTGACTTGGCCAAGAGACTATATGTTTGCTTGTCTTATGATAGAACTTTACCTTTACTATTAAGTACTTGAATGTGACTCTATGACATGATGCTAAAGTATGACATGATGCTAAGTATGACATGATGCTAAAATGTGACATGATGCTAAGTATGATATGATGCTAAGTATAAAGTTAATATGCCAAGTTCCCATGTCATGATGCTAGGAATGGTAGTAAGTGCATGTAGGTGTAAGTTTAAAGGTTTCCGCTGCATTATGATGTCTACATGCCCTATGTATGTTAACGTAACGCCGCTTTATGAAAAAAAAAAGCGGGCGTTACAGGTTGGTATCAGAGCAGTAAGCATCTCACTACACACACATCAAGCCCGCTTCCTGCCGCTTCCAAGTAAGTACCTCTTTACATATCTAATAGTATTGAGATGTTTTATGATTTTAAGATATACAAGTATGAACGGTATTTATAATGAAAAGTATGTTACGATATGTAACGATGAATGATACTTTATCTTATTTTAGGAATTAAATATTTAGAATTTAATATGAGGTAGGAAAGTGGTTTCATATCTTAATCACTAGGTTAGACGAAACCGATTGTGTGTGTGTTCTTCTCTGTATATATTTGCGAATTGAAAAAAAAGAAATGGTTTTGTACTGGCTTTTGGTTGGGTACTAACTATGTCATTTTTTTCCAATTCCAGATGTTGCATGAGAATCACACTGAGAGGTGCCGCGAGCTGATGGCGCGGATAGAGGAAATTGAGTACAGTCCGACCCTTGGAATTCAAGGCAACATGGGGTTCTTGGATCGGTTATTCTGGAAACTGGAGCAGGAAGGGTTTCCAGTCGTGGATGATCACAAGATCAGAGCTCTACTTCGCTCATTGCCCAATCGGGCGAGAGAGGTTGCTCATCAAATCTGGGGCCAGTACGGATGTCGTCTCTCCTACACGGAATTATGCAAGCAACTTCTTCGCCATGAGTTCCCGGAAGACCTGGGGGACTCGGAGGAGGATCAGGAGATGTTTGAAGAGGACCCGGAGATGTACGAAGAGGATTCCGAGCCGTCCGAAGAGGATCCTGAGATATACGAGGAAGATCCCGAGCCATTCGAAGAGGATCCTGAGATGCTCGAGATATTTGAGGAAGACCCGATGAGCGAAGACGATCTCGAGGTGTTTGAAGAAGACCCCGAGATGCTCTAAATGTTTGAGGAGGACCCCGGGATGTTTGGGGAAGACCCTGAAGTGGCTGAGGAGGTTCCCGAGATAGAGGAAGAGGAGCCGATGGAGACGGTGGAAGACCCTGAGGTAGGCCAGGGAGAGATGAATGAAGGAGTGGCAGTGACTGCCATGATGTTCTTTGTTATGGGCATGATGGCAGCCCATCTATTTCATTGAGTTCGGTTAGTTTTGTGAACCAATAAGGTTTAAGTTAGTACTAATGCAAGTTGTCGAGTGTGTGTTTCAATTTTATGTCCATGAACCTGATATTAACAATAAGGGACCTATCATATCACGCAATGGTATCAAATTATATGAAGCGAATGATGATAATATGAGGGCATGTACTAATAAAAGATTGCTATCAATATAATCATACCAAATCCTTATCATATAAGTATTGTCATAATTCACCTATCATATAGGTTTTATTATGAGCCTACATACAGGTTGACATGTATCATCTCAACCTATAAGTTGTCACCTATACATATTATTCCATAAGCAAATTACAGGTATTATACCTATAATGTATATGATAAATAACTATAATTTATGATATTATGTATAACCTATAGTATAGTCTCATGTAGGGGATTTATATGATAGCCTACATGCATAAGATCATAACACTCTCACCTAGGTTAGCGTATAGTATTAGTTCCATTATACTAATACTAATATAATCAAAGGTATAAGTCATACGGCATAACCTAAAATGATACGCAAGGGGTAGTGTCCTAATTATAATAACTATATAATTATGATATATGCATATAATTACAGCATAGAGCAATTAAGGATACTAGCTCAATTATATGTTAAGAAAGTAATTAGGCTTCATGGAGATTCCCAAGACCATCATCTCAGATAGGGATAGTCGCTTTACTTCGCATTTTTGGGAGGGTATTCAGAAGTCTCTTGGCACTAAATTACGATTTAGCACCGCCTTTCACCCTCAGACTGACGAGCAAACGGAACGGGTGAATCAAATACTAGAATATATGTTGAGAGCTGTGCCCTGGATTTCAAGGGAAGTTGGTGTCGATATCAATGCTTGGCGGAATTTGCTTACAACAATAGCTACCAAGCTACTATTGGAATGACACCTTATGAAGCCTTGTATGGGAGGAGATGTAGGTCTCCGATCTGTTGATACGAGGGTGGTGAAAAGAAGGAAATGGGGCTTACAACAGATGTCATAGACAGCACCACCCGAGCTATACAGAATATTCGACAACGGATAGAAACTGCTCAGAGCTGACAGAAGAGTTACGCCGATGTTCGGCGTAGACCACTGGAATTTAATGTTGGATATTTGGTGTTTCTCAAAGTGGCTCCTATGAAGGGGGTGACCAGATTTGGGAAGAAAGGAAAACTAAGTCCGCGCTTTGTGGGGTCGTACCTGATTCTAAAAAGAGTCGGAAAAGTGGCATATGAGCTGGAACTGCCTCCAGAGATGTCAGCTATCCATAATGTATTCCATGTGTCCCTGCTTAAAAAGTGTATCCCAAATATGGACCAAGTGATCGAGCCGCAGACAGTACAAGTACAAGAGGACCTAAGTTATGAGAGCAGACCCATCCAGATTTTGGATAGGGAAGTCAAGAAGCTGAGGAATAAGGAGGTACCTCTGGTCAAGGTCCTATGGCAAAGTCAACGGTTCGAGGAAGCTACCTGGGAACGCGAGGACGAGATGAGGCGCAAGTACCCGGAGTTATTCTAAGTTCGAGGACGAACTTTCACGAGGTATGGGGGATTGTAACGACCCGGAAAATTCTCTTAATATTTTCTTAAAATATTAAGCATGTCTAGATAATTTTCCAAGGGACCTAGAAATATTAATGCGAACTTTGGCCTAGAAAATCCATGTTTTCTCATTTAAATTGGGAAAAAGAGCACTAATGGGTCTTATATGGGCTTTTTAGTACCATAATTATTGGTAGATTTTAGGTAAAAATTTATAAAAATATAAAGGAATTTTAATAAGAAATATTAACATAATTATGGGGGAATTTTTAGATAATTTTCGGAATTTTGGGGAAATAATAGAAAATAAAAAGGAAAAATAAAATAAAAATAAGGTGCATGGGCCAAGGATTGAACCTTGGACCTCTTGTATAACCATGTATGCTTTAACCAACTCATCTAGCAAGGGAATGTTATAAGGGAATGAAATGGAGATTGGTTAAGGCTTAGAAGAAGATGAAGGGTCATGGAGAGACTCTTCATTTACCTCCTTAATGGGCTATAAAGAGGGGGTTTTGGGAGTTACCTTTTCTTCCCATTACTTTGCAATTTCTTCCTTCTCCTCCCCTCATCCTAGCCGAATACCCAAGGAAGGGTTCTCCCTTGGAAAAGCTCCACAAGAGGTCTCATTCCCAAGATCTAAGGGGTCTTCCAAAGATACAAGGACAAGGGGGTTCAAGGGTCCAAAGATCTTACCATTTCCTTCTCTTTCAAGGTTCGAAAAATCAAGAAACCCAAGGTAAGACTCCCTCACCTGTGGTATAATAGTTCCTTATAATTTTTATGATTTTTAGCATGATATATTGGTTAGTTTTGGATTTGATGTTGAAAGAAAAGAAAACCAAGAACCTTAGGCTTGTAGGTTTCGGCCAACATGATTTTAAGGTCTATAATTATGCTAAAAATCTTGATAATGTTTTTTAATGTTCCCTTATGATGTTTAGAGGTTAAGTATAATTTTTGGGAATTTTTGGAGTACCCTAGGACACCCTAGGGTTTCGGCCAACATGGAAGAAACAAAATCAACACCCTAGAGACCCTATGGGTTTCAGCCACAATGTTTTAGGGTCCATAATGATGATAAAAATCTTTATAATGTTATTTAATGTTCCCTTATGATGTTTAGAGATTAAGGATAATTTTTGGGAATTTTTGGAGTACCCTAGGATACCCTAGGGTTTCGGCCAACAACAAGAACCCATGTGTAGGGTTGGGTTTAAAACCCCAAGTGTTTGTTTTATGTATTGTCATGATATAAGGGAGATGGAGGGTATTTATGTGAATGTTTCACATGGCCTAGAGACCCTATAGGTTTCGGCCAAGTACCCTAATAGGGTGGAAAGTTAGGACTCATTTCAAGTAAGGGCCCCAAATGGCCCTATGGTAAGGTATGGTTGGTGTTTAAGCAATTGATTTGGGGTTTTAATGGAATTTCTCCATGCCCCCATGGCCTTGAAGTTTCAGCCAAGAGCAAGAATAGGGTTAAAGGATTAGGGTTGGTCTTAAGTATGAACTCAAAATGTTTCCTATGGCTTAGTATGAATGTAGGAGATGTTGTTTGGGAAGTTAGGTGAAGTTCATGGACCTAGGGTTTCCTTGGGACTTTCGGCCAAGGATCTAACCTAGGGCTAGGGTTGGGTTAAACCTACCAAGATGCTTGGGTATAGGTTATTAAGATGTATGTTTAAGTAAGGTGGAAGAATTCTATGTTAACCAAACCCTTAGTTTATATGTCATGAACTATATGATTAGGTCATCAATGTTTAGACATGTGCCATGATTTATGAAGGATATGTAGGTATGCCATGTTCTATGAATAATATGTATGTATGCCATGTCTTATAAATGAAATGTATGTATGCCATGTCTTATAAATGAAATGTATGTATGTCATGTCTTATGAATGATATGTATGTATGTCATGTTTTATGAATGATGATGCATGCCATGTTTTATGAAAGAAGATGCATGCCATGTTATGAATGAAAGATGATGCTTATGTCTTTAAGGCATAAATATGCTAAACGGCACGGTCGATGGTTGACGGTACGACGGTCGTGAGGACCGGTAAATGGGCCGGTAGACGGGTCGAGCCGTTACAAGTTATGCTATGTTAAAGATGCCATGAATGTTTTATGAATGATGAAGCATGTAAAGTATTTTACTTTACGAATGGGCTTGTACCGGACCGAAGTATGGGTCCAAGGGATGGGCACTTTAAGAACGCCCCGGTTCTGGACTACCGACTATGCTGTCCACGGTTCTGGCACTACTGAAGCTGTGCAACAGGGATGGGCACCTTAAGAACGCCACGGTTCGAGGACTACCGACTATGCGTCGAGGCTAGCTACCTCGTATTTACTTAGGGATGCGCGCTTATGATGAATGAATGTGGTACAAGCCAGGGCCCAATGAATGTTATGATTATGTTAAAGTATTTAAAAGCATGTTTTTAAAGATTAAGCATCCTTATATATATATGCAATTGCCACATGCATTCATCCATGTTATGCATTATACTTTTGATAAGAACATTATACAAAGTAAGTTTATGCAATGTAGATTTATGCAAATGAGTTTATGTATGTTTATGTTAATTAGAATGGCATGAGTTTATTTATGTTCATGATAGTTTAGGATGCCATGATTTAATTATGTTTATGATAATTAGAATGCCATGAGTTTATTTATGTTCATGATAGTTTAGGATGCCATGATTTAATTATGTTTATGTTAATTAGAATGCCATGAGTTTATTTATGTTCATGATAGTTTAGGATGCCATGATTTAATTATGTTTATGTTAATTAGAATGCCATGAGTTTATTTATGTTCATGATAGTTTAGGATGCCATGATTTAATTATATTTATGCTAGGTTAGAATGCCATGATTTTATTTATGCTCATATTAATTATGATGCCATGATTTAATTATGTTTATACTAGGATAGAATGCTATGATTTTATTTATGTCCATGATAAGTTATGTTGCCATGATTTAATTGTGGTTATGCTAAATTCGGATGCCATGATTTTATTTAGGTTCATGTTAGGAATGTTTATGAGGTTATGTTATTATGTTTATGTCTATGCCAAGAATTATGCCATGCTATGAATGTTTATGATGTTTATGTCTATGCCAAGTATTATGCCAAGTCACGAATGTTTTTATGCTTATGTATATGCTATGCTATGAAAGTGACTAAGTTATGATCAAGTCATGTCAAAAGTATGCTAAGTGCTCATAAAGACTTATGTGCTGGGTAAAGCATTAAGTATGTTAATGTTTAAGATGCTCATGATTAAGTAATGAATGGTTTTAGTGAGTAGGAAAGAGTCTTACTAAGCCTGTGTGCTTATAGTCTTATTTTCCTTATACCGCAGATCACGCAAGGGGACCGTAAGGAAGCAGCAGGAGGGCAATAAAGTATGTGTGTGATAGTGACTTGGCCAAGAGACTATATGTTTGCTTGTCTTATGATAGAACTTTACCTTTACTATTAAGTACTTGAATGTGACTCTATGACATGATGCTAAAGTATGACATGATGCTAAGTATGACATGATGCTAAAATGTGACATGATGCTAAGTATGATATGATGCTAAGTATAAAGTTAATATGCCAAGTTCCCATGTCATGATGCTAGGAATGGTAGTAAGTGCATGTAGGTGTAAGTTTAAAGGTTTCCGCTGCATTATGATGTCTACATGCCCTATGTATGTTAACGTAACGCCGCTTTATGAAAAAAAAAGGGGCGTTACAATACTTTTCTCGACCATTGCAGTATTAGTTTGCTTATGTAATTCTAATTCTGAGAATAATTCATTGAGCTTAATTTCAGAAAGGTTCCTAGAAACTTTGTAGGCATCCACCATAGATGCCCATAGTGAGTTCCTTGGGAACGAGTTCAGAGTATACCTTATTAGGTCACGGGTTTCCACCTTATGACCTATCGTATGTAGCCCGTTCATCAGCACCTGGATTCTTGCATGGAGGTGTGTTGTTATTTCCCCATCGTGCATCTTGATGGTATAGAGCTTGTTGAGTAGCAGATCTCTTTTACTGATCCGTGTATCTGACGTACCTTCATGCAGTTCAATTAATTTGTTCCATAGCTCTTTTGCGCTGCTGAAGGGTCCGACGCGGTTCAGCTCTTCCTTGGTTAAGTAATATTGCAGTGTTTGTGTGGCCTTTGCGTCTGCTTCGATTTTCTTCTTGAGTGGTCCGTCCCACTCTGTGTAGCCTTGCACCTCGCCTTGTGAATTCTTGGGAATCTTCAGTCCGGACTGGATGATTATCCACATGTCCACTTGAGTTTTAAGGTGGACCTCCATCCTACTCTTCCAATAGGAGAAGTCTTCTCCTAAGAAGAGTGGTGGTCTGGCGGTGTTGTAGCCTTCTTGCATGGCCATGGATTTTAATTTGAAAATTTATAAAAAAAAATATTATACCAAGACTAAGTCTTGGATTAGTAGTGCAATAGCAAAAATAATAATAAAAGAAATCGAGTGGTGTTGCACCAACCTCGATAAACGAAAAAAGATTACGAAAGAAAAATAATTTTTAAAAAAAATCAAAAATTTGCTTAATCGGTGTTCACACCAGATTTGAGCCACCCGCTCTGATATCACTTGTGGGATCATTTAGAATCGATAGAGGGGGTGAATATCGATAAAACTTTTTGGATATAAAAAGAGTAATACGCAGCAAAAATTTCAAACAATGCTAACACGTTTTTCTTTTACTTGGTTCGGAGTCTAGATCGGCTCCTACTCCAAGGCCCACGGTCGTTGACCATTTACATTCAACAATTCTATATTTCGCAAAAGGGTTACAAAATTTGAGCACAAATACAGAATTGAAAAAGTAAGCAATTAACTTAAACAAATACCGACGACTGGAAAATGACTTGAAGATCGGAGCAGCGGGTCATCGTTGGCGCTTGAGACTTGAGCACAGAGCGATTAAAGTAGAACGCTTGAGTATTTGCGTTGGAAGAAGTGTTGTCTGGAAGCAAGGGGTGAACCCCTTAATATACAGTCGTCTGGGGCGCCTGTGTTGAATGGGGCGCCTGACACATGTGCCCTTCTGCGCGAATCCTCATCCGCAGACTTGGCCAGCGATTATCCCTTCAACCAGGGCGCCTGGGATGACTGGGGGGCTTGTATGGTCACGGGCGCCTCCTTTGCTGACGTGGAGGCTTAGCTTCGCAGACTATTGGAAAACACCCTTCTTGGGCGCTTGTATCCATACAAGTGCCTGTATGATCAGGAGCCTAGGAAGCAGCAAACTCCATCCTTTTTTCCTGCAATCAGGGTTAGTTCCAAAACACAAGTAATAGATAAGTTAAGTACAACTTACAACCTGCGTTGTCTTGGTTCTGACTTTGGGCTTCCCAAATGGAACCTTAGGTCGAACCAACGCCTAATGTTCCCTCCTACGGGGAACGCGTCCTCGCCTACTCCTCTAAGGAGAATTTACCCTTTTATCAACCGGCTCCTCCGGTTGGACTTTTGCCTGATCTTTCGAATCAGGACTTCGTGCCCAGTCCACGACTAAGACTTATTGCCCAACCCTCGGTCAGGTCTTCAGTGCCCAGCCCTCGGTCAGGACTTATTGCCCAATTTCTTGAATCAGGACTTCGTGCTCAGTCCACGACTAGGACTTATTGTCCAACCCTCGATCAAGTCTTAGGTTCCCATCCCTCGGCCATGACTTATTGCCCAATTCTACGAACTAGGACTTTGTATCTAGCTTACCTAGGACTTTTCTTGCGCACTTAAACAAATTCATTAGAACACAATGTAACCTTAACTTATGAACCCTTTGCCATTATCAACACTCAGGTTCGATCTTGGTGCTTCCGACACCAACACTTGGTTCCTAACCCCTCAAAGTCAGTACATCCAAGGCCTAAGTACTCAGCGTGAGTCCACTAGTTGTCTCCTTTTTGGACTTTCCGGAGGCGGAGAAACTCGTCTTACAGTTTAAGTACAAACAAAGAAAATGATAATAAATAAGTATAGATTTGTAAACTAAAAAGCAAACCAATGGAAAATGAAGATCCGGCCAATCCGGGAGTCTGAAGTGCAGTGCACTTCCTCTTGGAGCCTCCTTGGTCACAGAGCTTCGACTTGAGCGCTTTTTCTTCGCATAGAATGACTTAGCAGATGTGAAAGTTGAATACATGAAGTGAGGCGTCCAACCCCTTTATATACTGTGTTCTTGGGCGCCTCAGGGCTCTTGGGCGCCTGCCATGTGTGGTCAAAACATGATCCGCAGCAGCAAATTCGCGGAGGGATAAAAACTGCCTTCCCAGGCGCCTGGGAAAGGTTGTACTGGGCACCTGATTCAAGTCAGGCGCCCAGGAAGCATTTTCCCAGGTCGCGTTTTTCCTACATTTTCTCTTCTATCTTGCCTCCAACTCCAGGTACTTATAAGACAACAAACACAAGACAAAACACATAATCTTATGCCTTAGTTTATTGGTTCTAACTTTGGATTTCACCCGAAACCCTAGGTCGAACCGACGCCAAATGTTCCCTTTCCCGGGGAACGGGTTCTCACCTACTCCACCTTGGAGAAGTTACTTTTGCCAACCGGAGCCTCCGGTTGGACTTTTGCTCAGCCTCTAAGAACTCGGATCTCGAGATGTCCAACCTCGACCCATCTCTACTTCTGTTCGTAATCCCCATTCGGCTAAGTCTTTTGCCCGATCCTCGACCACGACTTCGTGCTCGGCCTCCAAGACTCTCGGATCTCGAGACGTCCGACCTCGACCCATCTCTACTTCTGTCCATAGACCTCGCTTGGCTAAGACTCCGTTGCCTGATCCTCGACCAGGACTTAGTGCTCAGTCCCCCGGACCAAGACTTCATGCCCAGCTTCACTCACCTAGACTTCATGCCCAGCTTCACTCACCTAGACTTCGTGCCAACCAGTCCCTATTTTTAGCGAGACGACTTCATTCGGGATTTTGTATTGTTGTCGTGCTCCTTATATTTTCTTTTAACGTTTATGGTTTTGTATTTGGTTATGTGATCTAGCTTTGTCTGTGTGCCCTGGTGGGATTTGTTGTTATAGTTTTGTGGTGTAAGTCATGTCGGCATGCAGATTTGGTAGTAATTGGTTTGTTTGAGATGCCTTTTCTTTTCTACTTGCTAATATTGCTAACTGTGTCAGCTGAGGTATTGTGTATTGTATACTGCATAATGTCTGATGTACAGGGGGGATGCTATCCGATTATATTGGGCTAGCGGCTCCTCTCCGAGGTGTGATAGTTCAAGTTCAGAGTAGCTACTTACAGTGAGTCGGTATTTTCCGACAAGGAGATCGTTTCGGTTTTGTTGCTTTGCTCCAGCTCCACTTTTGACTCGGACTCGATGTCAAGTTTGTTTGATGTTGTCAGTGAAAGAAGGTTCGACTGCACAGTTCTTCCTCGTCTGACTCCTCCGAGGAAGACTCATCCCACATAGCTTGAAGTGCCTTCTTTCGGCATTGCTTCTTCTCTTCTTTTAAGTCGGGGCACTCCGATTTGAAGTGACCCTTCTTATTGCACCTGTAACAGGTGATATCCGCCTTGTTCTTCTGGCTCGTACTTAGTTCAGTCGGATCATCCTTGATTGAACCGTTTTCTTATTTTTCTGACCCTTGCTCTTCTTGTACATCCTTTGAATTAGATTAACTAGTTCGGTGTAATCAATGTCTTCTTCGTCAGACTCCGAGTCGAAGTCAGACTTGGGTTCAGGTTGCGGCTTTTTCTTCTTGAGTTTACTTGCAACCAAAGCAATATCTCTCTTGACAGGTGTATTATTAGTTTATTTACGCAATTCAAATTTAAAAAATAATTCATCTAACTTAATTGACAAAAGATCCTTAAAAACCTTGTAAGCATCTACCATGGATGCACACAAGGTGTTCCTTGGAAAAGAATTAAGTGAATACCTTACCAAGTCACGATTTTCTACTTTGTGGCCAATTGCATGAAGGTCATTCATCAACTCTTGGATTCGAGCGTGTAGTTGCGTAGCAATCTCCCCTTCTTGTATCTTCATATTGTGCAATTTGTTCAATAGCAAGTCACGCTTCCTTATCTTTGTGTCAGAGGTTTCTTCATAAAGTTCAATCAACTTGTTCCACAACTTTTTTGCACTGTTGAAGGGGTTGATGCGGTTGAACTCTTCTTTGGTGAGACCACACTGGTTGGGTTGCCTTGGCATCTACTTCTATCTTCTTCTTCATGGCTGAATCACATTCGGTATATTCTAGAAGCTCGCCTTGTGTATTCTGTGGAATGTCGAGACCGACATGGTTGATAATTCATATGTCCACCTGATTTTTCAGGTGGACTTATATATAGCTCTTCTAGTAGCTGAAGTCTTCTCCAAAAAACAAAGGAAGGTGGGCGGTGTTGTAGCCTTCTTGTTGGACCATTGAGGGAGAAAGAGAGAATCTTGCAAAACACAAACAAAAGAAACTCATTCCAAGACTTGGTCTTGGATTAGTAGTGCGGGAAGAAATAGTAGTAAAAGAAATAAAATCTCAAGTGTTGTTGCACCAACATCGAGAAACGAAAAATTTACGAATAAGAATACTACTAGAAAGAGGTAACAATATCGTTTGTGATTACTTCGAAAAGCACAAATCTAAAAAAAATGGCTTAAATGGTGGTTTCACCGAATTTGAGCAAGCCCCACTTTGATACCAATTGTAGAATCATAGAAAGCGATAGAGGGTGGGGGGAGGTAAATATCACTTTTGAAAAATTCTTCAGATTTAGACAAGTTACGCAGCAGAAAGAAGAACACAAGAAAACAATCGCTAACATTGCTTTTTTACTTGGTTCGGATTCTGTGACGGCTCCTACTCTAAGCCACGGTCCTTGACCGTTTACTTTGGGTAATTCTATAAGTCACAAAATGAGTACAAATGTGCAAAGTTTATGTACAAGTAAGAAAAGAAATACCGATAACTTTAATCGAAATGAAATACAGGCATATTATTGTCGGAGCAATGTTTCGTTGTCTCTGGATGGTTTTGGTGCAGCACACGATGGCACAAGTGATGTGGAATTGATGTCTGGAGCCTCTAGTCAAAAACCCCTTATATAGGATCATACGAGGGTCTGAGTGCCTATATGGGTGCCCGTGTTGTCACGATCCAACCGCGTCCTCATCCGCAGCTTGGTCTAAGCTCTATCCTAACTCAGGCGCCTGAAAGCCTCTCGGGTGTCTGTGTCGCTGATGTGGAGGCACCAACCAGCATATGCCAACTCAGACATGCCCAGGCTAAGTCATAGGTACACGGGCACCAGAAACCTCTCGGGCACCTATGTTCTTGGGCGCCCAAGTCCTCTCGAGCGCCTGAGTTTCCATGGGTCTCCATTTCGCTTAGTTGTACCATAGGGTTAGTCCAACAATAATATATAAAAGAAATACATGCAAGACAGCCGGTGCTGTCTGATCCTAACTTCAGGTTTCAATTGAAACCCTAGATCGGACCGACGCTTATTATTCCCTCTTTCCGAGAACGCGCCCTCACCTACTCTATTTTGGAGAAGTTACCTACTGCCAACTGGCATATCCGATTGGACTTTTGCTTGGTCTCTGAAGACTCTAGATCTCATGATGTTCATACCTTGACCCGTCCCTACTTCTGTCCGTTGTTCTCGCTCAACTAAGATTGTTGTCCGATTTTCCAAATCAAGACATCGGTGCCTAACCCCCCGATCAGGTCTTCGTGCCCAATCTTTTGAACTAGGTCTTCATGCCCAGCTTCACTCACTAGGTCTTCGAAGCCCAACCCTCAGTTAGGTCTTCGCGCCCAGCTTACTCACCAGGCCTTCGGTGCTCAGTCCTCGACCAGGACCTCATGCTCAATCCTATAGATCAAGACTTCATGCCTAATTATACAAGGACTTTCCTAGACACTCAATGCAACAGATTAGAACCAAAAGTATACTTAACTTTGAAATCATTGTCATTATCAAAACAAGGTTCAATCTGGTGCTTTTGGCACCAACACAAGATTTATTAAATATTTCAAAGGAATATAGTTTTTGGGTACTTTTGTAATTTGACCCTTATGATTTTTCAAATACCAATTATGTTTTTCAAAATATTGAATTTCAAAAACAATTTGAATTTCTACAAGCATAGTTATTTTTCAATTTCTCTATTTGATCCTTTAATTTTTCATTTTCTAATTTTAGTTTATCATATATTTCTAAAGAGCATACAGATGCTAATTTCCTTTTTAATTTTATATTCTTAAATTTTAATTTACACAGGAATTTTATTATTTTCTTAATACCAATAAAGATGATCAGGTGGGAGTAAATATACCTCACTTACCAAGTCCTTTTCGAATTCGGAGGTTCCCCATTCATTGCTACTTTCTTCTAATGTGGCTCCCCCTTCATCAATGTTCTCTTCTTGACGGGTGGCCATCAGTGTTAGTTCGACATGTTCTTCAAGTTTTGATTCTTCTGATGAAGACTCGTACCATGTTGCCTTCAGGCTATAGGTCTTTGACATTATTGCCCCTTTTCCCTTATTCTTCAACTTGGGTCAGTTTTCTTTCGCGTGCCCCTCTTCATCGTAGTGATAGAATTTTATTCTTCTTTTACTCTGAGGGTGTCTTTTGGCTTACATCTCATTAAATTTATTAAATTTAAAAAAAATAAACTTTCTTACCATGTAGGTTGCTTCCTCTTCATCAGCTGAAGATACTTCATCATTTTGGTTTTTTCTTGAGTGTAGGACAATATTATCCATTTTCGTATTCTTTCCTGCGCATCGAGACTCGTGAAATTCTAAAGTGAAAAATATTTATTGTAAGGTACTTACCTCGAGATCCTTATATATGTAAAACATGTCGATTATGGATGTCCAGTCTTGGGTCCTTAGGAAGGCGTTGAGAGCATACCTTTATCTGTCGCAATTTAATACTATTTCTCTGAGGTTGGTGATTGTCGTGATTAACTCTTTCAGTTTGGCATGCAGTTGAGCTACAAACTCTCCTTCATCTATTCAGAGATTGCTGAGTTGATTCTGGAGTATATCATGTTTTGCAAGTTTAGGTTCAGAGGTGTAACGACCCGGAAAATTTTCTCAATATTTTCTTTAAAAATATTGACCATGCCTAGATGGATTCTCGAGGAACGTAGGGACACTAGTGTAAACCTTAGTATAATGCTCCATGATTTTCGATATAGAATAAGAAGCTAGGTGCTAATAGACCTTACATGGGCTTTTCTAGTACCATGGTTATTAGTGGATTCTAGGTAAAATTTGATATAAATAAAAATGGGTTTTAATTAGGAATATTAGCATGATTATGGGTGGGTCTTAGGGGAATTTTTGGAAATAAAATAAAAATAAAAAATAAAAAATAATAAAGTGCATGCACCAAGGATTAAACCTTAGACCTAGGACAACACCATGCATGTACTAACCAATTCACCTAGCAAGGGAGTGCTAGGAGAGAATGAAGTGGATTTTTGTTAAGGCTAAAGGAAGTGAAGAGTCACCATGAGAGGAGGCACCATGTCTCTTCACTTGCCCCCTCTTCATTGTGTATAAATGAGAGGGATGATAACTTAACACTTAAGATAGTTATTCCTCTTCTCTTCATCCACCAAGCCTCTCCTCTCCTTCTTCTTCCTCCTTCTAGCCGAACCCCATAGGAGGGTTCTCCCTTGGGAAAAGTTTACAAGAAGGCCTCTCCTTCAAGATCCAAGGCTTTTTACAAAGTTACAAAGGTTAGGGGTGGTCAAGGGACAACAAGGTCTTCATCCTCCTCCCTATCTAAGGTCTATAACCAAGATAAACCAAGGTAAGACCCCCTCACCTGTGGTATGATAGCTTCCAAGTTGTTTGTCATGATCTAAGTTCTTGTTGGCATACTATGTTGAGAAATCCATAGTTAGGGCTTGTGAAGGTTTCGGCCAAGAAAGTTTTTGGGGCTAAAATCATATTGAAAACCCCTATTATGTTTCCTAATGTTTACTCATGATAAGTTAAGCATAAAAGTATGATTTTGGAAATTTTGTAGCACCCTAAATCCCCTTTAGGGTTTCGGCCACCATCAAGGTACCATGGCTAGGTTTAAACTCCAACCCTTCAAGCATGATTAGTAGGTTTCCTATGATATCATATGGGTAATAATGGTGATTTATATGAATTTTTCCTATGGGCTTATTACCCTTCTAGGGTTTCGGCCAATACATGGTTTAGGTCTAGGACTTAGGGTTAAATCTAATCAAGGGTTCAAATGGTTTTCTATGGCATGATATGTAGTGTATTGGATGTTAATCATGACCTATGTGAATTTTCCATGGACCCATGGTCCTTTAGGGTTTCGGCCAAGTCCCTAATCTAGGGCTTGGATTGGGTTAAGGTCTCAAGGATGCGTGTTTATAGGTTACTATGATGTATGTGTATGGTTAAGCATGATGTAAGGGTCTTTATGTTACCAAACCCTAGCTTTGTGTGTTATGCAATATGACTTTGTATGTTAGGTTCTATGTTATGTTTTACTCATGAATACTTAGGTCATATACCATGAACATGTGTAATTGATGTAGGGGTATGTTATGTTAAATAGAATAATGCATGTAGGAGGTGAAATGCCTATAATAGATATGTGTGTATGAAGGTCTATGCATGTTTTATGATGAATGCCATGAACCTAAGTAGTATGCATCATATTTATATGTAGCTTACCCATGCATGCTCTATGATGGATACTAGGATTATGTATGCTAGATGAAATGTACCATGTATGAAATGCATGTTTATCTTATGTACCATGATCATGCAAGCTTTATGAACCAAGATAATGTTTATGCCTGGAGGCATGATTATGTATGTATGTCATGTTTTTATGAATAAAAGAAGATGGATGAAGATCATAGTTATGCCTTAAGTACGAATGATAAGTATGAATGATAAGTATGAATGATGAAGGCATAATGATGTTATGAAATAAGTATGAATGATGAAATGCCAAGCATGTTTATGTCATGCTTCATGTAACAAGATTATGTCCTAAGATATGTCAAGTATGAATGATGAAGCATGCATAGTTATTTTACTTTATGAATGGGCTTGTACCGGACCGAAGTAAGGGTCCAAGGGATGGGCACCTTAAGAACGCCTCGGTTCTGGACTACTGTAGCTGTCCACGGTTCTGGGACTACCGTAGTTGTCCTACAGGGTTAGGCACCTTAAGAACGCCTCGGTTTTTGGAACTACCGTAGTTGTTCCTACCCTAGTAGGTCGAGGCTAGCTACCTCGTATTTACTTAGGGATATGCGCTTATGATATATGTATGTGGTACAAGCCGGGGACCCCAATGATGTTATGATTATGTTTAAGTATTTAAAAGTATGATTTTAAATTAAGCATCCTTATGTATATGCATTTGACTCATGCATCCATTCATGTTATGCATTATGCCATGATAAGTATGTTTTATGCTCATGTATATTAAGAATTATGCCATGATAAGAATGTTTCATGCTCATGTATGTTAAGAATTATGTCATGCTAAGTATATTTTAGGTTTATGTGTATGTTAAGAATCATGCTATGTTAGTTGTTCATATGCTTATGATTTACGACAAGACTATGCTTATGCTTTATGTTCAGAATTATGTTATGTCAAATGCTTTATATGTTTATGTTTAAGTGACGTATGGTTTTAGTGAGTAATAAAAGGGTCTTACTAAGCCTATGTGCTTATAGTCTTATTTTCCTCGTACCGCAGATCAAGCAAGAGGTTACTAAGGGAAGCAGCAGGAGGGGCAAGAGCATGTGTGTGTGTGGCGGTGACATAGCAAAGGATTCTTTTATTTACACATATCGCATGTCTTAGGTTTTGAAATGCCTCCTTAGATTCTATGCTATGCTTATAATTGTTATGCCTAATGAATGACGTAAGACTCATGATGTTTATGGATAAGTTACTTGCTACTTATGATGATTATGAATAAGTTAAGGGATGGTTATATCATGATGCTATGCCTGTCGTTAATATGCTAAGTCTAATTACACCAGGTTCATGAATGGCAATTTAGGCATGTATAGATGATTCATATATTAGTTGCATGGTTAAAAGCATGTGTAGAAGAAAAAAAAATTATTCCGCTGCATTAAGATGTTTTATATGTACATGTATGTTTAGCGTAACGCCGCTTCCTCACCACACCATAAGGTGTGGGAAAAAAAAAGCGGGCGTTACAGGTTGGTATCAGAGCAGTTGCCATCTCACTACACACACATCAAGTCTTCTTCCTGCCTCTTCCAAGTATGTACCTCTCTGCATATCTTATGATAGTAAGCACTTTTAGGATACATTATGATTCTAGGATATGCAAGTATGAATAACACCTTATGATAGATGATGATTCTAGAATATGCAAGTATGAATAACACCTTATGATAGATGATGGCAAGTATTTGCAAGATATGTAAATATAAATGATATTTTATTGTTATTTTTTTCCCTTTAATTTAGAATTTAATATGGGGGGTAGGAATAACAATAACTCATATTATTCATACTTGTCCTTCATGAAGGAAAGCATGGCTAGAAGACAGAGTAACAGACTTAATGAGACTACTCCCTCGCCTGACCTGATGCAATTAGTGACCCAACTTCAGCGTCAAGTTACCAAGCAGCAGCAAACCATTAATACCCTGATGAACCAACAAGAAAATTCTACTACTCCACCGGTGAACCAGACTGCTATACCCGTCGCGCCTACGGTTACGCAAACTCCTCCAACAGGCTCGACCACTGTCGCACGACAAGAGGCTTATCTGATCCAGTGGTTGAGGCTGAAACCGAAAAATTTCTTGGGTGTTGGTGAACCATGGGAAGCCCAAGCATGGTTCAAAACCGTAGAGAGTACAATGGAGCTGCTGGACTGGCCTGAACATGAGAAGATCAAGTGTGCATCATTCTGCCTTTTTGGGGATGCCAGAATGTGGTGGGAAAGGGTCAAGGCCAAGAGACAGGTGAACCAGATGACGTGGTCAGATTTCAAATCAGAGTTCTTCGAAGAATTCTTCAATATGCGTGTCACAAACAAACATTACAACGAGTTCATGGAATTCCGACAGGGCAACCTCTCGGTCAATGAAGCTGTGAAGAAATTTAACCGATTGGCTCGTCTATGCCCTGAGCTGGTTCGCACTGAGAAAGAAAGGGTCCGACTTATGTTAAAGATGTTGCGGCCCGAAATAGCTCTGAACATGGCCGGCGGAGTTAACAGACCGCAAACTGCAGAGGAGCTATTTAGTAGTGCCCTACTCACCGAACATTACCTGAACAATATCAACCAACAAAGGAAGGCATTAAATGAAAGTAAGAATCAAGTTCAATCCGGGATTCTCGATTCGTTATCTTTCATTATCCCTAATGTTCCTTCCTTTTATTAACACTCAGGGGGTCAGAAACCTCAGAGTACCAACGCTAATTGGAAAGGAAACCAGGGTGGTGAACGGCAACCATGGAACAACCCCCAAGGGGGCCCAGCAAATAAACAGTCCCGGTTTCCCCTGTGTGATACATGCGGGAAAATGCACCCCGGGGAATGCTGCAAAGGTACGAACCGGTGCTTCATCTGCGGAGTGGAAGGGCACATGGCCTCTTACTGTCCTACCAAGAACCAGGCACCTCCCCAACAGCTTGTACAGTATCAGAGTGTACCCGCGAAACTACATTATATGCAAGCGGAGCCGGAGAGTACCCTGATGAGCCAAGAGAGATTAGAGGCCCCACCAACTATGGCGGATGCCAGGGTTTTCTCTATTAATAAGGAGGATGCTGCGAATGCTTCAACGGTTGTCACAGGTCAGATACTTATTTACAGTCAGTATGCTACCGCATTATTTGATACTGGGGCAACGCACTCGTTCATCTCTACATTCTACACTAACAAGATAGATATGTCTCCACAAGTTTTAAACTGCAAGTTCTTAACAACCCTACCTTCGGGAGAAATAATGACATCCACTCACGTGCTGCGTGCGGTGCCAGTCGGAATTGCGGGAAGAGAACTCTACTGTGATCTGATAGTACTCGACATGCAGGAGTATGATGTTATAATGGGAATGGATTTTCTGAGCAAATACGGTGCTTCTGTCGAGTGTCGTAAACGAAGGGTGGTCTTTCAACCCGAGGCAGATTCTACGTTTGAATTTATCGGAGAGCCAAGGAAAAGAACCGAGAAATTCTTATCGACTCTCAAAGCACGGAAGATGTTAGACAAGGGATATACTGGTTTTCTAGCACATGTGGTTGACGCAAGTCAAACAAAGGATCAGAAGTTGGAAGATGTCAGAGTTGTATGCGAGTACCCAGAGGTATTCCCGGATGAATTACCAGGGTTAGCTCCTGATAGAGAGGTGGAATTCGAGATCGAATTAGTTCCTGGTACTAACTCGATCTCCAAGGCACCCTACCGTATGGCGCCGGTTGAATTAAAGAAACTTCAAGAACAGCTACAGGAGTTGCTCGATAAGGGACTTATTCGCCCTAGTCATTCCCCATGGGGAGCTCCGGTACTGTTTGTGAAGAAGAAAGACGGATTTATGCGAATGTGCATAGATTATTGAGCACTGAACAATGTAACGATCAAGAACAGGTATCCCCTTCCGAGGATAGATGACCTGTTTGACCAATTAAAGGGAGCCACCGTTTTCTCGAAAATCGATCTGAGGTCTGGTTATCATCAAGTCAAAGTAAAACAGGATGATATCCCGAAGACGGCCTTCCGAACAAGGTACGGGCATTTTGAGTTCGTTGTCATGCCCTTCGGCATGACCAATGCTCCTGCTATGTTTATGGACCTTATGAATCGGGTATTCTCGTCTTTTCTAGACATATTTGTAATCGTCTTCATCGACGATATCCTTATTTATTCGAGAGACCAAGAAGAGCACGCCAAGCATCTGAAGATAGTACTACAGACTCTTCGGGAAAAATAACTGTACGCCAAGTTCTCCAAATGTGAGTTCTGGCTTGACCAAGTGGGCTTTTTGGGCCATATTATTTCCAAAGATGGGGTTATGGTAGACCCAATAAAGATTGAAGCTGTGAATAACTGGAGCCGGCCGAGGAACGCCAGCGAAATCAGAAGTTTTCATGGGCTGGCGGGCTATTATCGGAAATTTGTGGAGGACTTCGCAAGAATTGCAGCCCCTCTAATAGCTCTCACCCGGCAGGATAAGAAATATGAATGGACAGAAAACTGCGAAAGGAGTTTCTTGGAGCTAAAAAGGAGACTTACAAGTGCTCCAATTCTTACCCTTCCGGAAAGTAACCAGGGCTTCGACATGTATAGCGATGCCTCCTGACTGGGACTTGGAGCTGTGCTTATGCAGAATGGTAAAGTCATTGCCTACGCCTCTAGGCAACTTAAAGAACATGAACAAAATTACCCCACCCACGATCTGGAATTGGCCGCTGTGGTCTTCACTCTTAAGATATGGAGGCATTATCTGTATGGAGTGCAGTGTAGGATTTATACAGACCACCAGAGCCTACGGTATTTCTTCACTCAGAAAGACCTAAATATGAGACAATGCCGGTGGCTGGAGTTGGTAAAGGACTACGACTGCGAGATCTTCTACCATCCAGGGAAGGCAAACAAAGTGGCCGATGCACTCAGCCGGAAGTCAAGTGTCACCTTGATGTCCATATCTAGATTACCCCGACCACTCAAAAGGGAAATTATAAAGTCTGGGGTTGAGGACATCTCCGGATGGCTTTCTACCATGACATTATCAACGACGCTGTTCGAGGACATATTGGACAAACAAGATGGTGATCCGAGTCTTCGGAGAATCAAGCAGGAGATCCTAGAAGGAAAGGGTGATGGTTTTCATATCCCAATGGGGGAGTACTCTATCTTAGGGATCGTCTATGTATTCCTAATGATCCGGAGCTGCGGAGAGCGATATTAGTAGAAGCTCACGAAACCCCTTATTCGATGCATCCGGGATCCACCAAGACGTATCAAGATCTGAAAGAGAAATTCTGGTGGTCCGGTATGAAGAGAGATGTGGCTCAGCATGTTGGCACTTGCCTGACCTGCCAACGAGTGAAGGCAGAGCACCAGCGACCCGGAGGAGTTCTGCAGCCACTTTCGATTCCAGAATGGAAATGGGAAGATATCTCAATGGATTTTATTTCAGGACTTCCCAAGACTATAAATGGATATGATGCGGTATGGGTAATTGTAACGACCCAGAAAATTCTCTCAATATTTTCTTTAAAATATTGATCATGTCTAGATAGATTTTCGAGGAACATAAAGATACTAGTATGAACCTTAGTATAATTATTCGTGATTATCCCATATAAATTAAGAAGTTAAGTACTAATGGGCCTTATGTGGGCTTTTCTAGTACCATGGTTATTAGGGGATTTCAGGTAGAATTTAATATAAATATAAATGGGTTTTAATTAGGAATATTAGCATGATCATGGGTGAATTTTAGGGGAATTTTTGGAAATAAGGAAAAATAAAAATAAAAATATATAGAAAAATAAAGTGCATGCACCAAGGATTGAACCTTGGACCTAGTGTACAACCATGCATGTACTAACCAATTCACCTAGCAAGGGAGTGCTAGTAGAGAATGAAGTGGATTTTGGTTAAGGCTTAGGGAAAATGAAGAGTCAACAAGGGAAGAGACACCATGACTCTTCACTTGCCCACTTTATGGTGAATAAATGAGGGGAATGGTAACTTACACCAAGGATAGTTATTCCTCTCATCTTCATCCACCAAGCCTCTCCTCTTATCCTTCTCCCTCCTTGCTAGCCGAAACCCATAGGTGGGTTTTCCCCTTGGGAGAAATTCACAAGAAGGTCTCTCTTCCAAGATCCAAGGCTTGTACAAGGTTACAAAGGCTAGGGGTGGTCAAGAGACAACAAGATCTTCATCTTTCTCCCTATCTAAGGTCTATAACCAAGATAACCCAAGGTAAGACTCCCTCACCTGTGGTATAATAGTTCTCTTTGATGTTTATCATAATATGAAGTTTGGTTTGGGTTTGATGTTGAGAAAACCATGATTTGGACCCCTAAGACATTCGACCACCATAGGTTTTGGGTCCAAAATGATGTTAAAAATTTCACTAATGCTTTCTAATATTTTCTTATGATGAATATAGGTTAAAATATGATTTGGAGAATTTTTGGAGTACCTTAGTACCCTTTAGGATTCGGCCAGCACCATGATTTCATGGTTAAGGTTGGATTTAAACCTTCAAGTATGTACGTTGTGTATCTTTATGATACAAGGGAGGTTGAGGGTGATTTATGTGAAGTTTCACAAGGTCATGTAACCCTAAAGGTTTCGGCTAAGAAGGGTCCTAGGGCAAGGAGTTAGGGCTTACCTCAAGTAAGGGTTCCAATGGCTCCTATGGTATGGTATGGAAGGTGTTAGATGATAAATGGGAAATTTTATGAATTTACTCATGCACCCATGGCCCTTGCATGTTTCGGCCAACCCCAAGAAGAAGGGCTAGGGGTTAGGGTTAACCCTAATCATGAGCCCTAATAGCTTCTTATGGCTTTATAAGTAATGTATGGTCTTTTCCTTATCTTATGCTACCTTATATATATCAATGGAACGATAGAACCCCTCCTTACAATTTCGGCCAAGCAACATGGTTAGGGTTTAGGAGGAGTTAGGGTTTCAAGAATGATGGTTTATGGCGTATTATGATGTAAATATATAGGTTCAAGCATGTGGTAGAAACCATGTTACCTTTAACCCTAACCTTAGGTGTTATAGTTCATGTTTGATATGTTTATATAGATGTCATGCTTAGTAGGGTTTATTTATGAACGTCTTATGTTCTATGCCATGCACTTAAATAGTACGTAGCATGTTTATAGGAGTCCTACCCATGCATGCTTGTGATAGATACTATACTTATGTATGTGATGCAATGCTTATCTTATGTATCATGATCATGCAAGTTAGATGAATTAGGAGAATGGTCTATGTAAATATGTCATGTTTTATGAATATAATGCAATGCTTACCTGATGTATCATGATCATGCAAGCTCTATGAATTAGGATGATGGTCTATGTAAACATGTCATATTCTATGAATACAATGCAATGCTTACTTTATGTACCATGATCATGCAAGCACTATGAACAAGGATGTAAGCATGCCATGTTTATGAATGAAGATAATGCTTATGCCTTAGGGCATCATGATGCTATGCATTAAGTATGAACGATGAAAGGTCAAGTATGATTTATGTCATACTTCATGTAACAAGGTTATGCTATGTTTAAATATGCTATGAATGTCTCATGAATAATGAAGCATGTGAAGTTATTTTACTTTATGAATGGGCTTGTATCGGACCGAAGTATGGGTCCAAGGGATGAGCACCTTAAGAACGCCCCGGTTCTGGACTACCGACAATGCTGTCCACGGTTCTGGGACTACCGAAGCTGTCCAACAGGGATGGGCACCTTAAGAACGCCCCGGTTCTGGACTACCGACTATGCTGTCCACGGTGTTTGGAACTACCGTAGCTGTTCCTACCCTAGTAGGTCGGGGCTCGCTACCTCGTATTTACTAGGGATGCGCGCTTATGAAGTATGTATGTGGTACAAGCCGGGGACCCCAATGATATTATGATTATGTTTAAGTATTTAAAAGTATGATTTTAAAAGTTAAGCATCCTTATGTATATGCATTTGCCTCATGCATTCATTCATGTTATGCATTATGCCAGGATAGTAATGTTTTATGCTTATGTTTCATGTTAAGAATTATGCATGATAGTAAAAGTCTTATCTTTATGTTTATGTTAAGAAGATGCCCATATGCTATGCCAGAAATCATGCCATGTAAGTATATTTATGTTTATGTTTATGCCATGTATCATGCCATGTTAAGTATATTTATGTTTATGTTTATGCCATGTATCATGTCATGTTAAGTATATTTATGTTTATGTTTATGCCATGTATCATGCCATGTTAAGTATGTTTTATGTTTATATGTATGTCATGTATCATGCCATGCTAAGGATGGTTTATGTCTTATGCTTATGATTCATGCTAAGCACCATGTTATGTTAATGTTTGGTGTGCTTATGTTTAAGTTACGAATGGTTTTAGTGAGTAGGAAAGAGTCTTACTAAGCCTATGCACTTATAGTCTTATTTCCTTATACCGCAGATCAAGCAAGAGGAC
Organism: Boesenbergia rotunda; assembly: GCA_024364735.1. Taxonomy (NCBI): domain Eukaryota; kingdom Viridiplantae; phylum Streptophyta; class Magnoliopsida; order Zingiberales; family Zingiberaceae; genus Boesenbergia; species Boesenbergia rotunda. The sequence goes on along the minus strand of JAGFNQ010001472.1, from coordinate 39,917 downwards.
AATAGGGGAAGCAGCAGGAGGGACAAGAGAATGTGTGTGGTAGTGACTTGGCCAAGAAAAAGATATATTTACAAGTCTTATGCTAAAACTTTACGTTTGCTACTTATGTGCCTAATGGATGGCTTATGTGACTTCATGACATGATGATAAGTACGATGTTAATAATGCTAAGTTTCCATGTCACTATGTTATGAAGGATAGCTAGGTGCATGTATGTGTAAGTTTTAAATTATTCCGCTGCAGTATGATGTTCACATGCCCTATGTAGGTTAGCATGACGCCGCTTTATGAAAAAAAAAAAAAAAGTGGGCGTTACAAGTTGGTATCAGAGCAGTTACCATCTCACTACACATACATCAAGCCCTCTTCCTGCCGCTTCCAAGTAAGTACCTCTATGCATACCTTATGTTCTTTTATGATGTGCTCTGATGATTCTAGAATATGCAAGTGTGAACAATGTTTTAGGATGAAAAGTACTTTAGGATATATGACTATGAACGATATATATTTTTCTTTAGGATATGTGGCTATGAACGATATATATTTTTCTTATGAAATCAAATACTTAGGATTGGATATGCGGGTAGGGATAGAAAAAAAATGTAATATTGTAATTATTAAGGTGAAGGAAACTGAGTTTATCTTGTGTGCTTTTCTCTGTATATATTTGTGAATTGAAAAAAAAAAACTAGTTCTGTACTGGTTTTTGTCAGTTCTGTACTGACTGTGTTGTTTTTTTTTCAATTCCAGATGTTGCATGAGATTGGGACCACGAGTCATTACCAGGGGCGGAGTCGTGAGCTGCTGGAGCAAATAGAAGAGGTGGAGTATAGTCCAGTCCTTGGGATCCAAGGCAATATGGGGAAGTTGGACCGGCTATTCTGGAAGCTCGAGCAGGAAGGGTTTCCAATCATGGATGATCATAGGATTGGAGCTCTGCATCGTTCATTGCCCAATCGTGCGAGAGAGGTTGCTTATCAGATCTGGGGGCAGCAAGGATGTCGTATCTCATATACAGAATTATGTAGGCAACTTCTGCGGCATGAGTTTCCGGAGGATCTGGGGGACTCTGAGGAAGATCCCGAGATGTATGAGGAGGATCCCGAGATGATTGAGGAAGACCCCGAGATGCTCGAGATGTTTGAGGAAGACCCGATGATCGAGGAAGACCTTGAGATGTTTGAGGAAGATCCTGAGATGCTCGAGATGTTTGAGGAAGACCCCGGGATGTTCGAGGAAGACCTCGAAGTGGCCGAGGAGGTTCCGGAGATAGAAGAAGAGGATCCGATGGAAACGGTAGAAGATCCTGAGGCAGGCCAAGGGGAGATGAACGAGGGAGTGATAGTTACTGCCATGATATTCTTCATTATGGGCATGATGGCGACTCATCTATTTCATTGAGTTCGGTTAGTTTTTGTGAACCAATAGGGTCTAAGTTAATCATATACAATTAGTCGTGAGGGTGACTCAACCTTATGTTCATAGACATGGTATGAATTGAGCACTATCATAATGTTAGTAGTTAAGGTGAACCTAATGTTAACGAAATGTTATATAACCTGTACATTATATGAGTTACCAATCGTATAATATAATTGTATTATATTACATAAAGCAAATGATAATAATATGAGAGTGTGTACTAATATAAGAATTAGTATAAATATGACTATACTAATTTATCGATCATCTAGGTTCTTGATATGAGCCTACATACAGGTTGACATGTGTCCTTCCAACCTATAAATTATTACCTATGCGTATTACCCATAAGCAATTATAGGTACTATATCTATAATTTATATATATATAAAAATAATACAGTAGTGTTATCAACGAATATTTCACTGTTATCTTATATATAATATATAAGATTACCTTAAGTTATTTTATGGTAATACAATAAATAGGATCTCACCTACTCTATAATAACCATACAACTAATATAATTCATAACTCAGGTTGGGAACTAATAGTTCGGAAGCCTACTATTGCTAGGTTTACCCATAATTAAAATAAGTATATATATACAATTATGACATATGCATATAATTATACCATGGAGTTATTGATGACACTAGCTCAATTACATGTTAAGGAGATAATCAGACTTCATGAGTCCCCAAGACCATCATCTCAGATAGGTATGGTCGCTTTATCTCGCGTTTTTGGGAGTGCGTTCAGAAGTCTCTTGGCACTAAACTGCGGTTCAGTACTGCTTTTCATCCTCAGACTGACGGGCAAACGGAACGGGTGAATCAAGTATTGGAGGATATGTTGAGAGCTTGTGCCTGGATTTCAAAGGAAGTTGGTGCCGATATCTATGTTTAGCGGAGTTCGCATACAACAATAGCTATCAAGCTACTATCGGAATGGCACCCTATGAAGCTTTGTACGGGAGGAGATGTAGGTCTCCAATTTGTTGGTACGAAAGTGGTGAAAAGAACATTCGACAACGGATTGAAGCTGCTCAGAGCCGGCAGAAGAGTTATGCGGATGTTCGGCGTAGGTCACTGGAATTTGAGGTTGGAGATCTAGTATTTCTCAAAGTGGCTCCTATGAAAGGGGTAACAAGATTTGGGAAGAAGGGAAAACTAAGTCCGCGATATGTGGGGTCGTACCCGATTCTGAAAAGAGTTGGCAAGGTGGCATATAAACTAGAGCTGCCTCAAGAGATGTCGGCTATCCATAACGTGTTTCATGTGTCGTTACTCAAGAAGTGTATTCTAAACACAGATCAAGTGATCGAGCCACAGACAGTACAAGTTCAGGAAGACCTAAGTTTTGAAAGCCGACCTATACAAATCTTGGATCGGGAAATCAAAAAGCTAAGGTGCAAGGAGGTGCCCTTAATCAAGGTCTTATGGCAAAGTCAGCGGTTCGAGGAAGCTACCTGGGAACGCGAGGACGAGATGAGACGCAAGTACCCGGAGCTATTCTAAGTTCGAGGACGAACTTTCACGAGGTATGGGGGATTGTAACGACCTGGAAAATTCTCTCAATATTTTCTTTAAAATATTGATCATGTCTAGATAGATTTTCGAGGAACATAAAGATACTAGTATGAACCTTAGTATAATTATTCGTGATTATCCCATATAAATTAAGAAGTTAAGTACTAATGGGTCTTATGTGGGCTTTTCTAGTACCATGGTTATTAGGGGATTTTAGGTAGAATTTAATATAAATATAAATGGGTTTTAATTAGGAATATTAGTGTAACACCCCAAATTTGTCAATGTGAAATCATGACAATGTATGAAAATGGTTATAATGAAATGATATAAATTTCATGCAATCACATGCTATGAAATGTCATGAATACATGAAATATTATATTCATGAAATATTATCATCATGAAATATTATCATGAAATAGTATATGCATGAAATATTATTATCATGAAATATTATTATGAAATATTATATTCATGAAATATTATTATCATGAAATATTAGATTCATGAAATATTATTAATATTATGAAATTTCATGATGGGCTTGGTTTATTGGGCTTGGAAATGAATTAGTAAGAGGTGCTAAAAAAAGAAAGTGCAAAGTGGAGGAAGCAAGGATCGAACCTTGAACCTATCACTTGCACTAACTCTTTCCTAACCAAATGCTCTAGTGGGTGTTTCATGTTAGGAGAAGGGGAGACACGCTTGTTAAGTGTGTAAGAGTGAAGAGACATGCTTCTTCACAAGAGGTGTATAAATAGGATTAAGAGAAGGAAGTTAGAGGAAGTTACTTCATTCTTCTTCCTCCTTTCTTCTTCTTGCCGAGCCTAGCCCTCTCTCCCTTTCCATTTTCGAAATTCCAACCCTAGGGTTCTAACCCTAAGGCAATTGCAAGAAGGAGAGTCCAAGGGTCATTACTCTCTACCAAGACCAAGAATCCTAGAGAAAATTTAGAAGAAAAGGATCTTCACATACCCTCCAAGTATAGGGTACCCTACGGTTTAAAGAAATTTCCAGCGCTAGGATGTAAGTATCCTCTCGCCTGTGGCATAATTGCTATTGAATGTTTGCTTGTTTTGTTCTTTTGAAAAATCACAAGGACCATTCTTATGAAACTTTCGGCCACCTCTTGTAAGGGGCCCAAGAGAAGGGTTTTGATCAAACTTTGATGCATGCTAGTGACCCTAGGGATTTTATATACATATGTGTTGTTTCCAAATATTTTTTTTGGAAGGCCAAAAGTTAGGGTTTGGTACCCTACAAAGTTTCGGCCACCACCCACTTATGGGCTTTGGTTGCTTCTTGATGCATGAGGATATTCCTAGGAACTTAGGGTATAATTTATGTTATTCTTCCATCATGTGTGATAACAAGAATTAGGGTTTTAGTGCCCTACAACTTTCGGCCAAAGAAGAAAAGTTAGGGTTTTGTGTGGCTTGCTATCTTATTATATTCCCATGATTAGAATGGTAGATAAAATGTTGTATATATATGTGTGTTGTTTTGTGAATAATGACTTGTCCAAAAACACTAGAAACCCCCACCTTATCATTCGGCCACCCCTTGTAAATTAGGGTTAGTGGATGCTAATCCCAATATGAGATATAAACCATGTTTCAATTGTTAACAAGAAAGGTACTTGAGGTGTTTGTAGAAATGCTTGAATGAATGCTTGCTTGGAAAACCAAATCCCCTTACTTGTATGTTTCGGCCAACCCTAGTTCTAGGGTTGGGAAGTACCTAATGAGACCATGAAGCATGCTACTACATATGTGATGTGTGTATAAATTATATGACCTATCTTGTTAGGTATAAAAGCATGCCTTATAGCCCATGGGGCACCTTGATGATATGAACATGATGTGTTTGATAATATGCCTAAAAAGGGTTACTCTATTGAAACTGGGATCAAGAGCACCCGAATGTGTGGTGTGTCCCTAGGGGATCAAGAGCACCCGAATGTGTGGTGTGTCCCTTTGAGAAGTGATTAAGAGTACCTTTAGGCATATACATATATGAGTAATTGCATGATAAATTACTTTACTTTGAAAGTTGTGTACCCGACTCGGAAGGGGTCGTTAAACAAATCCAATGTGCATGTTAACTGAAGGTCATGGCATTGGTAGGACGGAAGGGTCCTGCTCTAATTAGATTGGTGGCTCGCTACCCCAATTTATTAGGGAACGCGCATGATATGGTACTACAACTGGGCCCTAGATGATGATATGATATTTTGAAGTACTTACCATTATGGAACCTTTTGAAAAACATACTTTTCTCATCATGTGATAATCTTGTTCCGTAAAGTACTTGGAGATATTTGATGTGATGTTTATGATACTTTGATGAGATGCTTATGATGCTTAATCTTGTTCTATCTTGATTACTGAGTACATGATATGATGTATCGAAATGGTTTTGCGAGTAGGCCCGGATTCTTACTAAGCATGTTTTGCTTACTAGTTCATGTTGTTTTCTTATGCTGCAGATAGCGGTAAGAAATACTTGAATTAAAGGAAGAGGCAGAGGGAAGGCTAGAGGATGTGTGTGGTGATGGCTCGGAAAGGATGAAAGATTCTATCTACCTTAGTTTGTCTAGAATCTAACTGCTTCCGATAAAAGATTAAAATTGTATTACTATACTCTGAATATATGATGATTGTGACTACTCTACTGTTAGAGATATGGAACCTAGGTCATGTTAGATAATACTATTATTAATGTCTAATTCTTATAGTATGCATGCTCAGTAAAATGCTAGATGTTTACTATTTTCCGTTGCTTATGAATGCTTCTTTTGCATGTATCTAAGACTAGATAACTCTTGCTATATTCTTACTTGAGATTCCATGCTATAGTGTGTTAAATGATCTTCCTATTAGGTTGTAAATGCATGTAGATATAAAAGAAATGAAAAACCTTGCTTGGTAAATTAGTCTTCAATAAGCATGCTTATTACTAGTTCATGTATTGTAATTGTTTTGTTTGGATATGTTTTGTTTGGATATACATGCTTACCTTGATACATGATATGAATGTATGGACCCGTAACCCCGCCTTAAGGGTAGATATAAGGTCGGGCGTTACAATTAGCATGATCATGGGTGAATTTTAGGGGAATTTTCGGAAATAAGGAAAAATAAAAATAAAAATAAATAGAAAAATAAAGTGCATGCACCAAGGATTGAACCTTAGACCTAGTGTACAACCATGCATGTACTAACCAATTCACCTAGCAAGGGAGTGCTAGTAGAGAATGAAGTGGATTTTGGTTAAGGCTTAGGGAAAATGAAGATTCAACAAGGGAAGAGACACCATGACTCTTCACTTGCCCACTTTATGGTAAATAAAAGAGGGGAATGGTAACTTACACCAAGGATAGTTATTCCTCTCATCTTCATCCACCAAGCCTCTCCTCTCATCCTTCTCCCTCCTTGCTATCCGAAACCCATAGGTGGGTTTTCCCCTTGGGAAAAATTCACAAGAAGGTCTCTCTTCCAAGATCCAAGGCTTGTACAAGGTTACAAAGGCTAGGGGTGGTCAAGAGACAACAAGATCTTCATCTTTCTCCCTATCTAAGGTCTATAACCAAGATAAACCAAGGTAAGACTCCCTCACCTGTGGTATAATAGTTCTCTTTGATGTTTATCATAATATGAAGTTTGGTTTGGGTTTGATGTTGAGAAAACCATGATTTGGACCCCTAAGACATTCGAACACCATAGGTTTTGGGTCCAAGATGATGTTAAAAATTTCACTAATGCTTTCTAATGTTTTCTTATGATGAATATAGGTTAAAATATGATTTGGAGAATTTTTGGAGTACCTCAGTACCCTTTAGGATTCGGCCAGCACCATGATTTCATGGTTAAGGTTGGATTTAAACCTTCAAGTATGTACGTTGTGTATCTTTATGATACAAGGGAGGTTGAGGGTGATTGATGTGAAGTTTCACAAGGTCATGTAACCCTAAAGGTTTCGGCCAAGAAGGGTCCTAGGGCAAGGAGTTAGGGCTTACCTCAAGTAAGGATTCCAATGGCTCCTATGGTATGGTATGGAAGGTGTTAGATGATAAATGGGAAATTTTATGAATTTACTCATGCACCCATGGCCCTTGCATGTTTCGGCCAACCCCAAGAAGAAGGGCTAGGGGTTAGGGTTAACCCTAATCATGAGCCCTAATAGCTTCCTATGGCTTTATAAGTAATGTATGGTCTTTTCCTTATCTTATGCTACATTATATATATCAATGGAACGATAGAACCCCTCCTTACAATTTCGGCCAAGCAACATGGTTAGGGTTTAGGAGGAGTTAGGGTTTCAAGAATGATGGTTTATGGCGTATTATGATGTAAATATATAGGTTCAAGCATGTGGTAGAAACCATGTTACCTTTAACCCTAACCTTAGGTGTTATAGTTCATGTTTGATATGTTTATATTAGATGTCATGCTTAGTAGGGTTTATTTATGAACGTCTTATGTTCTATGTCATGCACTTAAATAGTACGTAGCATGTTTATAGGAGTCCTACCCATGCATGCTTGTGATAGATACTATACTTATGTATGTGATGCAATGCTTATCTTATGTATCATGATCATGCAAGTTAGATGAATTAGGAGAATGGTCTATGTAAATATGTCATGTTTATTGAATATAATGCAATGCTTACCTGATGTATCATGATCATGCAAGCTCTATGAATTAGGATGATGGTCTATGTAAACATGTCATATTCTATGAATACAATGCAATGCTTACCTTATGTACCATGATCATGCAAGCACTATGAACAAGAATGATGTTTATGTAAGCATGTCATGTTTATGAATGAAGATAATGCTTATGCCTTAGGGCATCATGATGCTATGCATTATGTATGAACGATGAAAGGTCAAGTATGATTTATGTCATGCTTCATGTAACAAGGTTATGCTATGTTTAAATATGCTATGAATGTCCCATGAATAATGAAGCATGTGAAGTTATTTTACTTTATGAATGGGCTTGTACCGGACCGAAGTATGGGTCCAAGGGATGGGCACCTTAAGAACGCCCCGGTTCTGGACTACCGACTATGCTGTCCACGGTTCTGGGACTACCGAAGCTGTCCAACAGGGATGGGCACCTTAAGAACGCTTCGGTTCTAGACTACCGACTATGTTGTCCATGGTGTTTGGAACTACCGTAGCTGTTCCTACCCTAGTAGGTCGGGGCTCGCTACCTCGTATTTACTAGGGATGCGCGCTTATGAAGTATGTATGTGGTACAAGCCGGGGACCCCAATGATATTATGATTATGTTTAAGTATTTAAAAGTATGATTTTAAAAGTTAAGCATCCTTATGTATATGCATAAGCCTCATGCATTCATTCATGTTATGCATTATGCCAGGATAGTAATGTTTTATGCTTATGTTTCATGTTAAGAATTATACATGATAGTAAAAGTCTTATGTTTATGTTTATGTTAAGAAGATGCACATATGCTATGCCAGAAATCATGCCATGTAAGTATATTTATGTTTATGTTTATGACATGTATCATGTCATGTTAAGTATATTTATGTTTATGTTTATGCCATGTATCATGTCATGTTAAGTATGTTTTATGTTTATATGTATGTCATGTATCATGCCATATTAAGGATGGTTTATGTCTTATGCTTATGATTCATGCTAAGCACCATGTTATGTTAATGTTTGGTGTGCTTATGTTTAAGTGACGAATGGTTTTAGTGAGTAGGAAAGAGTCTTACTAAGCCTATGCGCTTATAGTCTTATTTCCTTATACCGCAGATCAAGCAAGAGGACAATAGGGGAAGCAGCAGGAGGGACAAGAGTATGTGTGTGGTAGTGACTTGGCCAAGAAAAAGATATATTTACAAGTCTTATGCTAAAACTTTACGTTTGCTACTTATGTGCCTAATGGATGGCTTATGTGACTTCATGACATGATGATAAGTACGATGTTAATAATGCTAAGTTTCCATGTCACTATGTTAGGACGGATAGCTAGGTGCATGTATGTGTAAGTTTTAAATTATTCCGCTGTAGTATGATGTTCACATGCCCTATGTAGGTTAGCGTATCGACGCTTTATGAAAAAAAAAAGAAAGCGGGCGTTACAGTAATTGTGGACAGGTTGACGAAGTCTGCTCATTTCCTAGCAATCAAGATGACTTATTCGATTGAGCAACTAGCTCAATTATATGCTAAGGAGATAATCAGACTTCATGGAGTTCCCAAGACCATCATCTCAGATAGGGATGGTCGCTTTACTTCACATTTTTGGGAGTGCGTCCAGAAGTCCCTCGGCACTAAATTACGATTCAGTACAGCTTTTCATCCTCAGACCGACGGGCAAACTGAACGAGTCAATCAAGTGCTGGAAGACATGTTACGGGCTTGTGCCCTGGATTTCAAAGGGAGTTGGTGTCGATATCTATGTTTAGCGGAATTCGCCTACAATAATAGCTACCAAGCTACTATCGGCATGGCACCTTATGAAGCTTTGTACGGGAGGAGATGTAGGTCTCCGATCTGTTGGTATGAAGGCGGTGAAAAGAAGGCGATGGGGCTCACGACGGATCTCATCGTCGACACCACCCGAGCTATACAGAACATTCGACGACGGATAGAAGCTGCTCAGAGTCGGTAGAAGAGTTATGCAGATGTCCGGCGTAGGCCACTGAAATTCAATATTGGGGATCTAGTATTCCTCAAAGTGGCTCCTATGAAAGGGGTAATGAGATTCGGGAAGAAAGGGAAACTGAGTCCGCGTTATGTGGGACCGTATCCGATACTGGAAAGAGTCGGCAAGGTAGCATATGAGCTAGAGCTGCCTCCAGAGATGTCGGCTATCCATAACGTGTTCCATGTGTCAATGCTCAAGAAGTGTGTTCTAAACACAGATCAGGTGATTAAGCCACAGACAATACAAGTTCAGGATGACCTAAGTTTTGAAAGCCGACCTATTCAGATCTTGGATCGAGAGATCAAAAAGCTAAGGAACAAGGAGATACCCTTAGTCAAGATCCTATGGCAAAGTCAAAGGTTCGAGGAAGCTACCTGGGAACGGGAGGACGAGATGAGACGCAAGTACCCGGAGCTATTCTAAGTTCTAGGACGAACTTTCACGAGGTATGGGGGATTGTAACGACCCGGAAAATTTTTTCAATATTTTCTATAAAAATATTGACCATGCCTAGATGGATTCTCGAGGAATGTAGGGACACTAGTGTAAACCTTAGTATGATGCTCCATGATTTTCGATATAGAATAAGAAGCTAGGTGCTAATAGGCCTTACATGGGCTTTTCTAGTACCATGGTTATTAGTGGATTGTAGGTAGAATTTAATATAAATAAAAATCGGTTTTAATTAGGAATATTAGCATGATTATGGGTGGGCCTTTGGGGAATTTTCGAAAATAAAATAAAAATAAAAAATAAAAAAAAAATAAAGTGCATGCACCAAGGATTGAACCTTGGACCTAGGATAACACCATGCATGTACTAACCAATTCACCTAGCAAGGGAGTGCTAGGAGAGAATGAAGTGGATTTTTGTTAAGGCTAAAGGAAGTGAAGGGTCACCATGAGAGGAGGCACCATGTCTCTTCACTTGCCCCCTCTTCATTGTGAATAAATGAGAGGGATGATAACTTAACACTTAAGATAGTTATTCCTCTTCTCTTCATCCACCAAGCCTCTCCTCTCCTTCTTCTTCCTCCTTCTAGCCGAACCCCATAGGAGGGTTCTCCCTTGGGAAAAGTTTACAAGAAGGCCTCTCCTTTAAGATCCAAGGCTTTTTACAAGGTTACAAAGGTTAGGGGTGGTCAAGGGACAACAAGGTCTTCATCCTCCTCCCTATCTAAGGTCTATAACCAAGATAAACCAAGGTAAGACCCCCTCACCTGTGATATGATAGCTTCCAAGTTGTTTGTCATGATCTAAGTTCTTGTTGGCATACTATGTTGAGAAATCCATAGTTAGGGCTTGTGAAGGTTTCAGCCAAGCAAGTTTTTGGGGCTAAAATCATATTGAAAACCCCTATTATGTTTCCTAATGTTTACTCATGATAAGTTAAGCATAAAAGTATGATTTTGGAAATTTTGTAGCACCCTAAACCCCTTTAGGGTTTCGGCCACCATCAAGGTACCATGGCTAGGTTTAAACTCCAACCCTTCAAGCATGATTAGTAGGTTTCCTATGATATCATATGGGTAATAATGGTGATTTATATGAATTTTTCCTATGGGCTTATTACCCTTCTAGGGTTTCGGCCAATACATGGTTTAGGTCTAGGACTTAGGGTTAAATTCAATCAAGGGTTCAAATGGTTTTCTATGGCATGATATGTAGTGTATTGGATGTTAATCATGACCTATGTGAATTTTCCATGGACCCATGGTCCTTTAGAGTTTCGGCCAAGTCCCTAATCTAGGGCTTGGATTGGGTTAAGGTCTCAAGGATTCGTGTTTATAGGTTACTATAATGTATGTGTATGGTTAAGCATGATGTAAGGGTCTTTATGTTACCAAACCCTAGCTTTGTGTGTTATGCAATATGACTTTGTATGTTAGGTTCTATGTTATGTTTTACTCATGAATACTTAGGTCATATACCATGAACATGTGTAATTGATGTAGGGGTATGTTATGTTAAATAGAATAATGCATGTAGGAGGTGAAATGCCTATAATAGATATGTGTGTATGAAGGTCTATGCATGTTTTATGATGAATGCCATGAACCTAAGTAGTATGCATCATGTTTATATGTAGCTTACCCATGCATGCTCTATGATGGATACTAGGATTATGTATGCTAGATGAAATGTACCATGTATGAAATGCATGTTTATCTTATGTACCATGATCATGCAAGCTTTATGAACCAAGATAATGTTTATGCCTGGAGGCATGATTATGTATGTATGTCATGTTTTTATGAATAAAAGAAGATGGATGAAGATCATAGTTATGCCTTAAGTACGAATGATAAGTATGAATGATAAGTATGAATGATGATGGCATAATGATGTTATGAAATAAGTATGAATGATGAAATGCCAAGCATGTTTATGTCATGCTTCATGTAACAATATTATGTTATGTCCTAAGATATGTCAAGTATGAATGATGAAGCATGCATAGTTATTTTACTTTATGAATGGGCTTGTACCGGACCGAAGTAAGGGTCCAAGGGATGGGCACCTTAAGAACGCCTCGGTTCTGGACTACTGTAGCTGTCCACGGTTCTGGGACTACCGTAGCTGTCCTACAGGGTTGGGCACCTTAAGAACGCCTCGGTTTTTGGAACTACCATAGTTGTTCCTACCTTAATAGGTCGAGGCTAGCTACCTCGTATTTACTTAGGGATACGCGCTTATGATATATGTATGTGGTACAAGCCGGGGACCCCAATGATGTTATGATTATGTTTAAGTATTTTAAAGTATGATTTTAAATTAAGCATCCTTATGTATATGCATTTGACTCATGCATCCATTCATGTTATGCATTATGCCATGATAAGTATGTTTTATGCTCATGTATATTAAGAATTATGTCATGATAAGTATGTTTCATGCTCATGTATGTTAAGAATTATGTCATGCTAAGTATGTTTTAGGTTTATGTGTATGTTAAGAATCATGCTATGTTAGTTGTTCATATGCTTATGATTTACGACAAGACTATGCTTATGCTTTATGTTCAGAATTATGTTATGTCAAATGCTTTATATGTTTATGTTTAAGTGACGTATGGTTTTAGTGAGTAATAAAAGGGTCTTACTAAGCCTATGTGCTTATAGTCTTATTTTCCTCGTACCGCAGATCAAGCAAGAGGTTACTAAGGGAAGCAGCAGGAGGGGCAAGAGCATGTGTGTGTGTGGCGGTGACATGACAAAGGATTCTTTTATTTACACATATCGCATGTCTTAGGTTTTAAAATGTCTCCTTAGATTCTATGCTATGCTTATAATGGTTATGCCTAATGAATGACGTAAGACTCATGATGTTTATGGATAAGTTACTTGCTACTTATGATGATTATGAATAAGTTAAGGGATGGTTATATCATGATGCTATGCCTGTCGTTAATATGCTAAGTCTAATGACACCACGTTCATGAATGACAATTTAGGCATGTATAGATGATTCATGTATTAGCTGCATGGTTAAAAGCATGTGTAGAAGAAAAAAAAATTATTCAGCTGCATTAAGATGTTTTATATGTACATGCATGTTTAGCGTAACGCCGCTTCCTCGCCACACCATAAGGTGTGGGAAAAAAATGGGTGTTACAAGAGGTACCTTCATGGAGTTTCAGGAACATTTTCCAAAGTTCTTTTGCTGATTTGTAGGTTCCGATGCGGTTGACTTCTTACGCCGGTAGAATGGTTAGCAGATGAAATTCTCCTTTTCCGTTTATCACAAAGTGGGCTTGCTCTTTCTTTGTCTACAAGTGTTCTTCTTTGTCCCCGTCATTATCTTTGGGAGCTATACAACCATTCTTCATTATTAAAAGAAGTTCAAAAGTCTGTTTTTCTTTTTCCACATAGCAAATCCCCTCACGAATTTTGGTGGGTAGATAACTGGTCCAAATATTTTGTCATTACTTCAGATGGCGGTTAATCCTCTTGTAGTATTCTTGCTCTATTACTACTTGTTGGGATCAGTCGGCCAACAAGAGGGGGTGAATTGCCAATAAAAAATTATACTAGTTCTTTTGTTCGACTTAAACAAAGATAAGGTTAGTTATCAACAGAACAATAACATAAAACAATTATTAAGCAAAAGAAAAAAGGTACTAGATGTTTACTTGGTTGCAATCAAGATAGTTGCTAATATAAAGCAATGACAAGCTCAACTCCAAATGTACTCGTTGTGGCAGAGAAGCCTCATACACCATTTGAACTCAGAGAAAAATAGAGAAAACTAAAGAAGAAATTCGTTACAATTGGATTAATGAAATGAACTGAGTTTAGGGATCTATTTATAGCCCCTATGAAAGCTTATCGCAAAGATGATGTGGCGCTTCTCGAGTGCCTACGAGCACCTGGCACGTGGTCAATGCTTATCCAGGTCGCAACGATTGTGAAACAACTACTTTCTAGATAGAGTATGGACATTCGGGCACCCGAGTCAATACAAGTGCCCGAGAATATGGCGCCCAAGTCTAATTGGTCGCCCCATGCTCGGGCGCCCGAGTTGACTCAGGCGCAACGGTTGGTCTGGTGATCAACTTGTTGACCAATATTCCAGATGTCTCCTAGGTGATTGCAAGTCATTCGAAGTTGGGCTTACTCAAACCCCTCTCTAACCTTTCTCCTCGAATGGACTTCCCCCCAGCTTCTCATCCCTTGGACATTACATGTGTTTTTCTCGCTCCACTGATGTACTCTTCCATAGACCTCCGTGTCACTCGGATGCACCGTGCCTGTCGGCTCTCTCCCATGCCATCCTTCTCATCCGCTACATCTTCCGCTCGACTTCCTGTTCTCCTAAGCTCTTGCACACTTAGACACAAGGATTAGATACTAGCATGACCTAACTTGACTCGGTTGACCATATCAAAACTCACCCGGGGTACTTACATAAGCTCCCAGGTTATGGTGGGTCACATGGACATCATTAAGGCAACCACAATCTTAGATAAAACTTCCCAACCACAATCGATTTGGGCCTGTCTCTTCATTTTTGGTGTCTACTTCTCTAGTTCCAGAATTTCTCCGTCTTCTATTGGAGAGGTGTAGCCTTGTTTGATACTAAACTAGAGATCGACGTCAGCTTTCAGGAAGCATTCCATCCGTTTCTTTTAGTAGTTAAAGTCGTCGTCGTTGAATAAGGGAGGTCCAGTGGTGTTGTACCCTTTTAAGTGGGAGTTCGACATTTTATCAACACAAAAAATAAATACAAGAAAATTTCCAAGACTTTCATCTTGGGATTAGCAGTGTTGTATGAAAAGAAAACCAAAATAGGAAAGAAAGAAAAAGAATGCAAAGAAAGATCGTTAGATCTTTTAAGAGTTGCCTTGCTCTAATACCAATTGTAGAATCATAGAATACAGAGAGAGAGGATAAATCTCGATCATTTATAATTTTTTCTTTTTGTGTTAAAGTATAAACAAAACACAATAGAGTAAGCAATGAAAATTAAAAGACTCATTTTCTTTCACTTGGTTAAGAGTCTTCGACGACTCCTACTCCAAGGCTCGCAATCCTCGATTGCTCTCGATGGGCAATCCACATAATTCTGTCTCCGAAAATTTTTGAAGAAAGTAATATCATACAAGATGTAAGGAAGTTAGTAACAACCTAAGAACTCCCTTTTATGATGCAAGTACAAGTACGAATAAAATAAAATTTTATCGACTCTACAATGCATGCTTGAGCATAGTGTGTCGATGATCTTCCCGGCGTTGTAGCAGTAGGATCTAAGCACTAGGTTGATGCAGAGAATGAGTGTAGAGCGAGTGAAAAAAAAAATCTAAGCACTGGTCTTAAGCTCCTTAAATAGGTACAGCTCGGTCAACCGAAAAATCGTTCGGTGAACGGAACGTATTGGTCAACTGAACCTCCTGTTCAGTCGACGTATCCCCGTGCCTTTCCTTGTATACGCTGCTTGGCTATACTCGGTTGTCGCTACAACAAATGTGATCCGTTGATCGATCCTCCTGATCAGTCGACAGATAAAGTTTCCTTCTATGTAGCCGTGCTTTACCAAATATGGATCCGTTGACCGATCCCGATGATCAGTCGACCGATCCCTCTGAATATACTGAACTTGGCGAAGTCTACTTGGTTCAGTTGACTGATCCACTCATTCGGTCGACTGATCTACTCGTTTAGTCGACCAAATCCTCGATCAATTTTCTTTGTCTAATCTGCATGAAAATGTTAGCACAATACAATAACATGTAAAGGATTTAACCCTGCAAAACAGAGTTAGTACAAGTATATATAAAAGAATGTATGTCCTGATCTCAACTTAGAAACCTCTGTAGGTTTTGGATCAGCGCCTAAGGCTATACGGCGGGACACGACCTCACAACACTCTCCTCCAGGAGCTTACCTCACTCGCCTACTAGACATCAAATCTTCCAGACCTGTCCAGACTTCACTACTTGACATCAGATCGGTCCGCTAAGACTTTCACTTGCTCAATATCGGGTTCTTCAGACCTGTCGAGACTCCCTGCCAGATGTCAACATATCTGGGCTTCCTGCTTGGTTTTCATGATCTACTAAGACTTCTGCCTAGCTGCAACTAGGGCTTGACTGAGGTAATCTTCCTGCACATTAGATTAATCCATTAAATAACAAGAAGACTTAACTGTGAACTTTTGCTAACATCAAAACACAAGTTCAATTATGGTGCATCCTGCACCAATAGTTAGATCACAATAAATCTTAATTTTGAATATTTATCAATATCAAAACATAAATTTGATTAGCTAGTACTTCCAATACCGACAGCATCATCACTATTAACTTATAAATAAGGATGAATAAACTAGAGCACCTGAAATATTGGAGCACTTCTTTTTTTATCCGTAGATATTTCACTAGGGCAAACATGCTCATAAGACACTCTTATGATATTTAAGAGTTTCCATGAGATAAACTAATAGCTAGCGCGTGCGATGTTACCATTTGAGGTCTGAAAGTTAAAACCTGACAAAGTGAGTATGCACTAGTCATAATATCCGGACTAGTATTCTCTGTAATTTACCTTCTCCATATTAATCTAGGATGGATTGGAGTGATTTAGGAGATCATTTTTTCTTTCCTTAAACAAATTTTAATTACGTGAAACTCTATTATTTTTTTATATTTTTATTATTTTTATTTTTGACTCTCTCCTCATTTGCTCTCAAGGTGATAAAAAGATAATTCGCTCATCTCTAACGTCCCCGTCAATCCGTCTCAGGACCAACACAGAGACTTGACTTTCAAAAAAAAAATGATGAACCAGGCAGCAGACAAATTGAACCTGGGGTGACCGACCCGACCCCACGGAAGTTTCCCACCGATCACCATGGTAAATCGGGAAGCGCTCGTGGTGGCCAGTCTAGAAGCCCAGCGTCCCAGGGTTCGCGTCCTATTTGGAGGAAAAATTTCTATAAAATGCGCCGTAGCTGGGGATCGAACCGCGGATACCTGGGTTAACAACTATTGATTTTACCGCTGCACCATAGCCCCTGGGGCTGGGCTTTCAAGCCTCTAGGCTTGGTTTGACGTGGCTGGTTTGATGAACCCCATCATTATGGTTTGATGAACCCCATCATGATGTGGTTCAAACCACGTTACGATAAGCCATCCTTCCATTTTCCTTATTGTCTATAAATA
Source organism: Boesenbergia rotunda (assembly GCA_024364735.1). Classification (NCBI taxonomy): domain Eukaryota; kingdom Viridiplantae; phylum Streptophyta; class Magnoliopsida; order Zingiberales; family Zingiberaceae; genus Boesenbergia; species Boesenbergia rotunda. The sequence goes on along the minus strand of JAGFNQ010001472.1, from coordinate 22,603 downwards.
TCCCCCTCTTTGCACAGCCTCTCTCTTCTTTTTCGCCCCCATCGGTGGTTCGATCAGAGAAGAAAAGGGGCCGCAGTTTTGGCCAATCCCCCCGGTACAACGATAGCGAACAAACCCCCTCCGCCTCTTTTCTCCTTCAGCGGAGACGATTTCGCCGCCGATCCGCGCGTATACCTCTCGATAGTCCAACTGCGGAGGTAATTTGGAGAGAAAGATTGGATCTTTCTTCTTCTCTAGCCGCTAACCCCTTATCGGAACCTTTTCCCCAGCCAAAGTCCCGATATCTTTGCTACTCTTTTCAGCAAAAGTGTTCCATCTTTGCCCCATTTGTGTTTCGTCCTTTCCCCTTTCCAAGCTCAAGCCCTTGTGTGAGCCCCTGTTAAATTCCCTCTTTTCGGTCTCTTTTTCGGATTTGGAACGCTTCCCCTAAGCCTCTCCTCGGCTACGAGGATTTAGTTCTCGTAAGGCGAACCGGACTCTAGAAGGTTTCCTGATTATTGCGGGGAATTTGTGCTCTGAGTTCGGATCTTTGTGGCTGCGAGAGCTACGGTGTTCTTTGTTGGGGTTTGCTCCCTTATTAAGAGGAACAAATGATGGTCTTCTGATCTCTGACGATGTTTAGTGGACTCCGCATGGTCATGTTTTGAGTCATGGAGGCGGATCCCACTCATGGATTCGGTTGGATATTGTGCTGATTCGAGTAGATCACTTCGTTGATTTCTGTAGTTTGTTTTGGAAGTTTAGGGGGCAGGCAATGCTCCATTACCGTCATATGAGCTTGGTTGTTTTCAGGTCTGTGGCTTGCTTGCTCTTCACTACTAGTTCAATGCTGATTTTGCTTCGAGAGGGAAAAGGAGGATCTTGATTGGTGGTTATTGTGTTACAGACTGTTTGTATCCAACTTGAAAGTTATATGGTTTGCTTAGGCAATTGCTAGTGGTGATTTTCAGTAAGAGCAATGAAAAGGACCTGAATCTGGAAATGAGTGTGAGGACATGTTGCAGAGACAGGAGCTTGGCTGGTGGTCTGTTCCCTTACTGGAACAGTTGTGTTGGACACTAGGTTACCTGGCTGACCGAGGCTCACCGTGCAATGTCTCGCTGTTTCCCATTTCCCCCACCAGGATATGAAAAGAAGACAAGGAGTGACCAATTAGACTCACTAGCTGAGGTGCTTCTTTTATGATTAAATCAATTTGATCGATATGTTTCACTATGTTGTTTCCTTCTCCAATTGTACCACTTGGCTCCTGTACTTTCTAATTGGCAAATTATTAGGACGAGTTAAGTAGTTGTTTCATGTGAACTTGTATCTTAGTGTTTTGGCCATGGATAACTTGCGGATTTTATACCAAGAAACACATTATATGTTCAGCAGCTTGTTTGTTTGTTTTTTTAGATAGGTAGTCCCAAATTTCTCCTACTTTCTGAACTGGGTCTTCCTGTATCAGTATGGGAAATTTTAATTGATGTTGTCCGATGTATTGAAGTTAATGATATGAATCTGATGCCAGACTTTGCTAATGATGTTCTGGTATAAACATTTTAAAAGTGCTTATGTTGTGTTTTTACAGTGAAAATTGGACTCAAAGTAGGAAATTTAACGCATATGGCTTCTCATTCACATTACAGAAACTGATGACTGGTCATAGTTGTGCATATAGTCTCTTAGTCAACTTACAATAACAGATGACTGGTGGTAGTTGCACCTGACTACAAAAGTCTGAATTAACTGTAGATGGATGTTCAAACTAGTAAACATAAGAACTTCTTTACTGTAGCTATTTGATCTTCATCACATGGTTCATACTAGCTGGTGGGTTTTGCAGCTTTATGATTCATTTAATCTTGTTGCATTAGTCGTCTATACTTTATTCCAGTGAAAATCTAGTAACTAATGCTCTGGAGCATCTCTGTTATATGCTTCAACTAAAAGTTAGGGCAGTCTCCCATTGGCTTTTATTGAAAACCTACCCTTGGTAATAGTGTATAAGTCAAACCTCTTAGTTATGTACTATCGTCATAAAACTTCTCTTAGGAATGCAAGACCTTTCTTTAGTAGTTGTATATATGATGACTCTTAAGAAGTTATGGTCAAATCTAGAAGATTTATCAGGATTTCCCAGCACCTGAGACGTATTACTTCTGTGAATGTAACTTATTTTTGATTTTTATTGAATCTGAATATCAATCTGTGAAGTTGATTATCCACTGAGTTTTTGTGGAGTTGAAAGTAAGTTTATGAGGCCCAAAGGTTAGCAATTTTATGCTTGAGATAGTGGCATGCATAGGTTTGCATAGATGTAGTTGAAAAAGCTAGCAGTGTGAAAGCTATTGTGTGTAAGCTGATACATAGCTAGCAATTGGTTCTTGTTGTTTGCCTCTTTACCTGCAGTAGGTGCATGCACCCTTATGAGTCGTGTTGTAGGTGTAGCCCGCATGGTGAAGTCGTGGAGAGTCACCTAGGATCACATGCTGCACGGTCAATGTGGCAGAACCCTTTGCAGATGGGCAGAATTTTTTTGAGCCTTGATCCAGCACTTGGTCTGTGTAGGCCTTTGCACAAACCTTTATATTATGTAACACTAACCAGCTAGATGGATTACTATAGCTGTTACACTTCAAATATATCGGTATCCTTTACTGCAATGGAAACTTTTGTTTCTTAAAAGAAAATCAATCAATACAGCCACACTTGTTTGAGATCATTGAACATACTTCATAGTTAGGTATACTTTTTTTCAGCCATTAGAGATGAACAAAATGAGTTTTTGAACACTGATTTTAACATAATAAACCAATGGTTTTGTTATGCATGTTTCTTCTTCCTGGTATCTCATGGGTTTTCAATTTAGGAAGTAGAAGAATGATGGTATTTCTCTACCATTGGCTTTGATTTTTTGATGTTAGCATGTTTACATGTCCGTTAAGAAACCTTGTTGGTGTGAGTTATCTTGATGTATATATTTACTATTAGATGCTAATTCTGGAACTTGGTTCTCTTTGATTAAAAACTCTAAAAAGCTTCATATTGGAATTATTTTTTATTAGTGCTGGGTTGATAAGAAAACAACAGAAAAAAATTAATGTTCTAGAGATGAGAATGTAAGAACTGTCAATGAGGCACCATTGTTTTATCTAATGATTGTGTCAGACTATTTCCATCTATTAGGGATGTTTTCATACTTAATATATTTGCAAAGTTTTTGTGTCTCTGGGCTTATGATGCCAGATACTGGGTCTGATTTAATTATGAGGCGAACTTCAAAAAGAAGTTAATTGAATTGCATTACTACCAATTGTTGGCCAATAAAATAAATTCTTAGCGTTGGATATTTTGAATCTGTCTCAGATTTTACTGCACTGACTACGTGTTACTTTTTGTATTTAAAATTTTCTGTGTATTAGTTGTAGGAGATAATATTGGCTTGTCGATTCAAAAAAATAAAATGAATCAGTGGGATACAGCTTCCCTACTTGTTTTGAATACAAAGCACGATTTCATTGTTTTCCAGTGGAAGAAATATATTCGTTTAAGTTTTTTTTTATTTGGCCACCTGCAACCCTTTATAATATAGTTTTTTCCACCACGAAATTAAGATAATTCATGGAAAATAAAATATATTACACCACTATTAAGTTAGAGGATAATATAGCCTTTCTAGATTCTACCATGATTATCCAGGTTTCTGCTGTTCCTTGGTGATGTACAAGTAGTTGTGATTCTATTGCTTACCTAGTTTATTCAGTGACTGAATAGTTTTCATTGACATATGTGATTGAGAATGTTTTACTTAGCCTTAGAGGTTAACCTTTGGAAGAAGCATAACTTTTGTTGCATCTGCTGCTAAAACACTTATTATTGTGACTTAACTGGATTATACTGGTGAGTAATGATAGGGAGAGTGAATTTGGGAGAGTGAATGGGAGAGTGAATGACGTGGCAGTTATTGTATACACGTCCGATCGCCGATCGGACATCACCGGCGGCCTCTGATCACCGTCCCGAATCAAACTATGTCCTAAGAAGATCGGTGAACTCATCGGGAATCGCCGCAATTATGATCTCGTCGCATTCACCGTCAAACCGGCGAGATCTCAATTACCAGCGACCCTGTCGGGTTCACCATCCCCCAAAACATAGTTTGATTCGGGACGGCAATCAGAGGTCATCGGTGGTGTCCGATCGGCGATCGAACATGTACACATTAGCTACACGTCATTCACTCTCCCATTCACTCTCCCAAATTCACTCTCCCAATTATTACTCTATACCGGTTGATACAGATAAATATTATATAGACACAAATTCACTGTGGTAACCTGCTTGGAGGATGCATCAAATTTGTCAATAGGAATGGAAGTAGATGTGTATTTATTGGGTAGGGCATGGCTTTCTGATGCATGAATCAATTTACCCCGGCTTGCTATTTGTTAACTATTGAGTGGTGAATTATTTTTAAAGTTGAAACAAAGTAATGTTGGCAATTTTTGTTTTGTTGAGGATCTGGATTTTGGATTTGATATGCCTTGATTGTCAATCATTAATTTTTAGGAGAAACGCAAGGAGAAGAAGCGAAAAAAGGAGGAAAAGAGAGAAGGTAAAGAGAAAAAAGAGAAACATCGAAGTAAAGAAAAGCACAAGGAGAAGAAAGATCGAAAAGAAAAGCACAAAGACAAGAAAAATAAGGATAAAAGCAGGTCACAGAATGATAAGCCTGACAAAGAGAGTCAGACTTGCCATGCAGAAGTGCTTGGAGACTGCAGCCATAAACCTGAGGAGATCAATCATTCTAAGTTTAAGGAGGAGTTGGACAGGAAGAACACAGAAGAACAAAAGGTGGCAACAAGCACAAAGGTTGAGAACTTCTACAGCCCAATCCAAAATAGTGTTGGAAGCTTGGGTGTTGCAACTGCAATGGTTAAAGAAAGTGTTCCAAGTCATACTACATTTCCATCCTCCATGGTTGCTCCGCAAAGGCAAGCTGGTTGCATGGAAAAGCCAGTTGACAAATTTAATAATTCAACTCATGGAAAAAATGAGTTCTTTGCAAATACCATACGAAAGGAAAAAATTACAAGTGATAAGTTGGTACAGAAGCTCCCTAGTACTGGTCAAAGAGGAAATGGTGGCATGCCACTACCAACGGAAAAATCAGCAGGCTCTCTTTATAGAAGATTTGAAGGCCTATCCTCTACAACTTCTATCAAGATTGATAATCGCAAGAGTGATAAAGTTCCCTTTAATTCCAGTAGTTCGGTGGAAAGAACAAGTAATGGAATGGGACAATCAACGCCTAACCTTTCTGCTCCCAAAAATATCAACTCAATTAGCCTTCCACTTAAGATAGAAGGAAGAGCAAATGCTAGCAAAAGTATTGCTAACAAGGGCCATATGGTTGCAAAAAGATTTAATGGAATCTGTCAACCAGTGGAGAAGGATGCAGACACCAAGAGTAAGGAAGAGATAGCAAAGTACAAAGAGAGAGAAGCTGATGTTAATAGAGAAGAGAAATACAAGGGCAGGGATCGTGATAAGAAGGTCAAGGATAAACACAGGCATAAGGACAAAGAAAAAGAAAAGGCAAAATTAAATGAGAAATCTGAACAACAGCTTAAGGAGCAAAATGAACCTAGTGAAGACAGGAAGAAGAGTCAGCTGGATATTCTCAAACTAAAGCCTTTAGGCCCTCAAACAGATAATTCAAAGAATTATCTTATTGATGGCAATATCAAGAAGAGGAAGGAAGCTGATAAAAATGGCTTTCTTGATGGTAAGTCATCTATAGTACTTACATATTTCTGTAATTCTGCAAGAAGTTTTACATATATGGTGTTATGAACCTATTTTATTTGGTTTATATCACTACATTTCTAATGGCATTGCAGACACGAATTTGCGGCCTAACAAGGTCCAAAGAACAAATTTTCCCTCTCATCTTCATGAAGAGAATGGGAGGACACTTGGATCATCCTGGATTGCTGTTCCTTCATTAGAACCTGAAGCCACAGGTAATAAACTACCTACAAAAGCTGTAGGTCAAAAGCAACAAATGATAAATGGCATCTCTAAAGCTCAACCGTCCTCAGCTGGCTTGATGCACCCTGTTGCTGTAGAAATCAATGTAACCAGTAAAGTTCGTGCAAGTCCTCACCCCGATTCTGTGTATCTCGAACAATTATACACAATTCCCAGAGTAGATGAGTATCCTGAGCATGACAACCAGGAGTGGCTTTTCAGCGGCCATCATGTGCAAAAACCAAAGCAAAAGCTTGAAACTAGTGAAGTTCCCCATGTTTGGTCGGAAGCTATGAGGATTGAATCAGCAGATATTGTGGCTTTGCCTTATGTTGTTCCTTATTGATACATGATATCCTCATCTTACTTGAAGTGGCTCAGTTACGATTGAAAGATAAAGCAGCATGAAGAACTTGTTGATTTGGCAATTTTGCTGCCTTCAGTTCCTGCAACCTGTTGTTTCTGGTTTGAGCTCTAACTTGTTGAAGATTCAACAAATGGCACTCTCAAAGTTGAGTGACTTGCAATACTAGTCTAACTTGCATTTGTTTGGTTCCAATTGGGTTACCATACACATTTCATCCGGAATCAAGTTAAGATCCAGTATTTCCAATTCAGAAAAAACAGGGGGTGGAAATGAGTGTGTTGTTCAAGTTGTGTTGGAGTATCAGATCATGTGAGAGGAGTGGTTTTGCTGCAATGTGCCCAATTTTGATTTGTATCAATGTACATTTTTTTTTTCAGAAAAAAGAAGTAATGTACAATAGAGGGGAGGTGGAAATGAAAGACGATATTTTTCATTTTATTAGAGTTTTTGTCTGATTTCGTTGCTCAAGAGTGACCCAAATTTGTTTTGCATCTCGATTGGAACTTTGCACTGATAAGAAAGCAGTCACCTTTTATGCACATAAGCGGAGTTTATTATGTAGTTGATATTTTCGCATTTGAATATTTCTAACTGGTTCTGATATGAATCCAAAATAGATTCAAAGTGTTGGAATTTGTGTGCTACTGCTAATTTAATTAAGACTGCTTCTTTAAGAAAAATCGGAGTAGATTAAAAGTTTGATTTTAAAGGCAAAGCATTTCCTTAATGAGAAGCGAGGCTGATATGGCGAGCTATTTCAGGATTTATTGCAATAAAATGAGCTGATTAATTTTTCAGAATCACGTCTTTGTTAATAAGTTTAATCAATTGAACTTAGTTTTAACTGAACTAATTTGATTACTTACATTAATTGATTAATTGTTTATTTTTTATAATCTAGATTCTCAGTTTTTTATTAAATACCGGAGATGATTAATCGTCTTTGTAATTGCTTGGTTGATGGATGGTGGATACTATATCACAATAATTAGTTATTTATTATTTTGTCATCATGCCATACTTAAAGTCAAATTTATGATTGATGTTGACAACTTGCGCTTTTCAACTTCACACATACAAAATTTTGTACAAATTTATCCTAGATTTTTCATCCTGGAAAGAAAATGTTCTATAATAAATTATAACTGGGATTTAAAAGTGTTTTGGAATATACTTGAGTATTTTATTTACTATGTTTAATGAATGTTATCATTGTAACCTTCTAACTTTACGTATCATTCTTCTTTTTTTCATGCTTAACTATGTTCTGATTAAATATTAGTCAAGCGTTAGAAATTTATGTATCATTATTCTTTTTTTTTCCCATGCTTAACTATGTTTTGATCAAACATTAGTTGAGTATAAAATATATTATACAATATTTTATTCGGGCATCATGGAACTTAAATAATAATATATATAATTACTTACCCAGGATAACATTCCCTTCAGCTCGGCAAGTCTAACCCAGTTCGTCAGACTCCAAATCAACAACCCAACATGTGGTATTCGGCCACGTTAGTCTTGAGAGTGGTTTGACAACTTGTGCACCTCTTTCAGCTTTTAGAGTGCTCTAGCTAGCCTGTGCAAATGGTCAGCTAAATCGAATTAATTGATCAAACTTAAAAGTTCGATTCGATTAATTCGCAAGTTTGATTTTTTTTAAAAATATCGATTATATTAATTTAATCGGTTCGGTTTCGATTTTGAAAATCGAAATTCGGTTAAACCGATTAAACCGTTTTGAATTAAATCGAACCAAAAGAATCGAACCAAATAAAAATTAAATCAAATAAAACTAAATTGAAATCAAATCAAATTGAAATCTAATTAAATTGATATCATGAGTTGAAATGAATCAAATCGGAACAAATCAAGTTGATATTATGAGTTGAACCAAATCAAATTAGAATCAAATCAAATTAAACCGAAACTAAATCAAATCGAATCGAAAAATTCGATTATTTTGGTCGAAAATCGAATAAATTGATGTTGTATCGGTTCGGTTCGGTCGATTCAATGTTTTGAAAAGTTCGATTCAGTTTCGAAAAAAAAATTCAGTTGGTTCGCTCGGGCTTTGACAACCTGAGCACCTCCTTTAGCTTTAAAAGCGCTCGAGTATCTCCTTCTGCTTCGAAAGTGTTTGGCAGCCTGAGTATTTTGACTTGGCGTCCCAAACTCACACGGCTCTGACCAAGCCACGACTATGTTTTGTGTGCAACTTGACCCTCCAAGCCCCTTAGGTCCCACACCATCCGATCCCTAGTTGTGGCTTTGACAAGGAGGGGCTGCGATAATCTCGGGTTTTCCACAGTGTACATGTTGCACCAAAAGAGAAGAACACCTCTCAATCTTTAATGTGCGGATAGAGATGGAAATAGGTCAGACGGCCTGTCAGGGACCTGTGGCCTGACCTGTATTTGGCCTGGCCTGGCCTGGCCTGTTAAAAATTAAAATAATAAACAGGCCTTTTTAAAAGTGTGATTTTCTTATCAGGCCAGGCCCAGGCTCAATATAAAACCTATAAAGCCTAACAGGCTGGCCTGGGCCTGTTAAACATGTATTCTATAAATTACCAAATGTCAAAATATAATGTAAATGTAAAGTTTCAATCCCTGGCCTCCTGCCCAAGCCAATACTTATTGGCACCCACCTAACCAACAGATCACAAATCTATTTTGATTAATAATGCTAGCTTCAAATTTATATCTATCATGTTTTCGAATTAAATTACAGGCTTTGTAAACAGGCTACAGGCCAGGCCAGGCTATCGAACAGGCCAGGCTCAGGCCTAGAATAAAGCCTGTAACAGGCCACAGGCCAGGCTCAGGCCTGTTTGCTATTATACAGGTCTAGCCTGTTAAGGTGAAAGCCTGACCTGGCCTGGCCTGTTTCCATCCCTGTGTGCGGAACAAGAGGAAGAGAGAAAAAGATCGCGCGAAGCAACGAGATAAAAATGCTCAAAGAGAAAGAGAAACACGAGGAAAAAGAAGAGAGAGAAGAAAGAAAAGAAGAGTTATCGTGCTTTGGCGGCATGCCTATTCCACAAAAATGCCGAAAATTTATTAAAATTCTTTCTACATAAGAGAATACATATTATTATTTTTCTCTTGATCATAATAATTATGATGATCCAATAGGTTTATAATGACTCCTGTAAATAATATCTAAATATAGACTTGGTAAAACAGTAACAGAATTTTGTTAAGTCTTCTCTAGTTGAATTTCCCCGAAAGAAATCATCTCTATGATCTTGTGAAATCTCACATCAATATGCTTAGTTCTCATATAATACACTTGATTCTTTGTTAAATAGATAGCACTTTGGCTATCACATAACAACTTGACTCCACTTTGTTGAACGCTCAGTTTTGACTAACCCTATAAGCCATAAAGCTTCATTCTTCTTGAATACCCACATGCATCCTATTTTCTCACAGAAAGTTTCACTAGATCTCACATTTGGTTCTTATGTAGCAACTCCATCTCTTCCGCCATAACACCCATCCACTTGTCTTTCTTAGAGTCGTGTACCACCTCCTGAAAAGATATAGGATCTCCGTTACTGGTAATGAGTGCATAATGTTGGATCGAGAGAAACGATAGAGGGGGGGTGAATATCGTTAAACGTCGGATTAAGAAATAGAGAATGCACAGCGGAAATTTATACAAACACACGCAAACACCAAGTTTTTTACTTGGTTCGGAGTCGCGGTCGGCTCCTACTCCAAGGCCCACGGTCGTTGACCGTTTTCTGCGGGCAATTCTATATGTCGCAAAAACAGTTTACAGGATGTATTACAAGACTAGTGCAGTAAAAGAAAAAGAAGCTCTTCGTTACCGACGTCCGTTGTAAATTGTATTTTCGGAGCAGAGGGACGTCGTCGGCGCTTGTATCTCGAGTCGGGAGGTTTCCGGAGCAGAGCGCGAGCGTGAATGCGTTGGAAGAATTGAGTTGCTAAAGCCTTAGGTTCGAGGGCCCTTTTATAGCCCCTGGGGGCGCCCGGAACGTCGGGGGCGCCCCTCACGTGTCAGTTGATCCGAGTTGCACTCGGTTAGCTCTGATTTCTTCAAACTCGGGATCAGACTTTGACGGGGGCGCTCGGGACGCTGGGGGCACCCGGGTTGACTGGGTCAGGCTCTTATCCTGTTGGCTTCTCGCTGGCTTGCTTCGTTAGCTTAAGCTGGGGGCGCCCGGGACGCTGGGGGCGCCCGGGATCACGGGGGCGCCCCGCCCATAAGCTGTCGAAGCACTCCTCTTGCTTCGTTTGTTTTGTGTTCACCTTGGGGGCGCCCGGGACACTTCGGGCGCCCTAGTCAGCTGCTGCCTCACTCCTTTGAGGCTCTCTGAGCTGCAGACACTCGTTCTTTCGGTCCTGCATCCAGGGTTAGTCCAAAACAACATAAAGCAATAATATGTTAGTTTTATACAGCCTTAGCTGTCTTGGTTCTGACTTTGGGTCTCCAAAATGGAACCCTAGGTCGAACCGACGCCTACTGTTCCCTCGACGGGGAACGCGTCCTCACCTACTCCTCTCGGGAGAATTTACCTGATGCCAACCGGCTCCTCCGGTTGGACTTTTGCCCAACGGTCCTTTGACAGGTCTTGGATACCAAGCTATCCTTCGCCCGGTGCCTAGCAGTCCTTCGCCAGGTCTTCGGATCCTGACAGTCCTTCGCCAGGTGCCTAGCTGTCCTTCGCCAGGTCTTCAGTACCAAGCTGTCCTTCGCCTGGTGCCTAGCAGTCCTTCGCTAGGTCTTTGTATCCTGGCATTCCATCGCCAGGTGCCTAGCAGTCCTTCGCTAGGGCTTTGTATCCTGGCATTCCTTCTCCAGGTGCTTAGCAGTCCTTCACTAGGGCTTTGTTTCCTGGCAGCCCTTCGCCAGGTGCCTAGCAGCCCTTCGCTAGGACTTTGTTTCCTGGCAGCCCTTCGCCAGGTGCCTAGCAGCCCTTCGCTAGGACTTTTCCTGCACACTTGAGTAACATTGTTAGATCACCAATAATACTTAACTTTGAACCCTTTGCCAATATCAAAACAAGGTTCGATATGGTGCTTCCTGCACCAACACATAAGACACCAAGTCCTCAAATCTATATTTGGTGGGTGGCTTTACGACTCGTCTCATTCTACAACCAGCTATAGTGCGATGCTCCATGTGATCTGAGCTAGAATCATCAGACATGAGCCTCTAACTCCACTTATACAATATCTTTCTCCTTGTTACTTTATGGTGTTTCCTTTCCTTCTTTCTGTGTACACATAGCATGACCTTCTAGTCAAATACCACATCTCTACTGATTAATACCTTGTTTTCCTTAGAATCCCAAAGCTTGAAGCCTTTAACTCATGTTTGATACCCCATAAAAATGCAATGTTTTGACTTCGCATCTAGCTTTGATCTTTCCTCACCAGATATATGCATATAGGATAGACATCCAAAAACTCAAAGATAAGAGTAATTTATTAGATTCCTCTTGTCCATACTTCCTCTAATACTTCGCCTTCTAGTGCTGGCCTTGGTGATCTATTAATGAGATAACATGCCACGTTTATCATTTTCATCCCAAAATTCTTTGCTAGTCTTGCATTCACCCTGAGATGCTTTCTCAATTATTGTTCTGTTTAACATTTCTGCCATACCATTCTGTTAAGGTCTCTTGAGAACCAAGAAATGTCTCATTATTCCATGTTGCTCATTAAATTCTTAAAACATTGAATCCGTATACTCAGTCACATTGTTTCACCTAAGGCATTTGATCTTCCTTCTTGTCTGATTCTCCACTTCAGTTTTCTATAGTTTAAATTTCACAAAAGTTTCCGACTTATGACGCATGAATTATACCTAGATCTTTCGTGAGTATCATCAATAAAACTCACAAAATACAAGTGTCATCCACATGATGTCATTAGCTAGTCCTCATAGATTTGTATGTACATAGTCCAAAATCCCCTTAGTCTTGTGTGTTGTCATCTTGATTTTGTACTTTATTTTATTTTCCAAGGACATAAAATTTACAAAATTCAAGCTTGCACATCTTGATGCCCTTCAACAAATCTTTCTTATAAAGCTCCAGCATCCCACGTGTGGGATCGTTATGAATCGATAGAGGGGGGGGGTGAATATCGATAAAATCTTTTCGGATTAAAAGAGCAATTACGTAGCAGAAAAAATCAAATCAATGCTAACACATTGATTTTTACTTGGTTCGGATTCTAAATCGGCTCCTACTCCAAGGCCCACGGTCCTTGACCGTTTACGATAGAAAATTCTATATTCCGGAAAATTATTACAAAGTTTAAGCTTGAATACAGAATTTAAAATACACCACTTAAAAAAAACTATACCGACGACCGGAGAAGATACGTAGATCGGAGCCATGGGTCGTCATTGGCGCTTAAGACTTGAGCACGGAGCGTTTGAACCAGAGTGCTTGAAAGAATTCGTTGGAAGTAGTTGTGTTCTGAAGCAAGGGGGTGAACCCCTTTATATAGTAGTTGCTTGTGTTAGTGATATGAGAGAAGTGTCCTAAGGCAATCGCCTTATGATGTAAACATTTATATTAATAAATGATAATTCACTATTTGAGTATACATGTTTTCTGTATTTGATTGGGATCTTAAACTCATCTACTGAATGTCCGCAATACAACTCACAGCATAAGAGAATTTGTGATGGGATCACAACTTGTGATTATCTCTAATGTGCAATTGTGAAGTATTGAAATTATCCCTAGTCGATGAATTGATAAAAACGGACACTATCAATTCTGTTGAGACTAGCATGGGTTATTCTCTAATCAGCTGATTTTCACTGGCTGGTGACATTGGGATGTCCGGAGATAAACATGGATGCTAGTTAAGGGAACTAGTTCATTGGAGTGACTAGCTGTAAAACTTCATATGGTTATCTATAAAGATATGTCAATGAAGTTCTTACTGCAGCTTAAGTGCGATGTTCCTTTGACTTGCGGTGTTCAAGTCATCTTGGTCATGGAGACTTATACTTTAACATCTTAAACAAGCATCTCCAAGGAGGTGTGGACCCAGGATGATTGGGTATGAGCCGAAGTGCCCGAAGATGTTTGAACAGCCTACAAAGGATTCACCACTCCTTGCGAGGAGATGTATACCCATGCCTATCGTCGGATTGTTACTCAAAACCTCTGGCCAGAGTATATCATGTTAAGAGTGCAAGTCTCTTAAATACATGAGAGTAATTAGAAATCCAAAGGACGAGAAAGACATTACTCGGGCTAGGTGTGACGTAGTCAGCCTAGTGGGGACTGACACAAATAGACCGTGTCCTGATCCAAGTGGGTATAAGATGGTGAAGGGAATGGGGCACGATTTAGTAGAGCTGCTAAAGGGTTTTAGAATAATTTCTTCTGAGGTCAAACCGTTGATCTTTCGATTAATTGGGGGTCATGATGTACTACTAGGTGCCACTCGTGACCGTTCTATAATTGGTTAATTATAGACGGCCAACATAAATCGAAAGCCTATTTAGTCACACGCACTACGGGTAATCCGAGGGATTTAAAACGAGTTGAAAATTGGATTTTCCGATCAAGAGAAATAAGTCGAATCTGAGTTAATTAGAGGCGCAATGGAAGCTAAAAATGGCTAGTCTTTTGAAGGCTTTTTGGGCGAATTAAATGAGTTTAATTCGCGTTGGTTCGGCTCAGTTTGGGCCGGCCAAAGAGGGTGCCAACCCTCCTTGGTTGGCCGGCCATTAAAAGGGAGAAAAACCAATTTAATTGGTTTAATTAATAAAATGAATCTAGTGCGATTTATTTTATAAATTATGGATAAATAAATTTGTATAAAGAAATTTATATAAATAAATTTGTAGAAATTTATTCTTTTATGGAAGTTAAAATAATCCATGAATTGGTTTATTTTAATTTTATAAAATCAATTATGAATTGATTTTTCCATAATAAGAAAGTTTATAAATTCCTTATAAAATTTATTCCATAATTTAAAGAGAAGAAGAATTTGTTTTATTATAAATTAGTTATAATAAGACTCGGCTTAAACGGAACAATTAATAAGAGAATTTATAAGATAAATTTCTTATAACTAATTCCGTTAATTCCGTTAAGAGGGAGACTTAGCAAAGGAGTTGCTACTATATAAAGGAACCAAAGGCAAGCCCTTATTACGCATTTACTAATTGAGATTAGTAACTTCCTCTCTCCCTCTCTCTTATTCTCTTCTCCCTCTCCTTTCCCTTAGGGCCGGCGCCCTTCTTGGAGAATTAGGGCCGGCTCCCACCTTCCTTGCTAGGGCCGGTGCACCCTATCAACACCAAGCAAGGTTGCCGTGAGCTTCAAGAAGAAGGAGAAACGAAACAAGAAGAAGAAGAAGCGGATAGCGACTCCTCTCTTCCCGGAATTCGATTCCGTTTTCTTGGTGGTTAGTTTCCCTTTCCTCTCTTGATCTTTCTTGTTGTGCCTATAGAGAATCTAGTAGTTCTCGTCGGCACAAAACTCGTGACTTTGCGAAGTCATCCCGAAGAGAACTCGGTGTGGACGCGAATAGAGGCGGAGCTTCCAAGGGACGCTACGGTTGGATCTCGTCCCTTACTTCGAGTTACGAGAGGTATAATGTAAATTAGTTTACTTTTCCGCAAAGTTTTATTTTATGATTATGTCAACACACTATAAGGTTGCATGCTAGATACGTGGTCAAAATAATTTAGGAAATTATTTTATGCTAATTCTTCCGCTGCACGTAAAAATTTTGAATTTTACGAACCCGTATCCCTGTCGACATGCACCCGGTCCCAACAGTGGTATCAGAGCCGGTTAGTGTTCGACAGAATCATATAATTGTTTTGCGGAACACTTTGTCATAATCTCAATTTTGGAAAAAATTTTCAATTATGGAAACTTTCCAATTATAATAAATTTTAGATTTAGGAATTTCTAAGTTTGGAAATCCTTATGAAATTTCGCAAACTTTTGAAATATCCTAGTTTCTAAAATTTTTATAATAATTGTGAAAACTTCCCATCTTTGGAAACTTTCCAATTTTGGAAATTTTTCTAATTTTAGAAATTTTCCAATTTTGGAAATATGTAAGTTTTCTTTGTAACAGAAACTTACAATTATTCTGAAAACCAATTTATGAAATCTCGCAATTTTGGGCACTTTCTTTTAAGAAAGTCTAGACAAATTCATGGACAGTTAATTGACAATTAAATTTGAATTGGTCTTTAAATTGACAACAAAATTCTTTATTTTAGATTGAGCCTCGGGGAGCCGTCCAATTTAAAGCTAGTTGTTGTAATTTAATTTCCCAATTTTTAATTGAAATTGTGATGTTTGATTTGGATTGAGCCTCGGGGAGCCGTCCAATTGGATTTACAACAAATTATTTTTCTTTGGGTATCTGAGCCTCGGGGAGCCACCCTTAGAAAATGATTTGTTATAATTAATTAAATCCATGAATAAAATATGATTTAAGAGGTGATGCTCTTACATATTGTTGTCTCCAAAATTAATTAGGAAATGGTTTCCTATAGAGTTTTCTTAAATGAGATTTTCATGAAAATAATATGTCGTTGAATTAAGGGAATTGCCTCTTAATTTAATAAGATTTGATTTAGAGAAATCAAAGTCTTAAACATATTATTTCCGAAATTGATTATGACAATTTAGGAAATTGTTTCCCAAAACAATTCCTTTAATATAGTATGAAATTAGAATTAGGAAATCCGGTTCCTAATTCAATTAATGAGACTTGATAACTTAAGTCACATACATACTTTATTAAGGAAATCGTTAGTCATGACATAATCATATTCATGAATGTGCTTAGAAAAGATGAGACCCAAAACCTCTTACAAAATATTAAGGCTAACACCTTCCATTAATATGGTTAGAACCGGAGTTTTGTTTCTCGTTTGGGTTGATGGACACATCTATGCCCGACTTGAACCTCAACATGTTCAAACCATGGAATTAGTTTATGAATAATATAGTTGGAGTCAGAGGTCAATCCTTAGTTTTGGTTGTTGGACACATCCAAGCCTGACTAAACGGTTGAATGAGCTCCAACCATATTAAAACTATTTCTTGATTAATGGGTCAGCCTTAAGCTTGGAGCATCGATTTGTTGTGCCACAGCCAAGGTCGATGTAAAGAGAGGTGCAATTGGGTGCTATGTATAATGTTACATACTTGTTAATGAGTTAACAACCCAATGATTTATGCAAACATTCAATTAGTTGATAGCATAAAGTGATAGTTACATATATGTGATATGTAATCGGTGTAATTACCTACCTTCATAGCTAAGAAAAACTTGATGGCCACAGTCATGGTTGCTCTTATCTATGGTTGGATATCAACCTATTTGGAGATGTTCCTACGATCTCCCGAATTGATAATAAGGGTTATTCAATTTGAAAAATAAATAGGATTTTATTTATGTATGTTGATACATTCTTTAATCATTCTTCTCACATAATCTCAATTTGTATTTCTAGGATAATCACTCGATCATGTCTTCCCTAAACTTGCGTTCCATTTTGGACACCAATAAACTGACTGGGCCGAACT
Source organism: Boesenbergia rotunda (assembly GCA_024364735.1). Taxonomy (NCBI): domain Eukaryota; kingdom Viridiplantae; phylum Streptophyta; class Magnoliopsida; order Zingiberales; family Zingiberaceae; genus Boesenbergia; species Boesenbergia rotunda. The sequence continues at coordinate 5,648 of JAGFNQ010001472.1, read as the reverse complement.
TCATGGACTGGCTTCGAAACCTGAGGACAGTCCTCAAGGCAAAGAAGCTTGCTAATGTCCTTGAAGATCAACTTCCCAACCGTCCTCCCGAAAGTGCAACTCCAGACCAGTTTCCTAAGTTGCTCAACCTGCTGAAGACTTTAAAGCCTTCTGTGAAGCAGGATCTAAAGACGGTACTGTTAGTTGGTTCCTCGAAGAAAGGTTCTAAGAGGAAGGCCAAAGAACAGAATAAGGGAAAGGATAAAAAGGCCAAAAAGACTGAAAATACCCTAAAAGACACTTGCCATCACTGTGGCAAGGAGGGTCACTTGCGAAGAAACTGCAAGATTTATCTTGAGTCCTTGAAAGAGAAGGCATCCGATGCCCCATCCTCTTCAAGTATCTTCGTTATTGAATGTCACTCTATTTCCTCAAACACTTGGGTACTTGATACTGGGTGTAGCTCACATATATGTAATGACATACTGGGGCTAAGGAATAGAAGAAGACTCGTCAAAGGAGAAGCGAATTTGCGAGTTAGAAATGGAGCAAAGATTGCTGCTATTGCCATCGGAACCTATTTGCTAAAGCTCCCCACTGGACGTGTCTTAGAATTGGATAACTGTTATTTTGTTCCTTCATTAATAAAGAACATTGTATCTATTTCATGTTTGAATGAAAAAGGTTATCATTTAACTTTTAGTAACAATTGTTGTTACATAACTTTAAATGGCGTTTTTTATGGGAATGGAACTTTGTGCAATGGCATCTACACGTTAGATTTATCCAGTGACGTTTTCAATATCGAAGTTAGCAACAAACGTGCTCGAACAGATAATCGAATAGACTCCTACACGTGGCACTGTCGTCTTGGCCATGTAAGTAAGAAACACATGACCGAATTACACCGATGTGGAATTTTGGAATCATTTGAACCCGGTTCATTTGATACATGCGAATCATGCTTAAAAAGCAAGATGACCAAATTACCCTTTTCCGGAAAAGGTAATCCAGTGGGAGAATTGCTTGGTCTAATACATAACGATGTATGTGGACCAATGTCAACTCTAGCACAAGGAGGCTATAGCTACTTCATCACCTTTATCGATGATCACTCACGATTCGGGTATGTGTTCTTGATGAAACACAAATCTGAAGCTTTTGAGAAATTTAAAGAGTTCAGAAATGAAATAGAGAAACAACTTGACAAAAGTATTAAAATACTTCGATCCAATCGGGGTGGTGAATACTTGAGTCAAGAATTTCAAGATTATCTTAGGGACAATGGGATATTGTCCCAATGGACTCCGCCGTATACACCACAGCATAATGGTGTATCTGAGAGGCGTAACCGAACCTTGATGGACATGGTTAGATCCATGATGAACCATGCAACTCTTCCAAAATCCTTTTGGGGCTATAAGACAGCTGTTTACTTGCTAAACAGAGTCCTGACCAAGGTAGTCTCTACTACTCCATATGAGATTTGGAATAGTAAGAAACCTCACTTAACTCACCTTAAGATATGGGGTTGTCCTGCTTATGTGAAGTGGGTTATATCAGACAAATTGGATGCTAAGTCTGATAAGTGTCTATTTATTGGATATCCTATTGAAACGAAGGGTTACCAATTCTATCATCCCTTGGAGCAAAAGGTGTTTGTTTCAAGGCATGCTGTATTTCTAGAAAAAGAATTTCTTTTACAAGAAAACAGTGGGAGTGGGATTGAATTTGATGAAGTTCAAGAAACTCCAATAGACATTACAGAGACACCTAGTCTAGACCCACAACCAATACCTCATAATAATGAGCTATCAGTTGAACCTAAAACAACACCACCTCTTCGTAGGTCTGATAGGGCACGCAATATTCCAGAGAGATATGGATTTCTCGTAAGTGAATCGAACGACGTGTTACTCATAAGCAATGATGAACCTATTAGTTATGAAGATGTCCTGAAAAGTTCAGAAAGGGACAAATGGCTTGAGACCATGAAGTCGGAAATGGATTCCATGTACGAAAATCAAGTATGGGACTTGGTTAACCCACCTGAAGGGATTAAGCCCATAGGGTGCAAGTGGGTTTTCAAGAAGAAAACCGACATGGAAGGTAATTATGCTTAAATCCATTCGGATGCTCCTGGCCGTAGCAGCTCATTATGATTATGAGATATGACAAATGGATGTGAAAACAGCTTTCCTTAATGGAAACCTGCTTGAGGATGTATACATGATACAACCTGAAGGTTTCACATCGGTTGATAAAACCAAAGTATGCAAGCTTCGACGATCCATATATGGACTAAAGCAAGCATCTAGGAGCTGGAACATCCGTTTTGATGAGACAATCAAAGAGTTTGATTTCTCACAAAATCCTGACGAACCTTGTGTGTACAAGAAGGTTAGTGGGAGTGCAGTCGTATTCCTAGTATTATATGTCGATGACATCTTACTTATAGGAAACGATATATCAGTCTTACAGACAGTTAAAATTTGGTTGTCCAAAACTTTCTCCATGAAAGACCTGGGAGAAGCAACCTATATCCTTGGGATTAGAATCTATAGAGATAGATCAAAACGGTTGCTTGGTCTTTCGCAGTCTACATATATAGACCGAGTGCTAAAAAGGTTTAGCATGTCGGAATCCAAGAAAGGTTACCTTCCCATCAGGCATGGGATCAACCTTTCAAAGTCTATGTGTCCGCGCACAGAAGACGAGAGGATTTGCATGAATAAGATTCCCTATGCATCCGCAATAGGATCTATCATGTATGCTATGTTATGTACAAGGCCCGATGTATCGTATGCTTTGAGCGTCACAAGCAGATACCAGTCGGATCCGGGAATGGATCATTGGGCGGCTGTAAAGACAATCCTTAAGTACTTAAGAAGAACTAAGGATGTGTTCCTAATATATGGAGAAGGAGATATGGTAATACGTGGGTATACAGATGCCAGTTTCCAGACAGATAAGGATGACTCCAAATCGCAGTCTGGATACGTATTTACTTTGAATGGAGGCGCAGTAAGTTGGAAAAGTTCTAAACAAGCTACCACGGAAGCGGAATATATCGCAGCTTCGGAAGCAGCAAAGGAAGCAGTTTGGATCAAGAAGTTTGTCTCAGAACTTGGTGTGGTTCCAACCATTGATGAAGCAGTGCCGGTTTACTGCGACAACAATAGGAGCGAAGGAACCAAGGTCTCATCAGCGATCCAAACACGTGCTTCGACGCTATCATCTGATCAGAGAGATTATAAGTAGGAATGACATACAAATTGAGAGGGTTCCCACTGAAAGGAATATAGCGGATCCTTTAACTAAGGCCTTGCCTCAAAGCAAGTTTGAGGGACATGTTAGAGCCTATGGTATTGGATAGAGTAGCGATTGGCATTAGGCCAAGTGGGAGTTTGTTAGTGATATGAGAGAAGTGTCCTAAGGCAATCGCCTTATGATGTAAACATTTATATTAATAAATGATAATTCACTATTTGAGTATACATGTTTTGTGTATTTGATTGGGATCTTAAACTCATCTACTGAATGCCCGCAATACAACTCACAGCATAAGAGAATTTGTGATGGGATCACAACTTGTGATTATCTCTAATGTGCAATTGTGAAGTATTGAAATTATCCCTAGTCGATGAATTGATAAAAATGGACACTATCAATTCTGTTGAGACTAGCATGGGTTATTCTCTAATCAGCTGATTTTCACTGGCTGGTGACATTGGGATGTCCGGAGATAAACATGGATGCTAGTTAAGGGAACTAGTTCATTGGAGTGACTAGCTGTAAAACTTCATATGGTTATCTATAAAGATATGTCAATGAAGTTCTTACTGCAGCTTAAGTGCGATGTTCCTTTGACTTGCGGTGTTCAAGTCATCTTGGTCATGGAGACTTATACTTTAACATCTTAAACAAGCATCTCCAAGGAGGTGTGGACCCAGGATGATTGGGTATGAGCCGAAGTGCCCGAAGATGTTTGAACAGCCTACAAAGGATTCACCACTCCTTGCGAGGAGATGTATACCCAGGCCTATCGTCGGATTGTTACTCAAAACCTCTGGCCAGAGTATATCATGTTAAGAGTGCAAGTCTCTTAAATACATGAGAGTAATTAGAAATCCAAAGGACGAGAAAGACATTACTCGGGCTAGGTGTGACGTAGTCAGCCTAGTGGGGACTGACACAAATAGACCGTGTCCTGAACCAAGTGGGTATAAGATGGTGAAGGGAATGGGGCACGATTTAGTAGAGCTGCTAAGGGTTTTAGAATAATTTCTTCTGAGGTCAAACCGTTGATCTTTCGATTAATTGGGGTCATGATGTACTACTAGGTGCCACTCGTGACCGTTCTATAATTGGTTAATTATAGACGGCCAACATAAATCGAAAGCCTATTTAGTCACACGCACTACGGGTAATCCGAGGGATTTAAAACGAGTTGAAAATTGGATTTTCCGATCAAGAGAAATAAGTCGAATCTGAGTTAATCAGAGGCGCAATGGAAGCTAAAAATGGCTAGTCTTTTGAAGGCTTTTTGGGCGAATTAAATGAGTTTAATTCGCGTTGGTTCGGCTCAGTTTGGGCCGGCCAAAGAGGGTGCCAACCCTCCTTGGTTGGCCGGCCATTAAAGGGAGAAAAACCAATTAATTGGTTTAATTAATAAAATAATCTAGTGCGATTTATTTTATAAATTATGGATAAATAAATTTGTATAAAGAAATTTATATAAATAAATTTATAGAAATTTATTCTTTTTATGGAAGTTAAAATAATCTGTGAATTGGTTTATTTTAATTTTATAAAATCAATTATGAATTGATTTTTCCATAATAAGAAAGTTTATAAATTTCTTATAAAATTTTATTCCATAATTTAAAGAGAAGAAGAATTTGTTTTATTATAAATTAGTTATAATAAGACTCGGCTTAAACGGAACAATTAATAAGAGAATTTATAAGATAAATTTCTTATAACTAATTCCGTTAATTCCGTTAAGAGGGAGACTTAGCAAAGGAGTTGCTACTATATAAAGGAACCAAAGGCAAGCCCTTATTACGCATTTACTAATTGAGATTAGTAACTTCCTCTCTCCCTCTCTCTTATTCTCTTCTCCCTCTCCTTTCCCTTAGGGCCGGCGCCCTTCTTGGAGAATTAGGGCTGGCTCCCACCTTCCTTGCTAGGGCCGGCACACCCTATCAACACCAAGCAAGGTTGCCGTGAGCTTCAAGAAGAAGGAGAAACGAAACAAGAAGAAGAAGAAGCGGATAGCGACTCCTCTCTTCCCGGAATTCGATTCCGTTTTCTTGGTGGTTAGTTTCCCTTTCCTCTCTTGATCTTTCTTGTTGTGCCTATAGAGAATCTAGTAGTTCTCGTCGGCACAAAACTCGTGACTTTGCGAAGTCATCCCGAAGAGAACTCGGCGTGGACGCGAATAGAGGCGGAGCTTCCAAGGGACGCTACGGTTAGATCTCGTCCCTTACTTCGAGTTACGAGAGGTATAATGTAAATTAGTTTACTTTTCCGCAAAGTTTTATTTTATGATTATGTCAACACACTATAAGGTTGCATGCTAGATACGTGGTCAAAATAATTTAGGAAATTATTTTATGCTAATTCTTCCGCTGCACGTAAAAATTTGAATTTTACGAACCGTATCC
>JAGFNQ010001471.1:35667-60089 GCA_024364735.1 Boesenbergia rotunda | reverse complement strand
GGAATTAGAAATTATAGAAAATACAATATAATGTAAGCTACTTTTAAAAAAAACATCATTCCATGAACTTAAATCTAAATAGAATAATGATCTTGTATGATTCCAAACCTATTCAGAAATATGATCTTGAATGCACTCCGTCAACTCGGCCCGAACCTCATCAATTTGATCACGAGAGTAACCTGTTTTTGTGAACTGTGAACACAGACAAATTAAATTGGCGAGTGGTTAATGGGAAAAACAATCAACACTGATCACTTTGCAATTCTAAATAGTTAATGTCAAAGAATTTGAGATAAGCTTAATATAGTTACTATTGATCTCAGTGAATCTCTCTCGATAGTCTCAACTTCTTCAATAATTTGTTTCATGTATCTCATCACAAAAAAACCGCATTGTTTCGCATCCGGTTGTTGAGGAGCCTATATATGGTAATTATTGTCAAATAGTTAACGAAAATTATACACATTCCAATATATGTTAAACAAAAGTATACATACCTTAACTACTTCCCACTTAGCATTTTTTCTCCCTTTCCTTCCCTTGGTAGAATTAAACAAGCGTAATGCCCTTCATACGTTATGAATATTTGTTATATAAAATTTATATTAAAATATAAATTTACTGACAGAAATCTGAACTCACATTTCCATTACGTATTTACAATCATCATCTCGAATGCGGGAACTAAGGGAATCCAACACATAAATAGTATCCTTGTAAGGTTCAATTACACTGAGAATCCAATGGAAACTAGGCAAAGACATATGGTTAGATCATAAAATTTAATAAATTAGCGAATGGAAGCATTTTAAAGTGAAGTTTTATTTTGCACTTACCCGACATTACATGGCACCAAAACAATTTCATCTGATGATGCACCGGTTAGCCTATCAGCTAAAAGAGTTGCCCTTTGGTTCAGCGTTTCAAGCTTAGCTGTTTTGTCTTGTGCCATTTTTGCTAGAAATGGGATTTTGTGGGGATTCATAAATCTGAATTTCTTTGTAGTGTTATCTTTCAGCTTCTTTTTATACAGACACCTATCAATGCAAAGAAAATAAAATTAAGATACGAAACAATAATGTAAAGCAAACATAAGGATCACTCATAATGTTTCATTAATGAATATAAAACATCATCTGTGAAGAAAATGTTTCTGAAATTGCTTAAATAATTTCACTTACCATATGTAGGCAACGATCAAATTTACTGAAATTGGCTCCAAATGATACAAAGAATTTATATCCTCAAGGTCCAGAAAAAGTTCACAATCTTCATCAAAAACTTCATTATCTAAACGCAGTGATATACACCTTCCTCCATCTAGAGCATGCTTACTGTAACAATATAACATATGTAATGATCTTGGGACACTTGTTGACAAACTAGGTTTCTTTTGTGGTTGTTCAAACTTCTTCCTTCCAGGCTTCTAATAATATCAAATGTAAACAAGTTAGATAGCTAGGTTGAATAATAATACAGTCACAATTTAACTTGAACTATAATAACTCATATACCTTCTCTTGCTTCACAATCTGCTGTTAGGCCAAGCCACAACGGATCCTATGGCATCACCAATGACTTCACATTCACTTGGAATTGGATATGGCAAACGAGTTGATTTGTCCACTGCTTGATCAATGGAGACTCGAATGCAATTAATGGGAAATGGAACACCATGAAGCATTTTATCCTGTCCATTGAAACCAACAATTGTACCATATGCAGCAATATTTGTGGCAGATTCCAATGTCAGCGCAACTGATTGACCCTAAAATATAAAAGGCATTTCGATAATTTTTAGTTTATAACGCTATACTAAAATGAATATAACTATAACTTTGGTTTTATTATACCTGTAACACATCATCTTTACGGATAATCTGTACATCATCTTCGTCAATATTCATCTGATGAAACTTCACCGAGCAACTACCTTTGTCATCAATTGAATTTCCCATGCACCCCTTTTATGCATCATAGCTTCAAGTTTTTGGATGAGTACATCTTGTTGTGAAATTTGCATCTTCGCCTCCTGCATCTCCCTTTTATGCTCAGCGATTATTTCTAGGGTAACATCAAATTTCTTCCTTGTTCTAGGAACATTGAAATAGATTGTTGGGTTGATATGACCTCCTATACCCCGCACGCGGCCAGCAATTTCTTGAGTATCAAGTGCCTTGGTCAGAATATCCTCTTTTGGTCCTTCAATTTGCAGCTTACCCTCCCTCTTTTGTTGTAATATATTCATCTTGTTATGCAACATTAAAAGAAATTATTATTATACAAGGTATCATTTTATTAAATTTACAAGTTTATGTATTGTTAATTTGCTTACAATCTTGTGGATTGTGTTCACCAAATCTTCTCCTTGAACTCTCCTCCTTTGTTGGCGCGTCCTTTCTTCCACATAATAGCTCTGTTGATGTCTTTATCATCACATAATTCATTCGCCTACAACAAAGAAAAATCAAATGACAAATGTGAAATAATTTTATGTGAATCATTTGGAATGGTTCTTAAAGGAAATATAGTTTACAAATACATACAATTTCTTCAGCAAAGCGTGCATATCCTTTGCGTGAGAGTCGATGAGGATATCTATTCTTTTCCTTCGCTCTTTATTATCATCACTGAGTTTCTAGTTATTTCAAGCATGGATATATCAAATTTGAATAATACATAGTGACTTTTGGTCGAACAGTTTCAAAGAAAATATATTAAGAAACTTACAATGAATTCTTCTGAAATCCGACTAATGACAAACGCACGCCAATCTTCTCTTGTAATTTCAAAGCCAACAGGTGGCTCATTCAGCTCCTCAGGTTTGTCACGCCTGCTCATAATGAATTTTTGGGTGAGATGGGTTTGTATTGCCTCCACTTACTGTTTGCAGATCTCAAACATCCCTTTTTCCACCTTGAATCCACATTATACATCAACTGTACATCACATAAGTGGAAAACATTAATAAGATTAACACAGACGACATTAAATATATATAATTAGAAGGTAAAGATTATAATTGTTAAAAATTGCTAACTTACATTCACTGATTCCCATATTAATTCTTTACTAGCAGCTGGGACATGCTTCCATGTCTTGTATTTAATATTAATTTTTTGCCGAGCCAGCACACCAATGTAACTTTGTATCGCTACAGCAGCTGGTCCTATCGGTTGTCCTAATTGATTGAATGACACATCCTTTCGAATACCTTGCATTCTTTGCTTCGAAAGCTTATCTAACTGTGTCCGACCTCTAGAAGTTCTTGAGGTGGTGGTTTCTTTGGAATCCGCCACTCTATCAACCTCGCAACTCTGTTCAATGTCATCTATTCTGACTTCTTTGCCCTTATTCTCCAACTTAGCAATTTGGCTTATTCTTTTACTCTTCCGAACTGACTGACCACCTTCACAACTTGCTTTAGTAGATGCCATTGATCTGTAACAACTTATACTGAGCAACATAAGTTGTAGTTAGCGACATGCATAAACTCATAGCAACATGATAAATTAAACGATAAAAGCACAACAATATGATAAATTTACAGCAACGAGATTAATTTACAGCAACAAACTCACAGCAGTATGATAAAAATTGAAAGATAATAGTAGAAACTTATATTGTCCACATAATTATCCCACAGGTTAAATGTTACAAACTTATATTCAAAAGTAGAAATTGTGTAATTAAATATTGTCAATCCAACTTCCATCACAGTCTTCACGAATACATGGCGGTTCATTATCATCTTCTCCGTCAATATCCATTGATGCTAACCCCCTACTAAAACATTGATAGTGGATAGCAGTGTCCTCTAACTCTTCGCCTTGTAGGTATTTAAAGTACTCTCTGTTGGTGTTGCAAGTACAACACTCCATAAAGGATCTTCAGGATCTTCAATATAAAATACTTGCTTTGCTTGGCTAGCCAGGATAAAAGCATCAGATTTGAATCCAAGTCTATTGAGGTTTACCAATGTGAAACCAAGATCATCTACTTTAATACCGTTATTATGCTCCACCCAATTACATTTAAACATTGGAATTTGAAATTTATGGTAATCAACTACCCATATTTCTTCTATAACTCCATAAAAAACCATATCTGACACAATAGGTTTTTTATCTTTTGCACTTGCAACTTGCATTGTCTTTGCAACTAAGCTAACTCCAGAGTTTTGAACAACTCGTATAGCATCCCGCTCTTGTGTAGCATAAGTAACCCCATCAATCAAATAGCTAGAGTACTTTAGGACTTGCTTGTTGGGTCCGCAAGCTAACCACTTCAATCTTTCTGAAACTTGATGAGTCGAATGGTCAACTACATCAATAACCTATATTTTTAATGTAAAAAACTTTGAGTTATGCATAAATATGATAATGATTGTATACCAATATGTAATACTAATGTAACTTACACGATCACGCAACCAAGTAATAAACGTTCGATTATGCTCATCTTGTAACCACTTCTTGGACTTAGCCTTACGAGGAAAATTTTCATTCAAATACGCCATATGTTCCCTAATCAAATTATTTGGTATTAAAAAACCAATAGAACGTAAGCAAACCACATTAAAATATTAATAAGTTAGATTTCTCACTCGATATAGATATCAATCTCATCATCATTTGTCAATACGTAACGATGTGCTTGCGTCAACTCATCGTGAGTAGTGGAGCAGACTACTGCACCTGATAAAGGCTGAGTAAGTTCTATTTGTCGATGACTTGATGGGATCCCAATTGTGTGCACACTAGACAGATAGTATGAGCAAAATTCAACAGCCTCTTCAGCAATATAATATTCAGCCATACACCCTTCAGGTCGATTGCGAATTCGCACATAAACCTTCAAAATCTTCATGTATCTTTCAAATGGATACATATACCTATACCAAACTGGTCCACATAGTTTCACCTCCCGCACTAGATGAACAGTTAAATGAATCATTATATCAAAAAATGAAGGGGGAAAATACTTTTCAAGTAAACACAATATTGTCACAATCTCTTTTTGCATATCATCCAATCTTGAGACATCTATCACTTTATTACATAACATATTGAAGAAGAAACATAAGCGAGTGATAGTGACTCTGACATGTTTGGGCAAAACTCCACGTATCACCACTGGAAGCAATTGTTGAATTAAAGCATGGTAGTCGTGTGACTTAAGGCCAACAAGTTTCAAGTCCTTCAACGACACCAGGTTTTTAACATTGGATGAGTAACATGATGGAAGTTGTATTCCATACAACGAATTCAAAATTTTTCTTTTCTCATCCTTACTAAGTGTATAGCATGCTGCTGGCAAAAATATTTTCTTCTCCCCCATCCTTGGTGCCAAATCTGTCCTTACATTCATTTCCAAAAGGTCTAATCTCGCTGCTACTCCATCCTTTGTTTTTCCTGGAATATCAAGTAACGTTCCGATAAGACTTTCACATACATTCTTTTCAATGTGCATCACATCAAGAACATGTCGAATGTGTAGATGTTTCCAATACTCAAGTTCAATGAATATTGATTTTTTTCCAACATGATTTTACATCATCATTCGATTGAGACTTTCTACTCATTTTTCCCCAATGACAATTAATTCTTTCAACTCTTTCAAAAACCTCATCGCCACTTAATGGTTTAGGTGCCGGGTTCAACTCTTGCTTCCCATTAAATGCCTTCCGTTGCCTTCGATAAGGATGAGTTGCTGGTAGAAACCTTCTATGACCTGTATAAGACATTTTCCTACTATGCTTCAACCTTGTTGAATATGTTTCTTCACCACAAATCGGAAATGCATGATATTCTTTAACAATACATCCAGACATGTTCCCATATGTAGGAAAATCATTGATTGTCCATAATAAGATAGCCCTAAGCAGGAATGTTTCTTGCTGATATGCATCATATGCTTCGACACCTATATCCCATAAGATTTTTAAGTCATCAATTAGAGGTGCTAAGTAAACATCAATATCATTTCCCGGCTGTTTGGGACCAGAAATTAACAATGTGAGCATCATAAATTTCCTCTTCATACACAACCATGGAGGAAGATTGTAAGTAATCATTAAAACTGGCCAACAACTATATGCATAACTCATTAAACCATGGGGATTCATCCCATCAGCTGATATAGCTAATCTGAGATTTCTTGACTCAATACCAAAATCTGGCCACTTGCAATCAACTGTTTTCCAAGAAGGTGTATCAGCTGGATGGCGCAAATATCCATCACAAAGTCTGTCTTCCGCATGCCAAGTCAACTGCTTAGATATATCTTTATTCCGAAACATTCTTTGAAATCTTGGAATAGGAGGGAAGTACCACAAAACCTTTGCAGGAACTCCTTCCTTTATCGTACTTTTTTGGCCCAACTTCCACCTCGACATCCTGCAAGTAGGGCAATTGGTTAAATTCTCATACTCCTTCCGGTATAAGATACAATCATTAGGGCAAGCATGAATTTTTACATAATCCATCCCTAATGCAGATAAGCTTTTCTTTGCATCATACAAAGATAAAGGCAATTCATTGTCATCTGGAAGTATTTCTCCTAACAAACTGAGTATATCAGTGAAACTTTTATCACTCCAACTATATTTGGCCTTCAAGTTGAATAATTTCACAATTACAGATAACCTTGTAAATTTAGTACATCCAGGATATAAAGGTTTCTCGGCGTCTTCAAGTAACTTATTGAATTGGGTTGGATTCTCAGCATAACTATCATATGTATCATGAACCATATTTATTGGTTCATCACGAGCATATTTTCTAGGCCCTACTAGATCAATTTCATTTTGTGAAATCCCTATCGTAGATCTTTCGCCGTGCCATATCCATGTATGATATGTCATATCTATACCGTTACAATACAGATGTGCCCTTATAGTTTGTATATTTTTCTTCTTTAGATTACCACATTTTGCACATGGGCAAGATATTCCCATATTCGGATCATTACTGTTTTCCAATGCAAATATCAAGAAAGCCTCAACTCCATTCTCATATTCACGGGATAGTCTATCCTTTGACATCCATTCTTTGTCCATTCTTGTTTTAACTAATAAATCAACGATGAGCTAATACCTAAAAAGGAACTGTAATTAATAAATCTAAAATATTAACACAAACAATAGTGTGAAATATTAACAAAATATTCAAACAATTAATCAAAATTGTATGTAGCTGTATGATTAGCAAAACATAGGAAGTAAATAATGTAGTAATACGCAATTGAATATTGTGTTAGCTTATTTCCTCAAGAGAAAAGCAGGTAGAACACTGTATAATAGGCCATGTTACTTTTACTATCTCATTCAGACTAATAATACAGATTATTCTTTCTTTAAAATATAAATCTTGGGATTATCTTCAAAAAATATATATATACAAGATAGAGATTTTATTGAGGCTCAATGTATGCTTAGTTGCTTTAAATATGGATTCGACGGTATAATAGTCCCTTATGTATTACTAGGTTGATTCCATCTCCACGTAGAAGATGATAGTAGAGGATGATAATTCTTAATATATCAACTAAAAGGTCTTTTAATAGAAGCTATGCTTCAATATCTAACATTGAATTCAGAAAATTTTGGGAATCTACACCTAATAGCATACTGTTGTACTTCCATGTTTGGGTTGCAACAGACACTGGAAATCTGGAAGTAGCATACATTCCATTTCAGAAACCCTTAAGGATTTCGGAAACCCTAAACTGGAAAATGCCTAGGGTTTTAGAATCTATCGATCTTACTCCCAAAGCGGTAAGAGAGAAGTGTGATTCGAGGAGGATGTACCTTGGTGTAGTAATTTGCAACCCACTTCTCCCCGAGCGTCACCAGCAGAAACTTGAAATCTGACCGCCACAGAGTCAGAACGTCGGCGACTGCGAGAGAGAGAGATGGAGAGGGTAGTGGCGAGCGTCGTGATGCTGCCGCTGTGGTTCAGTTTCCACTCGACGGACGAAGAGCTCGTGGAGGATACTTCTTGGTGGTGAGCTAGGAGAAGATGTATGTTCACCAGATCGTACACAATGTCGATTTCTTGGAGAGGAGAGGACGAGGGAGGTGGCAATGAGGGAGGTGGAGGGAGGTGGAGGGAGATATTTCGCGGAGAAAAGATGCGCGGAGAGATTTTTCGCGAGCCGCCGAGGGTTGGCAATGAGCGAGGTGGAGGGAGTGGATGTGTTTTTTATTTTAGCGGGAAATACGACAACGCTTTTAAAAAATGCTTTTATAACAGCGTTGTCTTTCATCCGAAACCACAACACTAAGCACATCGCATCATTATAAAACGTTGTCGTTATTAAAAAGTAAAACACATAGACAACGCTTTTCACTAAAAACGTTGTAAAACAAAAAAAGACAACATTTTTTTTAAAAAACGTTGTCGATTGGGCGTTGTTGATTGCAAAAATTCTTGTAGTGGTCGACTCCTACTCCAAGGCCCACGGTCGTTGACCGTTTACTTTGGGCAATTCTATATACGCGCAGAACAGTTTACAATAATTTATTACAAGTAAGTGCACTAATAATAATAATAATAAATTCGATCTTCGTTACCGACGTGCGGAGTGGATTGACTCTTTCGGGGCAGCGGGACGTCGTCGGCTCGAGTTGGAGTGTTTCCGGAGCAAGGCACAAGCGTAGAAGGTCATTGGGGCGTTGTGAGAACTGTTACTTGGAAGCCTTGGTCGAGGGCCCTTTATATAGGGCCTGGGGCGCCCGGGATGTCGGGGGCGCCCCCCACTTGGCCATTAATCCGCAGAGCTCTCGGTCAGCGTCTATCCTCTGGATCCGCTTTGACCGGGGCGCCCGGGTTGACCGGGTCAAACTCTATCCTTTGGCTTCGCTTGGCTTCTGGATCGATGCATGCGCATGGGGGCGCCCGAGAGCACGGGGGCGCCCGGGAGCAGCGGGGGCGCCCGGGAGCACGGGGGCGCCCGCAGGATGTACTGTTGAAGCCGATCTTGCTTTCTTGTGTTTTGTGTTCACCTTGGGGGCGCCCGGGACACTCCGGGCGCCCTGGTCAGCTGTTGCCTCATTCCTTTGAGGCTTTCTGAGCTGCAGACACACGTTCCTTCGGTCCTGCATTCAGGGTTAGTCCAAAACACAATAAAATAATAAAATATTAGATTATACAGCCTTAGCTGTCTTGGTTCTGACTTTGGTCTCCAAAATGGAGCCCTAGGTCGAACCGACGCCTACTGTTCCCTCAACGGGGAACGCGTCCTCACCTACTCCTCTCGGGAGAATTTACCTGATGCCAACCGTTCCTCTGGTTGGACTTTTGCCTGACGGTCCTTTGTTAGGTCTTGGATGCCGAGCTGCCCTTCGCTCGGTGCCTAGCATTCCTTCGCTAGGGCTTTAGTCCCAAGCTGTCCTTCGCCTGGCGCCTAGCAGTCCTTCGCTAGGTCTTGGATACTGGAAGTCCTTCGCCAGTTGCCTAGCAGTCCTTCGCTAGGCTTGGATACTGGCAGTCCTTCGCCGTTGCCTAGTAGTCCTTCGCTAGGGCTTGGATTCTGGCAGTCCTTTGCCAGGTGCCTAGCAGTCCTTCGCTAGGGCTTTGTCTCTGCACACTTGAGTAACATTGTTAGATCACAAACAAACTTAACTTTGAATCCTTTGCCAATATCAAAACAAGGTTCGATATGGTGCTTCCTGCACCAACAATCTCCCCCTTTTTGATTTATGGCAACACAATTCAAAGTTAAGTATAAACATATAACAATTAAGAAATGATGGAGTATGAACAGTATAAGTGTAGATTAAAAAAAATTATACTCCCCCTAAATCCCTGAATACTTGTGTTATAACCCTTAACTTTGACCTTTAACCCTTAACTTTGACCTTTCCTCCCCCTTTGACATATATCAAAAAAAATATACATGGGCGAACAAGGTATCTAATAAATTTATGTAAGAGAGTTTAAAAAACATAGTTTTCAAGAAAAAACTTTAAGTAATGAGAAATTTCCTTGGAATATATTTTGTGCGTTAAAACCCATTTTTACTTGGAAAAATCTTTAAATAGACAAGTTTTTGCTGAAACATAGAATTTTTGCTTAGAAACATTTGTTTACTAAGAATGATTTTGCTTAGAAAAAATTTCAAAATAAATGTACTTAGTGCTTTTAGAGGTTTTGAAAGTACTTTGAAGATACTTAGACCAATTTTAAAGCACTTAAAAATACTTAGTAAAAATAAGATAATATTTCAAATTTTCTCTCTCCTGGCCATATATCAATAAGGATCTTTTTGAAAGAAGATTTAAAAAAGATTTATGTATCAGAGCCTTTGAAAACATAAAAATACTTAGCATAATTCTTGAAAGAATAGCACAAAACTATAACTGCATCAACAAAACTCCACTTAAAAAATACTTTATATTTGTAGGCAAGTCTTTTAGAAACTTCATGCACTTAGAACACTATTGCCTTTACAAGTATTAGTACTTTTCAAAACATTATACTTTGAAAAATAGAAGTACTTTTTGAAGATTATGAGTAACATAATATTTTGAGAAAGATATAATGTTATTTTGAAAACATAATAATTTGCTTGACTAGATTTCTTTTCCAGTCTGAGACAATCCTAGGAACCCTTGTTAATTACAAGGATATTTTCCTAAGTGTCCTGAAAATTCTCAAGATTCAAGCAAATATTACTTTTAAAGGTATTTCAAAAATGATTTACTAAACCATATTTTTAAAGGCAAATTACTTGTATTTTCAAAAGAATTTTGAAAACTTAATGTATTAAAACATATTATTTTGAAATGTTCAATAATTCATTTAATTTAACCTCCCCCTAAATTTGATATAGTCCTCGGAAGCTTGTTGACCACAAGTATTCTTCCTCTAAGTCTTTAGGGTTTAGTTCAGTTCAAAGGAATTTATCTAACAATTTCAAAACAAATAATTACCAAAAAAAATTTCAGAAATTCTTCTTTTGACTCAAGCTCCCCCAAATTTGACACATCCTAGGAGTCCTTATAGATCATGAAGTGGACCTTCCTCTGTGTCTTTAGGGTTTATTAAAATCAAAAGAATAACTTTAGATAACTTTCAAGGAGATACGTTTTTAAAAATAGTTTTCGAAAAAAAATTTTGAAATGATAATTTTCAAACAGATAGTGGTATTCGAAGGTTTTTGAATCACTTTTTGAAAACCTTATCGACATGATAATAAGATTTAGAGCATAAGGTTTTTTGAGAAGCAATTTAATATTTTGAAAAGTATTAAAAAAAACAACTCCCCCTGTATCTGACACAGTCTGTGTTTTATCTAAGTTTTTTAAGGGACTTCAGTGTTGACCAGGTTTGACTATGAGGACTAGGGTTGACTATTTTGACCAAGTTAATGACTAAATCAGACCAAGCCCTAGATTCTCTTTAAAGTAAGTCTATTGTGATATTTAACATGAAATTCAATATTTTGAAAAATAAACTGTTAGAGTTGAAAAAGTAGGGTACAGTAAACAGAGTAAAAAAAATGGAGATAATTTTGAATACCTTTTGAAACCATTTTTTTTTATTTGAAAGGATAGTGATTCATGCTTTTAGGTCCTAGATGTCTCACCCAGTTCTACATGATCAACCATGTTAACCTTATGGGTTTTGTGAGACCAATATTTTAATTTTGAAGATAAATGATTGACAGTAATTAAATTGAATTTTGAGTATGATTAATTGAGAATAATTAAGTTGAGTTTGAAAATAATTAAGAGTAATTTTATTGAATTATTTTGAATTATTTTGAATTTGATTGAATTAAATTGATTTAATTAAGATTTACTCGAATTTAATTGATTTAATTAAATTAATTGAATTTAATTGATTTAATTAAGAGTTAATTGAATTTAATTGATTTAATTAAATTAAATTGAGTTTGAATTTGATTTAGTTGGTTGGGTTCGACTCAACTTTTAGGTCCTAAGCATCTCACCCATTTCTAAGTGACAAAACAGGATATCCTTAACTGTTTTGTGAGATGCATATTTTAATAAAAAGATTTATTTTGAAAAGGTCATGATTAATTTTGAAAAGTTAAATTAATTTTTAAACCCAATTTATTTTGAAAAGAGATATTTGAGTCTAAAATTAACTAAAAATTTGTGTTAGATTCGAATTTAACAAAAAGTAAATTGAATTTGAATTTCAAAAATTGGTTTCCAGGTCTTGGCGAGGCACTAGGCCTTCTTTGGCCGTAGCCTTATGGGATCATCCACACTTTCCTAGAAAAAGCCTTTTAGTGAAATTTCATCTTCAAAATTACTTTTTGGTAAATTCTGGTCTAACTAGTTTGGGTCTTGGATCGGTAGCTTCGGCTAGTTTCACCAGTCTAAAGAGACCAAGTAAACTTGATCTTATTAGAATTGGCTTCCCTAACGTACTATCATCTCACCGCCACCCAATACTATGTTGTTCAAATTTAGTTAAACCTTTAGTCCTTAAACTAAACAATCCTAATTTTAAGCAAAAAAAACATAAAAAGAAACATACAATTAAAGCAAACAATTATCTAAGTAAGATCACCATTGGAGTAATACTCCGGATTTTCAAAATTAGCAAGACTATGAATTAAATTTTCTAACATATTAAATTTATATGAATTAATTACGTTGTTTGAGATAAATAATGGTTTTTTAAATTTTGTAAATTTACCTTTTGATTCTCGATTGGGAATCTCCCCCTTGATACTTGCCGTCTTTCCTTTTTGTGTCTCTAGCATCTTGTAGTGATCACAAGCTGATCATACCGGTTTGGTTCGATCTCTTTCTTTGTCGTCAAATTCTGAGTCTAAGTTGGACTCAGGTACAGGTTGAATATTCTTCTTTGGTGGTTCACTTGGAGTTTTCCCTACAATAAAAACTATACCTTCCTCGACCATTACAGTATATGTTTTATTATTTAATTCTAATTTTGAAAATAATTTGAAATCAGTTACCGTCTCAGCCAATTCATAGTCTGATTCTGTTTTGATTTCAACTTTAGATTCGGCTTCAGACACTGAATCAGCTGTCTGTGCTTGAGCTTCTAAGATCTCAACATCGGAGCTCTCTTCGTGTAGATTGATTAGCTTTTCCCACATCTCTTTAACACATCCAAATGAACCGACTAGCTTGAGTTGTTCGTTGGTTAGACCACACTGAAGAATTGCAGTTGCCCTTGCATCTGTCTCAATTTGGTTGAGCGTTGGTTCATCCAGTTTGTCCCACGTAATTGATTGTCCATCTTCTGTAGGAAGGGAGAACCCTGTTTGAATGATCATCCATATGTTCATATGGGCCTTCAGATGGAACTCCATTTGACTTTTCCAATAAGTGAAGTTCTCGTCGGAGAATAGCGGTGGACGGGCACTATTCTACTCTTGGTTGGCCATTTAATTTAAACCTCGTATACAAGAGAAACAACAGAGATATGCCAAGACTTGGTCTTGGGATTAGTAGTGCGGTAGAAGGAAAAAAATAGCCCAAAATAAATGTTACACGAATTTCGAGACGGAATAATTATAAAATTAAAATAATTTTTGACAAATTTTTGAAAATATTAATTTTGTCAATTCAGATTAATGATGAAAAATTAAAAATTTAATGTTAAAAAGAATTTGCTCGAATTAAGATAGCACGAATTTCGAAGAAAATATTAAAATAATAATAAAAAAACTTTTCTGACAAATTTTCAAAAGTTGTTCGTTTTGTCATTTCTAACATATGGTGAAAAAATGAAAATTCAAAATTGAAAAAGGCGAACGAGATTGAGTGGTGTTGCACCAACCTCAATAAAAGAAAAAGATTAAAAAAATTTAAAACTATTTTGTAAAATCCGAAAATACTCTCAAATTGGTGGTTGCACCAAATTTGAGCTTCCCCGCTCTGATACCACTTGTTGGATCGAGAAAACCGATAGAGGGGGGGGTGAATATCGGTAAACTTTCGGATTTTCGTAAAGAGCACGTACGCAGCGGAAATAAAACAATCACAGCACAAAGATACAGTCGATTTACTTGGTTCAGAGCCTGTGTCGACTCCTACTCCAAGGCCCACGGTCGTTGACCGTTTACTTTGGGCAATTCTATATACGCGCAGAACAGTTTACAATAATTTATTACAAGTAAGTGCACTAATAATAATAATAATAAATTCGATCTTCGTAACCGACGTCCGGAGTGGATTGACTCTTTCGGGGCAGCGGGACGTCATCTGTAATGCCCCAAAATTTCCCGTTTAAGTCCTTAAAGTCCTTGAAATTCGTTAAAAATATTTTAGAAATATTCTAGATATTTTTAGGAATTTTTAGAATATTTTTATAGAATTTTCCGAGTCCGTTTAGTATTTTATTAAAAGAGATAGCCCGAAAATTCTCGAAACTAATTTTAGAAATATCTTAGAATTTATTCCAAATTTATGGATATTTACATAGAATTTTTCCGTAAACGAAAGTGGCAAAAAGGGTTATAAATAGAAAATCACATAGGTGGGAATCGAACCCTTCACCTACGCTGTGAGAGACAAATGGACGGACCAGCTGCACTGGTTGGTTTTGTTGAAATAGATTGAGCGAAACAATAGATAAGGTATAATTAAGTAAATTCGCCCCTATAAGTATAAATAGATAATTAAGGAGAGAAGTTTTATTTTCCTCACCCAAACCCTCACGCCGCCCCTCTCTCCTCCCTTGGGCGAAAACACCAAGCCTAGGGCTTTCCTCCGGTGGCCGGCCAAGGCTCTCCTCCAAGAGATTTTCCGATATTCGGAATCCCCACGACGAGAGGAACGCGTGAGCGCGAAGAAATATCCGAGACTCCGAGTTTCTCCGGAACCTCCGACGCCGTTCTTGGTTGTAAGTCCAAGAAATCAAGGTAAGTACTGCTCACCTGCAGTAAGAGGCGGTTTTCCCGCAAGAATTTTCCCTTGAAAGTTTCAAAAGAGATATTTCCATTTTGTTTATGATTTTGCATGTGATCTTAGTTCGTTATATGCTTATATATATTTGATAGAGTATCCTATGTGAGTTTAGGGTCTAGGAAATCTATAAGAAAAGGAAAGGAAGATAAAGAAAAAGAAAAGAGAAGGCCAAGGCCTTACGAAATCCCCAAAAGTCAAGACTTAGATATTTGGGCACACAAGGTGTTCGATAAAATGCCAAGGCATTTAAAGATAAGAAAGAAAAGAGAGAAAAGCTATTTTATTTTCTAAGGCAAGTACCCGGCGTCCAAGGGCGTCGTTAAAGAAATCCAGGTGTCCAATTCTAAGGTCTTGGCCCTGGTAGACCAAGGTCTGCTCTATTAGGATTGGCGGCTCGCTACCCCAACCTTTTAGGGAACGCGCATAAGATGGTACTTACGTCTTAAGTGGATCCAAGTGAGTTATTATTTTCAAGTATATGCTTTAGCAAAGTTTTCTAAAATTTAAGGAAGTTTTTCTAAAAGTTAAAGAAAGATTTAAAATTAAAGAATTGCTAAAGTTTCAAGTTAAGCCAAGAAAAAGTGAGTTAAGACTTATTAATGCTTGATTATGCATGTTTTGAGTTATACATGTTTTAGTGTTTCTTTTAAGCATAAAAGTATCTCATGTGATTTCACATTGTTTAAAAAGCATGCCTGCACATTTCGAGTTTTTGTGAGCTAGATAGTACTTGCTAAGCTTTATGCTTATTAGTTGCATTTCCTCTTACTGCAGATAAAGGTAAAGACAAGCAATTCTGAAGGAAGGCGACGAGGCGGTGCTGAGTGACGTGTGTGTGGTGGCTGACCTTGGAGAGATCCTTGGGATGAGACAGTTTAGTTTATTTGAAATGCATGTTTAAGATTTCCAAATCCCAAGTTATTGTGTTATGGAGTTTATTAAACATTCATGCTTCGGATAGTTTTACATGCTCAATTTTGTAGAGTGAAGATTCCATGTCATTTCAATTAGTATACATACTTTTGTGAATGCACTAGATGAGCAAGGGCATGAGTAGTTTAACATGTGGATACATTGCATTTTAGACTTATTCTTGAGCTTATTATTATTCCCTTTTGGACTAGGTCCTAATTGTACTTAAAATGCTTGTAAATTCGGTAGAAAAGTAAGATTTACATTCTATGAAGTTCTAGAAATATTATTGCATGTGCCAAGATTTGGTTAGTTTCGAATTAAGTTTATTGCTTTAAATATGCTTAGAAAAGTTGCATCCATTTTCCATAATGCTCTAGTAATATTATAGCGCCTCGTGTGATGAGTTTAAATGCATGACTATTAAAGTTAGAATATTATTCTTAGATAGATTTAAATACAAGTTTAAGAAAGTTCCGCATCTTTAGTCGTGCATTAGAGTCAAGAAGTAGACAAGTAACGGTCCGTCTAAGGTAGAGAAGGCGGGTCCGCTACATCGTAGGCTCGAGTTGGAGTGTTTCTGGAGCAAGGCACGAGCGTAGAAGGTCGTTGGGGCGTTGAGAGAACTGTTACTTGGAAGCCTTGGTCGAGGGCCCTTTATATAGGGCCTGGGGGCGCCCGGGATGTCGGGGGCGCCCCCCACGTGGCCTTTGATCCGCAGAGCTCTTGGTCAGCGTCTATCCTCTGGATCCGCTTTGACCGGGGTGCTCGCAGCGCTCGGGGCGCTCGGGTTGACCGGGTCAAACTCTATCCTTTGGCTTCGCTTGGCTTCTGGATCGATGCATGCGCATGGGGGCGCCCGGGAGCACGGGGGCGCCCGGGAGCAGCGGGGGCGCCCGGGAGCACGGGGGCGCCCGCAGGATGTACTGTTAAAGCCGATCTTGCTTTCTTGTGTTTTGTGTTCACCTTGGGGGCGCCCGGGACACTCCGAGCCCCCTGGTCAGCTGTTGCCTCATTCCTTTGAGGCTTTCTGAGCTGCAGACACACGCTCCTTCGGTCCTGCATCCAGGGTTAGTCCAAAACACAATAAAACAATAAAATATTAGATTATACAGCCTTAGCTGTCTTGGTTCTGACTTTGGTCTCCAAAATGGAGCCCTAGGTCGAACCGACGCCTACTGTTCCCTCAACGGGGAACGCGTCCTCACCTACTCCTCTCGGGAGAATTTACCTGATGCCAACCGTTCCTCTGGTTGGACTTTTGCCTGACGGTCCTTTGTCAGGTCTTGGATGCTGAGCTGCCCTTCGCTCGGTGCCTAGCATTCCTTCGCTAGGGCATTAGTCCCAAGCTGTCCTTCGCCTGGCGCCTAGCAGTCCTTCGCTAGGTCTTGGATACTGGCAGTCCTTCGCCAGTTGCCTAGCAGTCCTGCGCTAGGGCTTGGATACTGGCAGTCCTTCGCCAGTTGCCTAGTAGTCCTTCGCCAGGTACCTAGCAGTCCTTCGCCAGGTGCCTAGCAGTCCTTCGCTAGGGCTTTGTCTCTGCACACTTGAGTAACATTGTTAGATCACAAACAAACTTAACTTTGAATCCTTTGCCAATATCAAAACAAGGTTCGATATGGTGCTTCCTGCACCAACAAAATCTAACCTAGTTGATATTTTCACTAAACCACTACCTGAGTCTGAGTTTAGTTCACTAAGAAGGCAACATAAGATGTGCTCAGTAGAATAGGGTTATTTGTCATTTATGTGTTTTTGAAATGATTCTTGTCATTTGATTTCATTTTTCAAAAACTATTAATTGCTTTTCAAAAATTCATAGTTTTAAAAACATATTATTTTAAACTTTTTATTTTATTTTCCGGCTTAGTTTTTCAAAAATTACCCCCTTAAAACTATGGGTTTCTTCATTATTGACTTAGGTTAGGACTTAATTCTAGTTTGCATACTCCTATAGTTTTAGAAGACAACATCTCACAAGCACATTAGGATACATTGATTGACAACTTAATTAGACTGGGTTGACATGCATAGGTCTTTGCCTTAACTCAAGATGTTTTAAGTTAGTGCATCAAAAGCAATAGGGGCAATAAATACAATTGAACAACAATCAGGTTAAGTAATCAGGCTTAGAAAATCTAACTTGATAAGTCAACTTAACTTAACTAACCCTAGTGAAAGTTATTATTTTATAACAGTTAGTAAGTAACAAATTGGATTAGACAAGGACCCAAGGAATTAAGATTTGATTATTTTTTATTTTTTTGCATGGTTTACTTTTTAGACTTAAATCATACTTGGACTCAATAGGAATATCAACTTAGTTCAAATCCTGTTACTTGGTTTAACAAACTGTTCATTAGCATTAATTCTTGTTAAATTATTTCATAATTTGTTAATTATTCTCAATCATTTTCTTTCTTAAAAATTAACATCTGACATTTTTTAGGATAACTTTTTCAAAATTTTCTTATTGTTTTGCAAAATTCATAGGCTCTGATACTAGATATTCTCCTTAATCAAAGTTTTTCAAAAAGAATATCTACTATAATTTTTATGATATATGGAAAAGGGGGAGAATAGAAAATGTAATGTTAAAACTCAAACTTTTCTAAATTTTTCTCAAATTTTTTAAAGAAACTTTGTTTTCGAAAAAAAATTATTAAAAGAAAAACTCTATTTAACTTAGAGTTTCTTTTATGATACTCAGAAGTTTTTTCAAAATTATACTTAGAATTATTTTTTAAAGGAAAGAACACCTTCATACTTAGAATTTTTTTTGAAAATTTCTCAAATTGGAAATTGCATAAATTTTCTTCAAAAGCTTCAAGGAGGGAATTTCAAACCAAGGGGGAGCTTTTATGCAATATCTCAAGGTTTTTTATTAAAAATTACAAATGTTCTAAAAATAAGGGAGAGATTACTAATCAAGGGAGAGAGTTAAAAGCTTTTTCAAATTTTGTCATGTCTTAAAGAAATTACTTTATTCTATTACATAACTGTGGAATTATCTTTTTATTATATATTTTTAAGTTAACTTTCGAACTGGATTGTCATAAATCAAAAAGGTGGAGATTGTTGGAGCCGCAAGCACCAAATCAAACCTAGTTTTGATAATGGAAGAGGGTTCAAAGTTATGTTTATGTGGTGATCTAATGAATTTGCTAAGTGTGCAGGGAAGTCCTAGTTAACCAAGGCACGAAGACTTGACCTGCAAGGTTGAGTACGAAGTCCTGGTCAAGGACTGGGCATGAAGTCCTAGTCGAGGGTTGGGCACCGAAGACTTGATCAAGAGTTGGGCACGAAGACCTGGTATGAGGAATTGGGTATGAAGTCCTGGTCGAGGACTGGGCAGCGAAGACCTGATCCGAATGATCAAGCAGGAGAATTAGCTGAGCGAGAACTACGGACAGAAGTAGAGACCGGTCGAGTTACAGACATCTTGAGATCCGGGAGGCTCGGAGGCCTAGCAAAAGTCCAATCGGAGGTGTCGGTTTGCAAAAGGTAACTTTTCTAGAGTGGAGTAGGTGAGGACTTATTCGCCAGAAGAGGGAATAGTAGGCGTTGATTCGACTTAGGATTTCATTTGAAATCCAAAGTTAGAACCAGACAGCTCTAGTAGTCATTCATGCATACATTTACTTTATTATATTGTGTTCTTCGACTAACTTTGATTGTAGGCTAAAGGTGTTGGATCTGGGATGGCTAGAGAGGGGGGTGTGAATAGCCACCCACTAAAAACCTTTGCTTTCTTTTCTTTCTGCGATCAGGGTTAGCAACGGAAAAACCAAAACACAACTGAAAGAAAAACAGAACAGTCTAACAAACCAGGCGCTATCACAGGAGGTTTACAAGGTTCGGGGATAACTTGTCCCTACTCCTTGGCGTGGCCGTGAGGTGGTGTTAGTGATATGAGAGAAGTGTCCTAAGGCAATCGCCTTATGATTGTAAACATTTATTTTAATGAAAATTCACTATTTGAGTATACATATTTGTGTATTTGATTGGGATCTTAAACTCATCTACTGAATGTCCGCAATACAATTCACAGCATAAGAGAATTTGTGATGGGATCACAACTAGTGATTATCTCTACATGTGCAATTGTGAAGTATTGAAAATATCCCTAGTCGATGAATTGATAAAAACGGACACTATCAATTCTGTTGAGACTAGCATGGGTTATTCTCTAATCATCTGATTCTCACTGGCTGGTGACATTGGGATGTCCGGAGATAAACATGGATGCTAGTTAAGGGAACTAGTTCATTGGAGTGACTGACTGTAAAACTTCACATGGTAGTCTATACATAGACAGGTCAGTGAAGTTCTTACCGCAGCTTAAGTGCGATGTTCCTTTGACTTGCGGTGTTCAAGTCATCTTGGTCATGGAGACTTATACTTTAACATCTTAAGCAAGCATCTCCAAGGAGGTGTGGACCCAGGATGGTTGGGTATAAGCCGAAGTGCCCGAAGATGTTTGAACAGCCTACAAAGGATTCACCACTCCTTGCGAGGAGATGTATACCCAGGCCTAACGTCGGATTGTTACTCAAAGCCTCTGGCCAGAGCATGTCATGTTTAGAGTATGAGTCTCTTAAATACATGAGAGTAATTAGAAATCCAAAGGACGAGAATGTAACGCTCGCTCTTTTTTTTCCTAAGCGGCGTTACGTTCACATGCTTAGGGCATGTAGACATCATAAGGCAGCGGAATAACTTAACTTATACATGCCCTGTTCCATTCTTAACTTATTGACATGGGAACCTTAGCATATTAACTTTGAACTTAAGCATCATATCATGTCTCACATAACATCATATCATAAGGTCATAAGGTTCCATAAGTCATTATTCAAACATATAAGTAAACATATAGTTTCCTGGGCCAAGTCACTACGACACACATGCGTTCTTGCCCTCCTGCTGCTTCCTTCATTGTCCCCTTGAATGATCTGCAGTATAAGAAAATAAGACTATAAGCACACAGGCTTAGTAAGACTCTTTCCTACTCACAAAACCATTCATCATTCATCATCTCATAATGAGCACATAAAACATTAACATACTTGGTGCTCTACTTAGAACATAACATCTTTCGTCACTTGTCGTATACATAGCATGGCATGAACATAATCATAGTAACATTCTAAGCATGGCATGATACATGGCATAAACATAAACATCATAAACATTCTAAGCATGGCATAATTCATAAACATAGTGAACATAATTCATGGCATAGATCATAAACATAATGAACATTCTAAGCATGACATAATTCATGACATAAACATAAACATCATAGACATTCTAAGCATGGCATAATTCATGGCATAATTCATAAACATAGTGAACATAATTCATGGCATAGATCATAAACATAGTGAACATTCTAAGCATGGCATAATTCATGGTATAAAACCTATCATAGCATATGAACCTCTTCCTAACATAATTATGGCATAGATCATTCATTCTCATGCATACTTCTTAACGTGAAATGTAAGTATAAAATCTTATCATTATAGCATAATGCATAACATGAATGGATGCATGAGTGGAATGCATATACATAAGGGATGCTTAACTTTTAAAATATACTTTTAAATGCTTAAACATAATCATCATACATCATTTGGGGTCCCCGGCTTGTACCACATACATACATCATAGCGCGCATCCCTAGCAAGTCCGAGGTCGCGAGCCCCAACCTACTAGGGTAAGGACAGCATAGTCGGTAGTCCCCAAACCGAGGCGTTCTTAAGGTGCCCATCCCTGTTGCCCAGCTCCGGTAGGGCCAGAACCGTGGACAGCTACGGTAGTCCAAAACCAGGGCGTTCTTAAGGTGCCCATCCCTTGGACCCATACTTCGGTCCAGTACAAGCCCATACATAAAGTAAAATACTTTTCATGTGTCATTATTCATCATTCATTCATAGCATACTTAACATAGCATAACTTGTTACGGCTCGGCCCGTCTACCGGCCCATTTACCGGTCCTCTCGACCGTCATACCGTCAACCATCGACCGTGCCGTTTAGCATATTTATGCCTTAAAGACATAAGCATCATCTTTCATTCATCGTACTTGTCGTTCATCATCATTCATTCATCATACTTGTCATTCATCATACTTAACATCATAGCTGTGCCTTAAAGGCATGTACTTAACTTCATTCATAAGACATGACATACATACATCTTATTCATAAATCATGGCATACATATGTATCATTCATAAGACATGGCATGTATCATTCTTATCATGAACATAAACATAACATACTTAACATGGCATCATTTTCATTCTTAAACATGGCATCATTTTCATTCTTAAACATGGCATCATCCTCATTCTTAAACATAAACATAACATACTTAACATGGCATCATTCATATCATGAACCTAACATATCATAGCATCATTTTTATCGTGATCATAACCCTATCATTCTTATCATGGCATCATTCATATCCTGAACATAAACTTATCATACTTATAATGGCAACACATAAACATATACTTGAAGTTAAAGGCTCAACCCTAACCCTTGGGTCCTTGAGGTTGGCCGAAACATATGGGGTCTCTAGGGTACCCCAAAAATTCCCAAAAATTGTATTAAACCTCTAGACATCATGAGAGTACATTAAACATCATGATTGGGATTTTTATCATCATTTTAGACCCTTAAACATGGCGTCCGAAACCCTAGGGTGTCCTAGGGTGCTTGCTTAGGTTCCTTCATGTTGGCCGAAACCCTAGGGTATCCTAGGGTAGTCCAAAAATTCCCAAAAATTATACTTAACCTCTACACATCATAAGGGAACATTAAATAACATTATCATGATTTTTGTCATAATTATAGACCTGTAAATCATGGTGGCCGAAACCCATAAACTTAGGGTTCCTAGTTTTGTTTCTTTCATGTTGGCCGAAACTCTAGGGTGTCCTAGGGTACTCCAAAAATACCCAAAAATTATACTTAACCTCTACACATCATAATGGAACATTAAATAACATTATCATGATTTTTG
This sequence comes from Boesenbergia rotunda, assembly GCA_024364735.1. NCBI lineage: Eukaryota > Viridiplantae > Streptophyta > Magnoliopsida > Zingiberales > Zingiberaceae > Boesenbergia > Boesenbergia rotunda. Next base: position 37,216 of record JAGFNQ010001471.1, on the reverse strand, counting down.
GCATAATTATATACCTGTAAATCATGGTGGCCAAAACCCTTAAACTTAAGGTTCTTAGTTTTGTTTCTTTCATGTTGGCCGAAACCCTAGGGTGTCCTAGGGTACTCCAAAAATTCCCAAAAATTATACTTAACCTCTACACATCATAAGGGAATATTAAATAGCATTATACAGATTTTTAGCATATTTATAGACCTAGAAATCATGGTGGCCAAAACCCTTAAACATGAGGGTCTTGGTTTTCTTTCCTTTCAACATCAAATTTGAAAACCAACCACTATATCATACTAAAAATCATAAAAATCAGAGGGAACTATTATACCATAGGTGAGGGAGTCTTGCCTTGGGGTTTCTTGATTTTTAGACCTTAGATGGGAAGAAGAAGGAAGACTTGTTGTCTCTTGATCACCCCTAGCCTTGGAACCTTAGGAAACCTTTAGATCTTGGTGGTAGGGCCTTCTTGTGGAGTTTTCCCAAGGGAAAATCTCCCTTGTAGATTTCGTCTAGGATGAGAAAGAAGGAGGAAGAGAATGCAATTGATGGAGAGAAGAGAATAACTCCCAAAACCCCCCTCTTTATAACCCATTAAGGTGGTGAATGAAGAGTCTCTCCATGACTCTTCATCTTCTTCTTAATCTCAACTTATATCCACTTCATTTCCTCATAGAAATCCCTTGCTAGGTCAGTTGGTTAAGGCTTACATGGTTGTACAAGAGGTCCAAGGTTCAATCCTTGGCTCATGCACCTATTTTTATTTCTTAAATTCTGAAAATCCTCCTAAAATCACCCATAATTATGCCAATATTCCTAAATAAAATTCTTTTATATTTATATTAATTTTACCTAATTTATATTAATTTTACCTAATTAATACCCATTTTTGGAGCCTATTTAAAGCTCATTAGTACCTAGTTTTTCTCAATTTAAATGAAAAAACATGGATTTCTAGGCCCAATTTTACATAATTATTTCTGGGCCCCTCGGAAAATTATCTAGACATGCTCAATATTTTAAGAAAATATTAATAGAAATTTCTGGGTCGTTACAGAGAAAGACACTACTTGGGCTAGGTGTGACATAGTCAGCCTAGTGGGGACTGACACACACAGACCATGTCCTGAACCAAGTGGGTATAAGATGGTGAAGGGAATGAGGCACGATACATTAGAGCTGCTGAAGGGTTTCAGAATAATTTCTGAGGTCAACCGTTGATCTTTCGATTAATTGGGGATCATGATGTACTACTAGGTGCCACTCATGATCATTCTATAATTGATGAATTATAGACGGACAACATAAATCGAAAGCCTATTTAGTCACACGCACTATGAGTAATCCGAGGGATTTAAAACGAGTTGAAAATTGGATTTTTCAATCAAGAGAAATAAGTCGAATCTGAATTTATCAGAGGCGCAACGGAAGCTTAAAATGGCTAAGTCTTTTGAAAGCTTATTGGGCGAATTAAATGAGTTTAATTCGCGAGGGAAGGGCTTGGAGTGGCCGGCCAAAGAGGGTGCCCACCCTCTTTGTTTGGCCGGCCACCAAAAAG
>JAGFNQ010001471.1:0-27830 GCA_024364735.1 Boesenbergia rotunda | reverse complement strand
CACCAGGATTTACTTCACCTAGCTTCACTCACTAGGACCCGGCTTCACTCACCAGGATTTTTGATCTCACTCAACCAAACTTAAATCGGTGTCATCACCAAAACAATAATCAGGTCAGACTACAACAACAAAAGGAACCAGTTGCTACGATCAGGGGTGCCTGAGAGGGATTAGGTGCCCGAGAACCCAAGTGCCTGAGAGGAGTGAAGCGCCCCAGAGGGGTTTTCTCAGTAGGTATTGAAGCTGAGTTGGCAGTCGCTGGTTAGATGTGCCACGTCCGCTCCCAGGTGCCTCACTGCTCCCAGGCACCCCAATGCTTCCAAGCGCCCAAGAATAGGGTAAAGGTTGGCCAAGTCTATGGATATGGACGTGGCTGAACCGGTAACATGGAGGGTGCCCCTATAGCCACTCAAGTGCATGAGATCAAGTATAAAAGGGGTTTCACCCTGTTGGGGCAATCTATGGTCCAGAGTGGCCATGTGTTTAGATGTTTGGGCAAAGGATTTAAGTTATGTTTACTCTTGTGTTTGATATGTGTATTTAAGTGTGCAGGTTTGCAGGATATACATAGACTTAGTTAGACGGCTTCGGGACCGGTGAAGGATGGCATGGGAGACAAGTCGAGGGTTTGCATGCATCCGAGGGACCATGGACAAAGTAGGGACGATGAGCCGAGGGAAGTGGACATTGAGGCATATGCAAAGGGTGGCATGGAGGCAAGCCATGGGCTTGTGTGCGTATCCGAAGGATGAGAGCCAAAGTCAAAGAGGGCTTGAAGGCAACAGATCGAGGTTGCTGGAGCAGGGACGATGAGCTGAGGGAAATGGACTTCGAGGCATACGCGAAGGGTGGCATGGGAGACAAGTCGTGGGCTTGCATTTATCCGAGGGACGAGAGCCAAAGTCAAAGAGGGCTTGAAGGAAATAGATCGAGGCTACTGGATGAAGAGTCAGCTGAGTTGTGAGGGGTCGAGTGCTGACGGAAATGTACTCGAGAAATCCTAGGGTTCGAGTGCTGAGAGAAGTGTACTCGGGAAGGGAAACCTTAGGTTTAGGGGTGGACCAATCGACTGGTGCCATGGCAGTCGACTGATAAAGTCCACAGAAAGATCAGTTGACTGCCCATGGACCAGTCGACTGATGGCAGCTAAAATTTAAACCTTAGGCTGCAACGTTCGAATTTAAGTGGGATCAGTCGACTGGTAATGACCATTTCAGCCTAGAGCACTATTTAAAGGGGCTCAGTTTTTCTTGAGAGTTATTGACGATATTGGCTTTGGTTAAAGGCCAATTAGTAGTCTAAGAGCTCAGGAAGGTGTTGCGGGTTGTGGCAAGGTTTCTCCACCCACAAGGAGCTACACGAGCTAGCCTGAGGTCTTCCACGGAGTCATCCACCGATGGATCGGGATCGTCCACCTTACGGACAACCGTGGAGTAGGAGCTTAATCTTCGAACCACGTAAATTGGTTTGTCTTCTTTGTTGTTAGATTTTATTATTTGTTATTCCGCTTGCGCACTAACGTGTAGGAAGAAAACCACGATTTAAGTGGGTGATCGAAAAGTTGCTATTCACTCCCCCCCCCCTAGCAAACGACAAGGTCCCAACACACCCCTTGCTTCCAGACATGAACTCAAGCTCTCGAAATCTCAACGATAAAGCTTCCGTGCTCGAGTTCTCTGCGCTCAAGAAGTTCAAGATCAATGACACGCCGCTTCTGCAACGATATCATTCCTTTTAGTGTCGTTGGTATAATTTTTATTTTTTTGTACTTAATCATAACTCTTGTACTTCATTCATGAATTATAGTATTACCGAACAAAAATGGTCAAAGACCGTGGCCCTTGGAGTTGGAGCCGTCATAGACTCCGAACCAAGTAAAAGACAAGGTGTTAGTCATGTTTGACTTGTTTATTTCCGCTTCATTTAATCTGATTTATCCGAAAAATCATTATCGATATTCATCACCTCTCTATCGATCACATCGATCCCACATCATGTGTCGGAGGATTATTGGCTCAACCACAAGGGAGTCACTGATCGCCGACATGGAATAATACAGGGATGGTGCATGACTCTAACACATGCAACCCCTACCAGGTCATCAACACATAACTCAACCTAAAATGAACAGGTCAAAAACATGTATCATAACCCAAATCATCATACATCTAGATACACATGTAAGTATAATTAGAATCCATCAATGCAATCATACAGTATCATGCTATTCTATATCTACGTACTCATGCTCACACATATGCTATATAGAATTAGATAACAATAAATGAGACTGTATAGAAGGAAATCTAGATCATATCCAAGATCAAGTATAAGTATCAAGCAGGATAACAAACGGTAGCAAATGTAAGGTAAATAAAACTTACTGCACATAAATTAAATAATCATGCATAAAGATAAAGTGGAACTATAAATACAAGCAAGAAGTACCCGCCTCCAAACAGAAGAATCCAAATGCACAGAGAACCATTCGCCAATAATCAACAACAATAAATTCAAATCAAGTCCCTGTATCAAAAACATATTTAAATAGCTATCACACAAAATGGTAAGTAGCTAATACATCCCTAAACTATATTAGGGTTAACCTAATTATTCTCTTTCCATCTAATTATTTCTAATTACATGGAAGATTTCTAATTACCCTGCGTAATTAATATTAGGTTCATTTTAGGATTACTTCGAATTCAATTTCATCAAGTTTAGGTTATGAGGTCTGAATCTCAAATTCGGCCTAACCACTACCCAATCACAAGCTTGAAGGATCGTCTAGGCGTGCTAGAGGGGGTGAATAGCACTTTTTCGGAGTGGATCTCTACAAATTCGTTAGCGCAGCGGAAATAATATGCAAATGAAAATAAGTACAATGCTAACAATGATCATTTACTTGGTATCCACCCAGATGGGTGACTAATCCAAGGATCCACGCCGCGAGCACCACTTTCACTATCGAAAACTCTCCTTCAGGTGGAGAAACCTTTACAGTCGATCTTCCTCTTTACAGGATGAAGAAATATGAAAGAGGAAGTATAAAATACTCTTCAGACGAGCAGCACTTCAACACTGTACAGAACCGTACAGTCCACGTGCAAAAAGGTGCTCCTTTTATAGGAGAACAGGACAAACTCGCAGTCTGTCCAGCCCCGCATCAGTCGACTGCCCCAAGGGTAGTCGACTGGTCTAGCATTAATTGCTAGCCAACGGCTAGTTTTCGGGGTATACCAGTCGACTGCCTCAGGGGCAGTCGACTGGTCCGAGGCTGAAAACTCTCTGTGTGTTTTGGCAGTCGACTGGCCCTGAGCCAGTCGACTGCCCTACCTCTCAGCCTTATTCCAGCAACTCCGGACCTTCTCCTTCACGTGTGCCTTCAGGTCTGCTCCCTTGGCTTGCCCCTTGAAGTCCTCTTCCTCTGGCTATCGTCCCTTGGATGGGCACGCAAGCCTTCCCTTGGCTTGCCTCCATGCCACCCTTCACGTGTGCCCTTGAAGTCCACTTCCCAGCTTGCCCTTGGAGCTCTCCTCCCTCGGTTCTCGTCCCTCGGATATGTCCAACATGTGTGATTCTCCAAGTCCTGCAAACTCAATCACACATTAAATACAACATAACACTCTAACCTTAAACATATTCACCCACACACATCAAAACCATGATCTTCTAATCATTTAAGGGTTGATTGCCTCAACAATCTCCCCCTTTTTGATGTGTGGCAATATGTTTAAATTAGAGATAAATAACAGCCACAATAACAATAGCAAAAGATAGTAATTAAAAAAGCATAAGACATAGTAACCCTAAGAGGTAACCTCCCCCTTAATCTATGTCTTCTCCCCATTTCCAATTCTGATCATAATCCAAGTTAAGTTTCCACTTAACACTCAACAACATTAAAAATGTAAGACATATCAAAACCTAAGAGGTAACCTCCCCCTTAATTCATGTCTTCTCCCTATTTTTAATCATTCAAGGTCTAAGTGAGAAAGAAAACCTTAAAACATCCATTTCAAGTTAAAATTCTAACTTAAACTACTCATTCTCCCCCTTTGACACTATCAAAATGATTGCCTCAAGCAACCAAACCCTAGGGCATCAGAAGTGAGAATATAGAATTTCTGAAAATCCCCACAGAGGCTGAAATCAGACTGGTCAGTCGATTGCCCATACGACTGATACACTGTCAGGAGCAAATTTCAACTTTTCTGCCGAATTTCAGAAATGGCCAGAAAAATCCAGAAAATTCCAAAAATTATAAAATTTTGCAGACATGTTTGAAATGATATACTTTATCTAGGAAAAATATTAGTCCATATAAAATTTCAAACATGCATGACTTTTGATAAAAATCTAAAAATTTTTCAAAACCACTACATTTTGTATCAAACTTACAATCTAGTTTTGCAATCATATGACTTTTAAAAGCATGGCAAAGCATATAAAACATAAAATGGTTTTCAAATGTTTAAAATGTCCAACTATGATCTTTGGGCAAAGTGTCCATTGATTAAACACTTGTCTTCCCCATAATTGGTCTAGTTTTCATATTTTGATACTCCTAATGGTTCAACAATGTGCCACAAGCACAAGTGAGCCAAATGTATCACCCAAATGGATCAAGCACCATTTTTCAAGTCGAATATCTCCAAGTTCATCATACACTTCCACAAAACACATTCCAAGGCCTCTTCTTAAGGATGTAATCTCCGATTCGGGAAAAGGCTTGGTAAAGATGTCGGCTAGGTTCGACTTTGATTCAACATAGTGTAGTTCTATGTCTCCCCTTGTCACATGGTCTCTAATAAAGTGATGTTTCACCTCAATGTGTTTTGTCCTAGAATGGTGAACCGGATTTTTGGTCAAGTTGATTGTACTTACATTATCACACAAGACTTTGACCTTGGTGTAATGTAACTCATAATCCTCTAAGGTGTGCATGATCCAAAGGAGTTGGGAAACACACCCACCCATTGCCACATATTCCGCCTCCGTTGTTGATAGGGCAACGCATGGTTGTTTCCTACTACTCCAACTAACTAAGGAAGACCCAAGGAATTGACACCCTCCACTAGTACTCTTCCTATCTAACTTACAACCCGCATAATCAGAGTCGGTGTATACAATTAGATCAACATTAGAGGTTCTAGGATACCAAAGTCCAACATTGAGGGTACCTTTCACATACCTTAGGATCCTCTTGACTAGAACTAAATGGGACTTTTTGGCACAAGATTGGTACCTTGCACACATACCTACTGCAAAAAGTATATCGGGTCTACTAGCGGTTAGGTATAGGAGGCTACCAATCATGCTACCTTAGCATTTTCTAAACCAAATTTCTTTAACATCTCCTTAGCATATTTGGTTTGAAAAACATGTGTACCTTCATTAGTTTGCTTAACTTGAAGGCCTAAAAAGAAGGTTAGTTCTCCTACAAGACTCATCTCAAATTCATCTTCCATACACTTGATGAATTCTTGTAGCAAGTCATTATTTGTTGACCCAAAAATGATATCGTCTACATAGACTTGGGCAACAAATATGTCCTTGTCCTTAGATTTTAGGAACAAAGTATGGTCAATTGTTCCTCTCCTAAACCCCTTAGACACTAGAAATGAGGAAAGTCTTTCATACCAAGCCCGGGGAACTTGTTTCAATCCATATAAAGTTTTTCTTAATTTGTAAACGTGTCTTGGATAGTTAGGGTCCTCAAACCCGGGGGGTTATTCTACATAGATCTCTTCCTTAATGATCCCATTAAGGAATGTCAACTTCACATCCATTTGGTGGAGTGTGAAACCCATGTGAGCGGCATAGGCTAGTAGAATTCTAATAGATTCTAACCTAGCTACGGAGGCATAAGTCTCATCATAATCTAGTCCCTTAACTTGGTTAAACCCCCTAGCTACCAATCTAGCCTTGTTCCTAGTGATTTTGCCATGATCATCTAGTTTATTACTAAAGACCCATCTTGTGGTTACAATGGTGCAGTCATTGGGCCTAGGAACTAACTCTCAAACTTCACTCCTCTCAAATTGATTTAGCTCTTCTTGCATGGCTAAAACCCAATCAACATCTCCCAATGCTTCATCAATGGACTTGGGTTCTAATTGAGAGATTAGAGCTATTTGACTAGTTTGAACCCTAAAATAGGACCTAGTCCTTACTCCTTGAGCTACATCACCCACTATTTGGTCAATAGGGTGATCGTGGTGATGTCTCAAGGGCTTAGAGGTTGTGGGTTCATTTGCTCCTTCTTCCTCATCCTCTAGGATACTTCTTACTCCCCCTTGATCATTGCCCTCCAACTGTAGGTCTTGGATTCTTTAAGCAAGGGGTTGGACCTCTTCTATATCTTTATCAATTGGGGCTTTTCTAGGGTAGGTACTAGTTGTTTCATCAAATTTAACATTCGAGGACTCCTCAATCACTTTTGTCCTCTTGTTGTAAACTCTATAATCCCTACTAGCCATTGAGTATCCTACTAGAATTCCTTCATCGACTTTTGACTCAAACTTCCTTAGGTCATCTTTGGTATTTAAGATGTAGACTTTACATCCAAAGACCCTAAAATAGTGGACTTGAGGTACTCTTCCATTCCATAATTCAAAGGGTGTTTTCCCTAGAAACCTATGTACCAACACCCGATTTTGAATATAGCAAGCGGTGTTAACCGCTTCGGCCCAAAAGTAACTAGGAAGGGAATATGCATTAAGCATAGTCCTAGCAGCTTCTTGTAGGGCTCGGTTCCTTCTCTCAACTACCCCATTTTGTTGAGGAGTCCTTGGGCATGAAAATTCATGCTTGTCTCCATTTTCAACACAAAATTATGTGAAACTTGCATTTTGGAACTCCCCACCGTGGTCACTCATAATTCGGTTTATTTTGGTATGTTTTTCGTTTTCTACCCTTTTACTAAATCCTATAAAGATCTCTATGGTATCATCCTTATGTTTCAAAAAATAAACCCATGTAAACCTAGAAAAATCATCTACTATGACTAGACAATATTTACTCCCCACAAGTGAGGGAGTACTATGGCAATCAAAAAGATCTATATGCAAAAGCTCTAAAGGTAAAGAGGTAGTGGTTAGGGTTTTACCTTTGTGTGATGATTTTGATTGCTTACCCTCTTGGCATGCATCACACAATTTGGTCTTCTCATACTTGATCATTGGTAGCCTCTTCACCAACTCTTCCTTGGCCACTCTTGCAATGCTTCTCATGTTGACATGTCCAAGTCTCCGGTGCCACAACCATCGTTCTTCTTCTTTGGACATGAAACACTTAGCAACATTATTAGTAGCATAAGTAAGATCAAGATAATATAAATTTGCCTCTCTAAACCCTTCTAATATGATAGTATTTGATTCATTATGCCTTAGTATATACTTCCTAGCATGAAATTCAACTCTAAAACTGACATCACATAATTGACTCACACTTAGTAAATTGAACTTCATATCTTTGATTAGAAGTACCTTATGTATGGAAATAGTGGAAGATACCTCAATTGCGCCCTACCAATGATTTTCAATTTTCCTCTATTCCCAAAGGAGACCGTCCCTTCTCTTAAGCAGCTAATAGTGGTGAACTTGCTCACATCCCCGGTCATGTGTCTTGAGCATCCACTATCTACTATCCACATAGTTGAGGCCTCCTTCACCTTTACCTATACAACATGGAAAACATACTCTTTTGGTACCCAAATCTTTGATCCATAAGCATCATTTAGAAATCTCTTAGGTACCCATGCCTTCTTTGTATTTCCCTTAGCCCCTAGTCTCCTAGATGCACCAATCCTACCGGTGAGTGAGACAAAGGCTACCTCCTTTGTCTTTGGCCTATATCCTAAACCGACCTTGTTATAAACGGCCTTTTGACTGTTGATTATCATGTCTAGGTTACTAGATCCAACTTGAAATTTCCTAAGGGCCTTTATGAGGTCATCTACCTTTTCCTTAATTCCCTATTTTCAGTTTCAAGATGTGAAGCATGTGAAGAGGTAAAACTAGCATGCAATTCTTCAAGTTTAGTAGATTCTACTCTAAGCATGGCAATTTCTTCTTTTATCTCCTTAATTTTACTTCTAGCCTTAGCTAAGTCCATGTTAGTGCTAGAAATAATATTTACTAAAGTAGATGAGGGTAAGTGGTATACCTCACTTACCGAAGCTTCCGACTCTGATGATGAAGTGGAGGAGCTCTCATCTTCACTACTTGAGCTTCGTTCATCATTTGATGAGTCTGAGTGATCTTGTGCCATAAGAGCAAAGTGGGAGACTTGCTCTTCTTCTTCCTTTGAGGATGATGGATCATCCCAAGTTGCCTTAAGGTTGGTGGCACCCTTCTCCTTTCCCTTTGACTTCTTCTTATCACTCTTCTTCTTTTCCTCCTTCTTGTCATCCCTTCTCTTCAATTGAGGGCACTCGTTCTTCATGTGTCCCTCTTGGTGGCAGTTGTAGCATATGATGTCCTTGGCCTTATCCTTACCTTTGGACCCTTTCCTAGCATAGGACTTGTTAGACAAACTTTTAAAAGCTCTACGAAATTTTCTTACCATGAACGCCTCTTGATCGCTATCCAAGGAGGCACTGGATTCCTCTGAATCTGATAAGGATGAGTAAACCACCTTCTTCTTCTCCTTTTCTGCAACAAAGGCAATACCTTTCTCTTTGGCCGAGACATTAGCTTGCTCGTGTAGCTCAAATTCACAGAAAAGGTCATCTAATTTAACAATTGACAAATCCCTTGATACCTTGTAAGCATCAACCATGGATGCCCACAAGGTGGTTCTCGGGAAGGCTTGTAGAACGTACCTGTCAATGTCCCGGTTCTCGATCTTCTCTTCAATCACATGGAGCTCATTGATCACTTCCTTTACCCTTCCATGTAGCTGGCTGACGGTCTCGTTGCTCTTCATGGACAGGGATTGAACGTACTTGTTCAGTTGCTCCTTCGAGAGCCCGCACCTTCGAGAGCCCGCACTGTAGTGTGGTGGTGGCATTGGCATTGGATTGCGCCCTCTTCATTACCTCCTTTGACCAGGATCTCATCGGTGTTGGATCTCCTCTTTCATCGACGGGTGCCTTGAAGCCATCGGCAACACTAATCCAGTTTTCAATATCGTTCATAAGGTAGTATTGCATCCTACCTTTCCAGTAAGCGAAGTCGTTCCCGTTGAAGAAGGGTGGTCGTGTGGTGGAGTATCCCTCTTGAAACGCCATTAAATTTGCTCCGGTTGACGGTTAGTTCTTCCGAAACGCACAGGCTCTGATACCAACTGAAGGATCGTCTTGGCGTGCTAGAGGGGGGTGAATAGCACTTTTTCGGAGTGGATCTCTACAAATTCGTTAGCGCAGCGGAAATAATATGCAAATGAAAATAAGTACAATGCTAACAATGATCGTTTACTTGGTATCCACCTAGATGGGTGACTAATCCAAGGATCCACGCCGCGAGCACCACTTTCACTATCGAAAACTCTCCTTCAGGTGGAGAAACCTTTACAGTCGATCTTCCTCTTTACAGGATGAAGAAATATGAGAGAGGAAGTATAAAACACTCTTCAGACGAGCAGCACTTCGACACTGTACAGAACCGTACCGTCCACTTGGTAAAATGTGCTCCTTTTATAGGAGAACAGGACAAACTCGCAGTCTGTCCAGCCCCGCACCAGTCGATTGCCCCAAGGGCAGTCGACTGGTCCAGCATTAATTGCTAGCCAACGGCTAGTTTTCGGGGTATACCAATCGACTGCCCCAGGGGCAGTCGACTGGTCCGAGGCTGAAAACTCTCTGTGAGTTTTGGCAGTCGACTGGCCCTGAGCCAGTCGACTACCCTGCCTCTCAGCCTTGTTCCAGCGACTCCGGACCTTCTCCTTCACGTGTGCCTTCATGTCTGCTCCCTTGGCTTGCCCCTTGAAGTCCTCTTCCTCTGGCTATAGTCCCTTGGATGCGCACGCAAGCCTTCCCTTGGCTTACCTCCATGCCACCCTTCACGTGTGCCCTTGAAGTCCACTTCCCGGCTTGCCCTTGGAGCTCTCCTCCCTCGGCTCTCGTCCCTCGGATATGTCCAACATGTGTGATTCTCCAAGTCCTGCAAACTCAATCACATATCAAACACAACATAACACTCTAACCTTAAACATATTCACCCATACACATCAAAACCATGATCTTCTAATCATTTAAAGGCCGATTGCCTCAACAAAGCTCACCCAACCATCCATTTTAATGGTATCAAGTTCTATCAGAATCATGTTTCAAAGGGATCCGAATACAAGAATCTCGAAGTAGGGAAGAGATCAACTGCAATCAAACATTTATAGGCTCCACCCAAGGTATCCATATGAGGCTCACAACATCTATCATGTTCCAATAGAATTCTACCGCAACACTAACCATTTCCTACCACAAGATCCTAATAATAAGCTAACAAACTAATCTAAAATAGATCAAATTCAATTCATGGTAGTGTTGCAAAGCATAGAAATTGAGTTGCATACATCTTCAACTCAACAAGCTCACGGTAGGAGTTGGCACACCAAGATACACATCCCAAATTCAATCTAACTCCTTAATTATCACCTTAGTTAAACATTAATCCATAATGTTTCCAGAAAACAAATTCCAATTCAACATTTCATGTAATCGCACGACAACAGATTATGATCCAAGCAAGGCGATTTGCTAAACACAATTCCAGAAACCAAAACAAAACCCAATTCTAAATAGAGGTAACACTCAGCGATATGCATTTGAGCTCAATCCAACCACTTACCTGAGTCGCGCAGCTCTCCACGGCAAGAAATCCCAATCAGCACAGTGAGTAGGAGCAGGGAGAAAGAACTGAAATCCAAATACAGCATCCGGAAATCAACAAGACAAGCTAGATCCCATATCTCAATTCCTGCAAATCAAACTCTAAATGCAACAAAACCTTACCCATGGTGATCGCCAATCCTATGTGTGGCTCAGCCTTGATCGGAGACAAATCCTAATCGAAATGCTTCCCCTTCGAATATGCCAAAGATCCAGAGATTACACCCACACGAGATCACACAACCCTAATACTCCATGTCTAGATGCTTACCCGATTGGGAGGGAAATGACGTTCAATCATCGGCTCAAACCCACGGTCTCTCCTTCCAACTTCGACCATCTACCCTAGATCTGACGAGAGGGCTAGGCAAAATAGATGCACAGGAGTGGGATCACCAGCCTTGGGTTCACCGACTTCACGAGGAGGAGGAGGAGGATCAGGCGTGGGTGTGGGAGTGGATGCGATGAGGAGGTGAAGCGATCGGCTTTGGGCTCGGTTGCAGTGAGGCAGCGAAGTGAAGGAGAGGAAACATGAAGTGATATAAGTGACTTGAACTTTTGCATTTAGGCCCCTCAAGTCTTAAATTTGGATCTTGGGAAATCCTAACTCTTTTTCAAAAATATTTTTCTCTCGATCGAGCTAAACGTGTCGGATTTAACACTTTGAATTATTTTCACAATTGATTATAACCATTATTTTAATTCATTTTTCAATAGTTAAAAAAATTCAAATCTTTGTAATATAACCTATACACAGTATCTATTTTCAAAACACAATATATGTTACAAAATATATTAAGTCTTTCAACATATATATACAATATATATTTACAACATCTTTTACAAAATACACAACATCAGAATTTTTAGTGCACAACATCAGAATTTTTAGTAAAGCTGTTTTTACACAGCATCAGTAATTCTTGGGCAATTTAACAAAGGGCGTACGTAACAATTCGAAATTACCAAAGGGCATCCTATGGTTTCTATTTTACCAAAGGGCGCAGCCCTTTAAGTGAACTTCCTATTATACCCTTGGCGCCACAAAAGACCTTTTCCATTCCCATTTTCGAGACATCCGAACCACTTTTGCACTAAAATACTCTCACCGCGACAACATAAATGGTATTGTTGAAGGAGGACATTGTGCGTGCCCTAGTTGTGCTTTAGTCGCTTGCTACTCCCTCGAATCCCTCCGCCCAACCAAAACCTAGGCTCCTATACAGGAAAGTGGTAGTGTGTGATCCTGAGGCTGCTTGAAGTGTTAACGTTAAAGTTGATACTGCTCGGCACTATCAAAGTAGGATTTAGGATTTCTGCAGGTTTGATTTTCATAATAATGGCAGGAAAAAGGTCTGTGGGTGGTTCCTCATCGTCTTCTTCATTGGCATTAATCACCAAGGTATGTGATATTGTTTATACTTAATTTTGCTGAATAAACACTGCTTGTAATATTGTTTATACTTATTTTTGCTGAATAAACACTGCTTGTGATATTGTTTATACTTATTTTTGTTGAATAAATTTGTAATGTATAAAAACTGTAGGGTTCAGATGAGTTTGGGAAAAAATTACATTGGTGCAGTGTTTTAGGCTATTTTAAACATTTTGTCGAAGCATTTGAAATTTTAAATGATCAACACATTACGAAGATTAAAGAGTCGCCCTTCAGTATTTTCTTGGACATTCAAGAATTGCAGCATATCCGGGGAATTTTGGTTAATATATTTGAAAGTTGGGATTCAACCTCGCAAGTTTTTAAATTCTCAGGTAATAGTATTAATTATGAATTATAAACAGTATCTATAGTAAGATAAAACTTGGATATAGTTGGCCTTAAATGATTGATATTTGATCAATTTAAATGAGTGAATTTAAGTGAAATTCACTTCAGGTCGGTAGGCCTGAAATGAAATAATTTCAGGCCTACCGAGGGGCTGAAGTGAATTTACTTCAGGCCCTAGGTAGGCCTGAAATGAATTCATTTCAGGCCCAACGTGGGCCTGAATGATTCATTTTAGGCCCAAAGAGAAATAAATTGAAGCCTATATTGTTGATGATAACTAAATATTTTAATTATTTCAGGTGTACCGGTTGCGTTCACCAGACGAGATGTTGCTTTGGTACTGGGTATAGTGGACCGTGGAGTTTCGATCCCTATTAATTCAACTGAACCATCGGGTGACCTCTATCGTACTAACTTCTCAAAAGATAAACAACCTACCAGAACAAGAATTGAGGACTTACTTAAACATTATTCTAAAAGTGTTGAATAAGAGGATGATGTGTTATTAGTTTGTAAATTTTATATTTTGTATATATTTGTTTGTCTTTTATTTTCGTCTAGTACATATAAGGTCCCTCTAGGGCTTGTAGATATAGTAGATGATTATGACAATCTTGGTAGATTCAATTGGGTGGAAGCTATCCATAAATTTTTGTCTCCCTAATTACCTAAGATTGGGGAATTATTTTCATCAAGTCAAGGAAACCAGAGGACCACAAACCTCTCTTACGTAAAGGGATTTGCTGGGCTTTTGGCAGTGAGTAGATTTTACCTAAATTATATTTTATAATATTTTGCTATTATTAATATAATTGTCTAGAAAACTTTGTGTAGGCAAGGTTTTTGGAGCATGTACCCATTCAAAAACCATACAATGTTGAAGGACCCCGAATAAATAAGTGGAGGAATATTCCTTCGCATATTAGTAGGGTAAGGGACCTTGTCAACCAAATCAGGTCCGAAGAGGTAATTATTGTAAACTGTGATCTATGTTAGTTTATCTTTGTTAGTTTGATATAGAGGCAGTAAAATTTGTGTACTTGGTAATTGACAGGTGATTATTGAAATAATTCCTAACCTACATGAAAACACATTGTTTGAGAACCTTGAGATTGGGGATGACATTCCACAACCAATAGCGACATCACAAGGACATGACACAGAAGATGTAAGGCCATGTGGTGAATGCATTCTTAAAGACACCCTAATCAAGGAGCTAACAGAGGAGAATATATGTTTGAATGAAATGGTTAAGGAATTACTTTCAATTATTGAAAAAAAGGGCATGGAGGCTCAAGAAAGCTATCCTGTAGTCAGTCCTCTTTCTGATCCAATATCTTGTTGAACAAGGAGAGGACGTGACCGAACTCGGTATGATTACAGGGATACTCCAATTGAGAGTCCAGTATGGCACCAACTATTACATAAGGGGAAGCGGAGAAAGGAACAAATATCAAATGTCATGGACAAGGGAAAAAGGAAACTTAGTGAGGAGGATATGGATGAAGCAAGAGAAACCATTACTGTAATGGAAGTCATGTCTGAAGAAGATATAGAGGAGGAGAAAAGAAGGACCTTCGAACTATACAAAATGAGGCAACAAGGCATTGATGTATGTGACTTATTTTCATATTAATTACGTCAAATTTATTGAATTTGGTCATTAATTAGTTTGGTCAAAATTGTATCGATGTAGTTTGTGAAGAAGCATTTTATAAAGTCGAAGAAGAAAAATCAAGATAAAGAAGTGGCCTACGTAATAAATAAATTGGAGAACCTAAAGTAAGTTATGAAACATAGTTAGTTAATATATTTGATGCTTTAATATATAATCTTATCAATTAACTTGGCAGGTTGGATAATGAATTTATCTGGGAGGATGCACCCTTTACTTTGAAATTGCATTCATTCTTACAAATCCTCAATGGAGAGATTTTTACAAAAGGCGAGGTCATTGATGCCTTCTGTAAAATGTTATTTAGGGGAGCATCCACATCTGGTAGGTCATACCACAAGTCAATATATTGTTCAACCTTCTTCACAGTAAGTGATGTAAATTAGTATGAATTAATAGATTGTAGAAGACCTAGTATTATGATGTGGTTATTAATAATTTTGATTTTGCAACTATTTAGGCTTCAATAAGATCGTCAAGAAAGTTTTCCATGCAACCAATGATGAAGACGGATATGATAGAACAAGGGTTTAGATATATTTTAATACCTTTGTGCAGTGATAATACACACTTTCACTTGTTGGCGGCGGATACAGAAGCAATGACATTCATTCATTTAAATTCTCTTGCTAGTGGCCGTAAATATAAGCATGATTTTGACTCAGCGGTGAGCTACCTATCTTTATTCATATATATGTTCATCATTTGGTAAAAAATGTCATTGAAATTCATGATATATTTGATAGATAAAAGAACTTAAACAATATACTCGTGAGGAACTTACGGCTATTCATCCATATCAACAAAGTCATCATCCCTTGGACAAATGGCCTTCCGTCAGATAAAAATATCCCCAACAAGAACATAGGTCAGTAAGTGAGGAAGAGTTTCAAAATTTTAAAATGATCAAAGTATTTTATTTCCCCACTTATTGAAATCTGAAATACTGTTTGTTATTTTCAGCGTGGACTGTGCCTTCTTTGTATGTAATACATCTGATGTCTCCTATACGATGAGAAGATGGATTTCAAATAAGGAGATATGACGAAAATGAGATTTGATCTGACAGTAAATATTATGGGAGACATGTATTGTAAAACATGAGACTGTCAATCTCTTGAAGTAATGTTGTAAAAAAACATCCTTTGCTGGTGATTCAGCTCCATTTGTATAGAAATTGTGTAATTTGTATGAATATAATTTATTGTCCAGAAAAACAAAACAATTGTGTGATGTTGATTCACATCGAGTTACTGCAATGTAGTGTACCAACTGATACGGTAAAAAAACATAACTCATAATGATTTGGACAAAGTTTGCACACCAGAAATAACATCTCTTTGGTTAACTCTAACTTCTGACATATATCCAAGTATCGAAGGTCCATCAGTGGGTTTCTGATACATAATTTGAAAACATGACTTAATCGTCTCGAAGGAATTGAAAATTGGTATGCATTCTGTATTGACTTAGTAAGATGGATTATCTCTACCATAAATTTAAAAAACTTGTTTCAAATTCTAAAGATTAATAATTAAATAAAATTACAGGATTTGGTCACAACTTGTAGATAAATATAGAATATTAATCTATAAATCATGATTTTATTTAATAGCCAAGGTGAGCATGAAATTAACTTTTCAGGCCCACGGTGGGCCTGAAATAAAATGATTTCAGGCCCACGGTGGGCCTGAAATAAATCAATTCAGGCCCACGGCGGGCCTGAAATAAAAACACTTCAGGCCCAAGGAGGGCCTGAAATAAAACCTTTCAGGCCCAAGTTGGGCCTGAATAGATCCATTTCAGGCCCAGGGTGGGCCTGAAATCAAGTCATTTCAGGCCCACCGTGTGCCTCAACTGGGAAAATTTCAGGGTCTCTGTTAACCATTAAATACTTCTGATTTAAGTTGGTGGATAATAAATTTGTAGTTGTATAGGTGTAATACGTTTATAGAACATAACTGATAAATATTGGTACTTAGTGTGCACATAAAAATCCACTGATATAGCATTGGTGATATAGCAAGATTAGAGGTTTGGGCACCCAAAATCTCATCTCCTATCTCAACCCTATCTACTGATATAGGTTTTTCAGAATTCCAGATATGGGAGGTCCATCAGTGAGTTTTGCTCAAAACTCACTGATATACCTAAACCACTGCTATAGCATTGGTGATACAGCAAGATTAGAGGTTTGGGCACCCAAAATCTCATCTCCTATCTCAACCCTATCTACTGATATAGGTTTTTCAGAATTCCAGATATGGGAGGTCCATCAGTGAGTTTTGCTCAAAACTCACTGATATACCTAAACCACTGATATAGCATTGGTGATACAACAAGATTAGAGGTTTGGCCACCCAAAATCTCATCTCCTATCTCAACCCTATCTACTGATATAGGTTTTTCAGAATTCCAGATATGGGAGGTCCATCAGTGAGTTTTGCTCAAAACTCACTGATATACCTAAACCACTGCTATAGCATTGGTGATACAACAAGATTAGAGGTTTAGGCACCCAAAATCTCATCTACTATCTCAACCCTATCTACTTATATAGGTTTTTCAGAATTCCAGATATGGAGGTCCATCAGTGAGTTTTGCTCAAAACTCACTGATATACCTAAACCACTGATATAGCTTTGGTGATACAGCAAGATTAGAGGTTTGGCCACCCAAAATCTCATCTCCTATCTCAACCCTATCTACTGATATAGGTTTTTCATAATTCCATATATTGGAGGTCCATAAGTGAGTTTTGCTCAAAACTCACTAACATACCTAAACCACTACTATAGCATTGGTGATACAGCAAGATTAGAGGTTTGGGCACTCAAAATCTCATCTCCTATCTCAACCCTATCTACTGATATAGGTTTTTCAGAATTCCAGGTATGGGAGGTCCATCAGTGAGTTTTGCTCAAAAATCACTGATATACCTAAACCACTGATATAGCATTGGTGATACAGCAAGATTAGAGGTTTGGTCACCCAAAATCTCATCTCCTATCTCAACCCTATCTACTGATATAGGTTTTTCAGAATTCCAGATACGGGAGGTCCATCAGTGAGTTTTGCTCAAAACTCACTGATATACCTAAACCACTGCTATAGCATTGGTGATACAGCAAGATTAGAGGTTTGGGCACCCAAAATCTCATCTCCTATCTCAAATATATCATGAATTTCAATGACATTTTTTACCAAATGATGAACATATATATGAATAAAGGTAGGTAGCTCACCGCTGAGTCAAAATCATGCTTATATTTACGGCCACTAGCAAGAGAATTTAAATAAATGAAAGTCATTGCTTCTGTATCCACCGCCAATAAGTGAAAGTGTGTATTATCACTGCACAAAGGTATTAAAATATATCTAAACCCTTGTTCTATCATATCCGTCTTCATCACTTGTTGCATGGAAAACTTTCTTGACGATCTTATTGAAGCCTAAATAGTTGCAAAATCAAAATTATTAATAACCACATCATAATACTAGGTCTTCTATAATCTATTAATTCATACTAATTTACATCACTTACTATGAAGAAGGCTGAACAATATATTGACTTGTGGTATGGTCTACCAGATGTGGATGCTCCCCTAAATAACATTTTACAGAAGGCATCAATGACCTCGCCTTTTGTAAAAACCTCTCCATTGAGGATTTGTAAGAATGAATGCAATTTCAAAGCAAAGGGTGCATCCTCCCAGATAAATTCATTATCCAACCTGCCAAGTTAATTGATAAGATTATATATTAAAGCCCCAAATATATTAACTAAACTATGTTTCATAACTTACTTTAGGTTCTCCAATTTATTTATCACGTAGGCCACTTCATTATCTTGATTTTTCTTCTTCGACTTCATAAAATACTTCTTCACAAACTACATCGATACAATTTAGACCAAACTAATTAATGACCAAATTCAATAAATTTGACGTAATTAATATGAAAATAAGTCACATACATCAATGCCTTGTTGCCTCATTTTGTATAGTTCGAAGGTCCTTATTTTCTCCTCCTCTATATCTTCTTCAGACATGACTTCCATTACAGTAATGGTTTCTCTTGCTTCATCCATATCCTCCTCACTAAGTTTCCTTTTTCCCTTGTCCATGACATTTGATATTTGTTCCTTTCTCCACTTCCCCTTATGTAATAGTTGGTGCCATACTGGACTCTCAATTGGAGTATCCCTGTAATCATACCGAGTTCAGTCACGTCCTCTCCTTGTTCTACAAGATACTGGATCAGAAAGAGGACTGACTACAGGATAGCTTTCTTAAGCCTCCATGCCCTTTTTTTCAATAATTGAAAGTAATTCCTTAACCCTTTCATTCAAACATATATTCTCCTCTGTTAGCTCCTTGATTAGGGTGTCTTTATGAATGCATTCACCACATGGCCTTACATCTTCTGTGTCATGTCCTTGTGATGTCGCTATTGGCCGTGGAATGTCATCCCCAATCTCAAGGTTCTCAAACAATGTGTTTTCATGTAGGTTAGGAATTATTTCAACAATCACCTGTCAATTACCAAGTACACAAATTTTACTGCCTCTATATCAAACTAACAAAGATAAACTAACATAGATCACAGTTTACAATAATTACCTCTTCGGACCTGATTTGGTTGACAAGGTCCCTCACCCTACTAATATGCGAAGGAATATTCCTCCACTTATTTATCCGGGGTCCTTCAACATTATATGGTTTTTGAATGGGTACATGCTCCAAAAACCATGCTTACACAAAGTTTTCCAGACAATTACATTAATAACAGAAAAATATTATAAAATATAATTTAGGTAAATTCTACTCACTGCCAAATGCCCAGCAAATCCCTTTACGTAAGGGAGGTTTGTGGTCCTCTGGTTTCCTTGACTTGATGAAAATAATTCCCCAATCTTAGGTAATTGGGGAGACAAAAATTTATGGATAGCTTCCACCCAGTTGAATCTACCAAGATTGTCATAATCATCTACTATATCTACAAGCCCTAGAGGGACCTTATATGTACTAGACGAAAATAAAACACAAACAAATATATACAAAATATAAAATTTACAAACTAATAACACATCATCCTCTGATTCAACACTTTTAGAATAATGTTTAAGTAAGTCCTCAATTCTTGTTCTGGTAGGTTGTTTTTCTTTTGAGAAGTAAGTACGATAGAGGTCACCCGATGGTTCAGTTGAATTAATAGGGATTGAAACTCCACGGTCCACTATACCCAGTACCAAAGCAACATCTCGTCTGGTGAACGCAACCGGTACACCTGAAACAATTAAAATATTTAGTTATCATCAACAATATAGGCTTCAATTTATTTCTCTTTGGGCCTGAAATGAATTCATTTCAGGCCCAACGTGGTCCTGAAATGAATCATTCTGGCCCACGTTGGGCTTGAAATGAATTCATTCAGGCCCACGTTGGGCCTGAAATGAATCATTTAGGCCCACGTTGGGCCTGAAATGAATTCATTTCAGGCCTACCTAGGGCCTAAAGTAAATTCACTTCAGGTCCTCGGTAGGCCTGAAATTATTTCATTTCAGGCCTACCGGCCTGAAGTGAATTTCACCTTAAATTCACTCATTTAAATTAATCAAATATCAATCATTTAAGGCCAACTATATCCAAGTTTTATCTTACTATAGATACTGTTTATAATTCATAATTAAAACTATTACTTGAGAATTTAAAAACTTGCGATGTTGAATCCCAACTTTCAAATATATTAACCAAAATTCCCCGGATATGCTGCAATTCTTGAATGTCCAAGAAAATACTGAAGGGCGACTCTTTGATCTTCGCAATATGTTGATCATTTAAAATTTCAAATGCTTCAACAAAATGTTTAAAATGGCCTAAAACACTGCACCAATGTAATTTTTTTCCCAAACTCATCTGAACCCTACAGTTTTTATACATTACAAATTTATTCAGCAAAAATAAATATAAACAATATCACAAGCAGTGTTTATTCAGCAAAAATAAGTATAAACAATATCACAAGCAGTGTTTGTTCAGCAAAATTAAGTATAAACAATATCACATACCTTGGTGATTAATGCCAATGAAGAAGACGATGAGGAACCACCCACAGACCTTTTTCCTGCCATTATTATGAAAATCAAACCTACAGAAACCCTAAATCCTACTTTGATAGTGCCGAGCAGTATCAACTTCAACGTTAACACTTCAAGCAGCCTCAGGATCACACACTACCACTTTCCTGTATAGGAGCCTAGGTTTTGGTTGGGCGGAGGGATTCGAGGGAGTAGCAAGCGACTAAAGCACAACTAGGGCACGCACAATGTCCTCCTTCAACAATACCATTTACGTTGTCGCGGTGAGAGAGAGAATGACCTTGCCATCCGAACCACATATTCTTATTTTAGTGTAAAAGTGGTTCGGATGTCTCGAAAATGGGAATGAAAAATGTCTTTTGTGGCGCCAAGGGTATAATAGGAAGTTCACTTAAAGGGCTGCGCCCTTTGGTAAAATAGAAACCATGGGACGCCCTTTGGTAATTTCGAATTGTTACGTACGCCCTTTGATAAATTGCCCGTAATTTTTAGTACAGCAAGTGTTAGTATCAGCAAAAGTATATTGTACACATAATGTGTGCACAACATCATTTTACAACTAAGTGTTTTAAACCTAGCACATCTTCAAATTTCTAGGGCGCTCAAACCTAAAAAAACAAGAACAAATAATGTTTATAATAAATGAATCAATGGCAGCTTAATCTGTGGATTTAGCGCACAAATGGAAAGTTAACTTGTCACAAGAACAATGATTTCAATTACTTCACTCAATAAACGATTTTGGAAAATAAAAGTTAAATAAAACCATGATGCCATCTTACTTAAATCATTTGTTTTTTTTTTCAAGCTTGCAAACATTCACAATGTGGCAAATGCTGAAAGGTATGACATGTATCAATTGGGTGGCATTCATTTGGAAGTTATCACACAGAAACCAAATGCAACCAAGATTGAGGTGGATACTATACTATAATATCTGAGGTATATAATCATTCTTGGATATAAATATAACATCACAATTCTTCCAAACCCAACTCGCGTATTAGATATGAAATGCTACAACTCATTTACTTATTTATCATGATATGCCTAAAGTATAATGTTAACTAGTTGGGTGGCACCAAAAACTGAATTTGAGTCCAAAATATTGAATTGTTATTTTCAGCTGACCGTCAAAAAAAAAAAAAACTTTAAACAATCCGATATGAAATTATAAAAAAAAAGTTAAATAGTAAACATACTGAATATGATTATACCGAGTTGAGAGCATAGACTAGAGAAAAAAATTCATCCACAAAATGGTAAACCCACCAAGTAATATAGAACGTCATTGCAATAGGAAGATGTAAGGATAATAGTATAGGGACTATCTCTATCATGTTGTGAGTTATGCATACAATAAAATATGCTAGGGAAAAAAGTAGTGTCACAGAGCATAACCTAAAGACCCATACAACAAACTTTTATTAACTATCAATGAAACTATGTAGATGCCTTTTTCACGAGAAGCAGATTATTTTAACCAAAATACCTGCAAATACCAATTCAGTTTCTATACAAAGATCAAAAAAGAAATCCTGCACAATACTATTCTGTGAGGCAACAAACAGCTAGGGATAGAATACATGGGTTAAACATTAAAAGAGAGTTGTAAAAGAACATTTTTTGAATTAATTTAATTAATATGGAAAAATACTATGAATTTAGAACACTAAAACAAATTAACTTCCTACCATTAGATATAGCATCATGAAATGAAAAACAAAGGTATGTTTTCAACAGAAGAAATTTTAATATAGAGAAATGACTATGAAAGAAACCTGTGACATAATAAGTAGTCATACACTTTTCTAGAGTTGTAAGAATATATGATCTGTTGCAAGTTATGAAATTTAGCATACTTCACTTTGAACAATATTGAAAAACCACTACTAGGGAAACATTAATAAACTAATTAGAACACATATTAAAAGCTTATTCATAGTTCTTCAAAATATTATAATGAACCTCATTCATAAGTTTAGATAAACATGCAAACTCAAGTGACTTGGCAGCATACTAACATGCATGGTAGAACGAGCATGATTAGAATGGTGCTTGTAACATATGTAGGTTTCAATATTTCAAAGAGTGAAGAGAAGAGAGCACACCTACAGCAAAGTAAGCATGCACATGTTCATCTAGCCACTGGATATATTGTCGTGGTGCTATTTCAAGCTTTAGCCACTCTAAGAAGTACCTAAAAGTATTGTTTCCCATGGAATGAGTAAATACTATTGATGGGCCTCCATGAAGTTTGAGTGTGGTTTCAAACATTAACCTATCATTGCAAGGAACAAGAATCATTCAATTCCTAGGAAGCAAAGATTATTAAGAAGAATGTCAATTTCACAATTAGCCACCTGAACCATTGTGGTTATAGTGAAAGTTTACTATTGAAAATTATATATATGTCATATATTCAAATAGGATAAATCTTAGATTACTTATACTGGTAGGACTATGAAATCTAGTAAGAGAGTTTTACAAATAGGGTATTCTAATGTGTGGGTAAGGATGAAAAGATGTACAAACTTTAATTTGTGAAACTAAAGATCATGCTGCTCAAGCATTGAAGTTGATGGCCTCCAATCGTAAGGAAAAACAATTATTGCATTAGCCTCAATGCCAAATTCAGTGCACCATGTCAGCCATTCTTTCCATACTGAAGAAAGAGGACCTGAAAAAATTTGCCTATAAAGATAAAATCATTCAAAAATATAACTATATCCCCAAGCATTATCATGACCATTTTCTAGTTAGAACAGCAAATTCATAAGGATATAAAATTTCTATAAACATGCAATAACACAAAGGATAGTGTTGTCGGATGAATTTTCAAGTATTAAGTTTGAAACAACCTCACATAAGCAACTTATAGAGATGCATCAATGAAGTAGTTCAGCTTCTACAAACAATAAGCAAAGTTTTATATCGCAAAAACATAACAAAGGAGATATTCATTAAACGGATTTAAACTCTTCTCACACAATAGAAACAAGCATAACCAAAAATGAACAATTCAAAATATACTAGTCGAACAAAATAACAAAATAGAAACATGATGTAAACAAGAGCATTAAGATAAGTACTCATCTTTTTGAATCCTTGAATAGTCCTCTAGATGGTAATATTCTGAAGATATTAATTGTTAGAAGGCTTCAAATAAATCTGTGTAGAAAATTAAATGAAGGCTTGTTGACAATGGATGGATATCCCTCTTTTGTACTTACAAACATAATAAACTGACAAATGGACTCAATAAAGAGGACTCTAGGATGCAATATAGTGTTTGGAGGATGATGGAAGAATTAGATAAAAGAAATTACCTATTGCACAAAAACTGTTAGTGAGAGCCCTAGAGTCAATCATATGATGATTACTTTTTGGACTCATTGTATCATATTCTTGTATATATATTTCTTATATATAAAGGCATTTCTTATGGTTATTGTACTTATGTATATTGGTGCCAAATAACTTAGTATAATAACATCCTTGAGTAGAAGGTTCTTATCTATATCAATCGATTAGTTGAATCGATAGTGAGATGATATAGAGAACACTACTCTTAATTATGCCTAGTCAAGTATTAACATTCAAGGACAATGTTAATGCATAGAGACTAGCATGTAGGTCAACATGATGACTTGATCTCACAAGTCATGGATATGAGATATCAAGTTGACACATGGGTATACATTAGAAAATGTATACTGAATGGCCCGCCATGAGAAAGTATCATGGATCGTTATATGAGTGTCATATACTTTCTCATGTGACTATTAGTATGACTATAGTCCTAGACCTGAAGTTACCATAGTTCCCTACGTAAGGAGTTACGTACTTTGGCTTCGTCAAACGTCACCCGTAACTGGGTGGACTATAAAGGCGATTACTGGGTTTGTAACAAATTATGCGGAGGGATGTGAGTAACGTAGATGGGATCTATCCCTCCTATATGACGGGAGTGATATCTTCGTTCTTGATAGAGTAAGACCACTAAGTGCATGGCCATGCCCAAATAAGGCAATATTAGATATTGAGTTTATTTGATTATAGTGAGTCTACTTGAAGATCAAGACATATAGATTGATTTGAGGATGACACGATCTATGCCTCATGAAAGATCAATCTAGATATCGAGGATAGAAGGACGTTGTCACATATTGTGATGGTCACAATTATTAGTCACAATGGTGATGTTGGATCTCGACATTCTTGTAACTTGGGTAGCAATGATGTGTTGCTAGATACCTCTCATTGCTTATGTCCTTAAATAGGTTTAAGGGCATTGCCAACGTTACAAGAACCTATAGGATCACACACATAGAACAATAGATGGAGAATAAGTCCATATGATGGACCGAGAGTAATGAAGTCAAAGTTTGACTTTGGCTAAATATGGAAAGTCCATAAAAGGCAAGTTTGACTTGACTCAAATTAGACAACTTGAGTTGGACTCGAGTTTGATCCAAGTGTTGGATGAATCTAATCATGGGAGAATAATGAAGTCAAAGTTTGACTTTGGCTAAATATGGAAAGTCCATAAAAGGCAAGTTTGACTTGACTCAAATTAGACAACTTGAGTTGGACTCGAGTTTGATCCAAGTGTTGGATGAATCTAATCATGGGAGAATAATGAAGTCAAAGTTTGACTTTGGCTAAATATGGAAAGTTCATAAGAGGCAAGTTTGACTTGACTCAAGCCACATCACCTTGACTTGACCAAGTGATGACTTGGCATCATCATCAAGGCTAAGTAACCTCCCCATTTGAATTTTGAATTCAAATAGGGGTTACCTAAGGTGGTGGCCGGCCACTTAATGGCCATTAATGGCCATTAAGTGGCCGGCCACTTAAGTCTATATGTGGGTGTGTGATTGATTCCTCTCCTAACTTGGTTTTTGTTTCGTTTTTCCTCTCCCTCTCCTCTCATCTTGCCGAGACCCCAAGGAGTGCTAGCACACTTTTGGGCTCTCCTCTCCACTCTCTTGCTTGTGTGGATACTTCTAGAGGGTTGCTACTTTGCATCCTTGAGATCCGACACCAACCGAGGAGCGAGCCGGAATTGCGGGGCACGCATCGAAAGTAGTTTTTCTCTTCTCTAATAGATCTAGGTTGTAGATCGGTTTTTGAAGCATGTAAACGAGCACTCGTACATTTTTGAAATGGTTTTCTTCGCTCGGATCCTTTCTATTGGGGCTTTCGGGGTTTTCGCGACGTGAAAAAGTGGTTTTCGCGGCCCGAAAAACCCTACAGTGGTATCAGAGCCACGAGCGAAGCTTGTGCTCGTTTTGTTTTTTATTTTTTTGTATTAGATACAAAATTTAGATAATTTTATGCTTCTGTAATTTTTCTAAATTTTAGGATTTTTGAGTATTTTTCCTCATAGAGGCAAAGCGACGAGTGCGAAGCACTTGTAGACTTTGCCACCGAGAAAAACTTCTCCGAAACGGCAAGTTTGACCCAAATGGATTTTGGGACAGCGGGTAAAGGCGCTGTATAATCGCAAGAAGACACTCGTGAAGGTTATTTCACGAGTAGGGGTGCTACTCCTAACCCCGCAAGGGGCCTTGTCTCGCGATTACGCCCGAAACCCGCTTACCGGGACCGCCGCGGAGTTGTGACTCGAAAAATTCTAAAAATCAGTAGAAAAATTATATAAAATCTGTAAAATTACATAATTTTGAATTATGTACAGTAGCGTGATGGTCATGGCCCAAAACCCAATTTTTAATAAGATTAAAATTGTGTTGTAATTCATAATACGGCCTGCGCGCCGTTTTTGTACATGTGCGTGTTGTATTGTGTTTGCGACCTGCGTGTCGGCTTTTAATATTTTATTTCTGTTGTATTTCATATTTAGACTCGAATGTAACTCGAGTATAAAAATTTGTAATGTACAAAAGTGAAGACGACGGAAATTCGGGAGAACTAGCCGACAACACCAAGACGGTCAAGAGGAAGCGCTTGGAGAAGCCGCTAGACCTAGGTTGACCATCGGATCCTCTCATTGGCTTGAGAGGGTCTTAGCAGGGCCATGACCAAGTCACTCATGTTTATTTTTATTATTGCTATGCTTGTGATGCATATGATGCATGATAATGTAGAATAGTAAAAATAAACTTAAGTGTATGAGATGCACAAGTAATGTGGGAACCACATTTTGATGTGCACTTAATACACATTTAGGATTAAATTAGATTTCATAAATGCCTAGATGTGATGCACATCCTCGATTAGATTAGATCTAAAATCGAATCAACTCGTAAACGCCTACCGGGTCCTGATACCCATCACTACCTCGATCATATGCGCTTGTCGATTCTGCCAAAGCAGAGCAACACATTTAATCTTGGTAGGATGCAGAGGGACAACCTTGGTCCCGCCTATCACGGCTCGGGTTAGATCGAGCTCAATCAGATTGAGTAACTAGTTAACTCAATTGGATCGAGTAAAGCTATAGGCGTATTCCAATAGTTGGAAAGGGTAGGACAAAATCACCGTTTTAAATAGTCTTGAGCGATTTAGCCAAAGCTAACTCAAGATTATTCGTAAACGTTAAATCTTGATCCTATAAACAAGAGTTGCATAGAGATGTAATTGATAAATTAGTTATCTACCGATCATACTAAGTCTTGGGCGATTTAGCCAAAGCTAACTCAAGGCATAGTATGATGTGGATCTTGTCCCACATAAATTATAGTAAATTGGTACGGATCTAGTAGTGTGGTTTGACCACTCCAATGACTTGATTCCACCAAAATTCCTATAATTTAGTGGGAGCATCATTTAATTAAAGGCCTAATTAGATGATTACTAGAATATGATATTTATTCTCTGCATTTATCTGTTGTAGATTGTCATGTCTTCAAACGCGAATACCCTCTCTCTGTGATCTGTCCTTGAGAAGGACAAGCTCACTGGAGCTAATTTCCTGGACTGCTACAGGAACTTGAGGATAGTCCTCAAACAGGAACGTAAGCTGTACGTTCTAGAGCAAGCAGTTCCTGAAGCACCACCACCCTCAGCCATCCGTAGCGTTAGAGATGCTCATCAGAAGCATCAAGACGACGCGTTAGACGTGTCGTGCCTAATGCTATGCTGCATGTCCTCTGAGCTTCAGAAGCAACACGAGAACATGAATGCTTACGATATGATTGGCCACCTCAAGCAATTATATCAAGGGCAGGCAAGGCATGAGCGGTTCGAAGTGACTCAGGCCCTCTTTTCATGCAAGATGAAAGAGGGAACCCCAGTAGGAACTCACGTACTCAGATGATTGGGTACGTCGAGAACCTCGATAGACTAGGGTTTCCCTTGGGCCAAGAGCTGGCTACCGACCTGATTCTGCAATCGTTGCCGGCCAGGTTACCGTCAATTCGTCATGAATTACAACATGAACGAATTAGACAAACCACTTCCCGAGATACTC
>JAGFNQ010001470.1:375662-386393 GCA_024364735.1 Boesenbergia rotunda | reverse complement strand
TCCTGATCGGTCACCAGACCGATCAGGTCATGGCCAGATAGATCAGGCTCGTCCTGATCGATCATAGAGAGGAACCTGCGACGCTGGATCGTTCTCCAGAACGATCTTCATAGTGATCCTGATCGGTCACCAGACCGTCAGGACAGATCAGCAAGGGAACTCAACCTCACTGTTTGCTCCCTGATGGTCACCAGACCGATCAGGAGCAAGCAATGGGGTGAAACGCATACTCCCTGATCGTCACCAGACCGATCAGTCATCGCTGGATCGGTCACCAGACCGATCACGAAGGAGACCGTGCCAACTCCTGATCGGTCACCAGACCGATCCACCAATAGCCCCCAAGCAGGACCTGACCCCTCCAAGCCAGGGTTTTCCACTAACTCTCCAGTTGGGACTTTTCACCTAACCCTCCAGTTAGGACTTTTCACCTAGCCCTCCAAGCTAGGACTTTTCACCCAACCTTCCGATTAGAACTTTCCATACCTAGCCCTCCAAGCTAGGACCTGACTCTCCAAGCCAGGACTTTTTCACCTAACTCTCCAAGTTGGGACTTTTCACCTAACCCTCTAAGTTAGGACTTTTCACCTAGCCCTCCAAGCTATGACTTTTCACCCAACCCTTCCGAATTAGGACTTTTCAACACCTAGCCCTCTAAGCTAGGATTTTTCAACACCTAGCCCTCCAAGCTAGGATTTTCCACACCTAACCCTCCAGGTTAGGATTTTCCAACACCTAGCCCTCGAAGCTAGGATTTTCCATACCATGTCTAATCCTCGATTAGGAGTTAATCATAATCATCATAATCATCGACCTAAACTAAAATCGATGTCAACACCAAAACAACAATCAGGGCCAGACTGCATCAACAATCTCCCCCTTTTTATTGTTTGACAACCCGATTTTAAGTTTAGGGATTTTCAATCAATTATCTCAAATCAGAATCATAGGAGAATCATGATCCTCCCCTTACAATATAATCATCCTAAACTTAACCAACCACACTCTCCCCCTTTGTCGAACACCGAAAAGGGTCTAGAAGGGCTGTTAAGTTTAACTATACTCCCCCTCAATCCTAGGGGTATCCCAAACCAACAAAGGTATGATGTAATTTTCGACAACATATGACATCATGTGAAAAGATAGATCAAGATATAGCATTCACATGCAGCATATGAACATGGTATCATAAGTATAAACATAACAATATAGAATGATGCCTATAAACAGATAGTAAACATGGAAGCATACATAAGCCAACATCCTAAACATGATAAGGCAAATGCAAAATATCAAATGATACATCATCTAGCAAAATCAAGTCATAGTCAAGTCATCAAAACCAAACAACGAAGCAGATGCATACAAGTGCATCGAAGTCAAAGCAAGAGTGGCACAAGGCCATGAAAGTCACGTCACAGGGCATACAGCCCAATAGTCATACAAGCTAAGCAAACAAACAGGCAAAGCCCAATTCTAGGCAGAGGACATCCAAACTCAACTATCAGCGGGAGGGTTATCATCCTGCATAGGATCATCCATCGTAACGTCGGCAGGAACAGAGGACTCTGGTGCAGTACTGGCAGAGGGCGCGACTCCAGGGAATGTGTGGCGACGCCACTCATCGTACCAGGTCTGCTGTAAAGTGCGAACTCCAGAGACGTTGGTCTCGATCGTGGTCAGTCTGCTACCAATGGACCGGAACTGTGATCGGACCTCCTCGCGGTGAATCTCTCGCAACTGAAAATCATGCTGGAAGGTCTGATCCAGCTCTGAAATCTGCTAGCGCAAATTCGGCTCGGGCTCATCGTAGTAATCAGCAGCAGCAGGAGCCTCATGAGGTGCAGCAGCATCGGGTGGTGCCTGAAAATGTGGTGCTCCCCCAGGTAGGTCACCGAGTCCTCGCCCATCCTTCCAAACCAAGGCCCGATCGTGCTCTCGAATAATAATGCCTGATTTGGCACATGCCCGCCGACCAAGCCGACAATCCTGTCGAACCATAACAAGGTCATAATTGATAGGTCTCTCCAGTGAGAGGAGAAAGCCGAGATTGTAAAACGTGACTATCTCTATAATCGAAGGACAGTGCTCGGTCAGAAAGGGGACATCAATGGATCGACAGGGTAGCAATTTAAAAGTCCTTGACTGGAAAGCCTGTTCACAGGCCGCATTTGGAAAGCGAGAGCTCGAAGAAGGCTGAGGCCTTCTGGAGGGCGCAGATGAAGAAGGGGCTTTCCCCTTCGAGCTGCCCTCCGCAGCTTCTTTACCCTTAGATGATTTTCTAGAGATTGGAATAGATCATGACACAAGATTAAAAGATTGATCAATAGACAAGAGGTAACCCAATGAATCAAATTGATCATGACACAAGATTAAGGATTGATCAAAATACAAGAGGTAACCCAAGACCCAATCAATGAATATAAGATACAACATTTGATCAAAAAGAGGACAATAATGAAATGAGAGAGAGATTTGATCACAGATGACACAATCAAAAGGTGAAGCATGGAAAGATAGGGTCACGGCCAACACAAGAAGGTCATGACGCAACATCATAACATCATAACATGGTTAGTGCAAATACAAAATCCATGAACTGATTCACAAAGTGAACTAACCAACATAAACTTACTAAGGCGCCATGGAGAAAGTTCTTGAAGATTGGAGAAAGAAATCGCGCAGAAGAAGTTCTCGGCGCAGAAAGCTTCAGTGAGACAAACTTGCCAAAAACAGCGAGGAGCTCTTGCGCAGAGGAGACGGTAGTAGAGCACGCGCAGGAAGAGAGAAACCGCAGAGAGGCTCATGCGTAAGAGGAAGGGAGATCACACGCGCAGGAGAAAGCTTCGGTGGTGAGGGGTTTTTGGTCGGCTAGGGTTCGGCAATGAGGAGTTGTGAAGGAGTTAATCGGTTGGTGGATCGGTTCACCAACCACAATTTAATGCGTCTGAACGGATCACGTTCGATCTGATAGCGTCCAGAGACTCGGATCGGCTTCTGGCTACTGATCGATCCTGGCCGATCGGTGGGTGACGATCAGGCAGGCCTGATCGATCAGGCTGATCGATCAGGAAGCGAACAGTAGGGTCAGATGATTTTCGAGAGGCCCTCCTGATCGGTCTCTGGACCGATTACCACAAGGTGCCAGATCGGTCTGGGGACCGACCCAGGCTAGCACAGAAAGGTTGGCCGAAATCTCGCAAAGTCTCTGTGACCCCTCTGATCGGTCTGTGGACCGATCAATGCAGAATGGAGCCAGATCGGTCCGGGACCGATCAGCCCTAGGCCTGATCGGTCCGGTGACCGATCAGGGTTCCTGATACTCCCTGATACGATCTGAAACATTCAGTTTCAGATTTTCAGAATCTTTCCAACGAGATCTGATGAAGTTTATCGAACTTGGACATGATCTCATGACTAAAATTGATCCCTAAACAAAGATCAAAGGTCCTTATTGGTTCAACAATCACTTTGATCCACCCAAATGGAGTCAAACTCAATCAACAATCATTCAAGCAATTTCAACTAAGTTTGTATCAAATTCAAGTTTCCAATCAAGTTTCCTTGATTGGAATGTCCAAGTATAATCATGGAGCCAAATACACATATGTTATGCATTGGTTTTCCCCATACTTGGTCACCAAAGTGATTTTTATCTCGTCAACTTAATTTCTCAAGGGATGCAATGACATTTTGAGAAATTGAGTTGATCCTAACATCTCACCCCATTTCTAGCAAACAAAAACGTTTTGGTAAACCTTATAGTTTGTGTGAGATGTCCCCAAAGTTACCCAATTGTATCCCAACAATTTCGAAATGATCACAAAGGGTTTTGGATGCATTCTGAAATTCATGAAGCGCGACACATTCCCAACTCCCTTCTTAAGAAGCTAAACTCATTTTCGGGGAGTGGTTTAGTGAAGATGTCAGCGAGGTTTGACTTGGACTCTACATGTGAGAGCACAATATCTCCCCTAGCAACATGATCCCTAATGAAGTGATGACGCACTTCAATATGTTTGGTCCTAGAATGATGGACTGGATTCTTGGTTAGATTAATTGTGCTAATGTTGTCACACAACACTTGCACACTCTTGTAACTCAATCCATAGTCTTCTAGAGTGTGAATCATCCACAACAATTGCGATACACTCTCTCCCATAGCAATATATTCTGCCTCGGTCGTGGAGAGAGCAACACAATGTTGCTTCCGACTTGACCAACTAACTAAAGATGATCCTAGAAATTGGCAACCCCCACTCGTGCTTTTCCGATCCAACTTACATCCAGCATAGTCGGAATCGGTATAGCCAATTAGATCAAATGATTCGGTACGGGGGTACCAAAGACCGACTCCTATTGTGCCTTTAAGATATCTCAAAATTCGCTTAACAGCGATTAAATGAGATTCCTTGGCACAGACTTGATACCTAGCGCACATACCCACAGCGAAAAGAATATCAGGTCGACTAGCTGTGAGGTATAGCAAACTCCCTATCATGCTTCGATATTGAGTCAAATCAACGGGTTTACCACTCTCATCATTATCTAATCTTGTATTTGTAGCCATGGGAGTGGTTACCTCTTTTGAATCACTCATATTGAATTTTCGAAGCATTTCTTGTGTGTATTTTGATTGGTGCACATGGATACCATCGCGAGTTTGCTTGATTTCGAGTCCAAGGAAGAAAGTCAACTCCCCTACTAGACTCATTTCAAATTCACTTTCCATGTGTCCAATGAATTCATTTAAATAACCCTTGTTGTTTGAGCCATAAATTATGTCATCAACATATACTTGGGCTACAAAAATATTGTCACCATCTCTACGTAGAAATAGTGTAGGGTCTATTTGGCCTCTAACGAAACCTTTCTCGATTAAAAATGTCGACAACCGCTCGTACCAAGCTCGGGGTGCTTGTTTAAGGCCATAAAGTGCCTTTTTGAGCTTAAACACGTGGTTTGGAAATTCGGTACTCTCAAACCCCGGATGTTGTTCCACATAGACCTCTTTTCTAATCAAACTATTTAGGAAGGCCGATTTGACATCCATTTGATATAATTTGAAACCCCGATGTGCTGCAAATGTAAGCATCAACCGGATGGATTCTAATCGTGCCACGGGAGCATAGGTCTCATCATAATCAAGACCTTCAACTTGACTGTAGCCCTTGGCTACTAAGCGTGCCTTGTTTCTAATGATTTCTCCCTTATGGTTCAATTTATTTTTGAAGACCCATTTGGTTTCAATGATGGTGGTCTTCTTAGGTCTAGGGACTAAGTCCCAAACTTGACTCCTTTCGAATTGACCTAGTTCATCTTGCATTGCAATGATCTAATCGGGATCACTTAATGCTTCATCAATTTTTCTAGGCTCAATCTCGGAAATTAGAGCAACTTCATTAGCCTCATTCCAGAAGAATGATCTAGTTCTAACCCCATGATGGATGTTTCCAACAATTTGGTCTTGGGGATGACTAGAGGCTAATCTAGTTTGCCTTGGTGTTGGTGGTGCTTCTTGAATGGGTTCACTAGACATAAGCTCAGCCTCAGGATCCGGCTGATCAATGGGTTGTCTAGGTTCACCGTCATCAGACTCATCGCCATCAACAACATTTGGACTCTCATTCAAACTTAGTCTCCTAAGTTCGAATTGGACTTCATCTTCTGGTTGACCATTGACTTTTGGAAGTTCTTCAAAGACAACGTCAGAAGACTCTTCAATTAATCTAGATTTCTTGTTGTAGACTCGGTAGGCTTTGCTAACGAGGGAGTACCCGACTAGTATCCCTTCATCCGCCTTTGCCGTGAACTTTCCAAGGTGGTCCTTGGTGTTTAGAATGAATACCTTACAACCAAACACCCTAAGGTGTTTAACCGTAGGTGGTTTTCCAAACCAAAGTTCATGAGGAGTCTTTCCTAAAAACCTATGGATGAGGACTCGGTTTTGCACATAGCAAACTGTATTTACAGCTTCAGCTCATAAGTAACTCGGTAGTGAGTACTCATTAAGCATGCTTCGTGCAGCCTCTTGTAGAACACGGTTCTTCCTCTCTACAACACCATTTTATTGTGGTGTTCTAGGAGTGGAGAACTCATGCCTATACCCTCTATCTTGACAAAATTCTAAAAACCGTTGGTTTTGAAATTCACCTCCATGATCACTTCTAATTGTCTTAATTGTTGATGATTTTTCATTTTCAACTCTTCTACAAAAAGAAATGAAAACATCTAAGGTTTGGTCCTTATATTTTAAAAAGTAAGTCCATGTATATCTAGTAAAGTCATCAATAATAACAAAGCAATATCTACTTCCATTCAATGATATGATAGTACTACAATCAAATAGATCCATGTGAAGTAAATCTAAAGCTGTAGAAGTACTTACAGCGCTTTTACCTTTATGTGCAAATTTTGTTTGCTTACCCATTTGACATGCATCACAAATCTTTTCTTTTTCATACTTGATGCTTGGTAAGCCACGAACTAATCCCTTGTTGGCCAACTTCCGAATGTTCTTCATGTTCACATGTGCAAGTCTCCGGTGCCAAAGGGAGGACTCTTCTTCTTTTGACATGAAACACTTAGCAGAAATATTAGTAGCACTTTTAAATGAGACTTGATAAATATTGTCTACTCTTGTTCCTACTAGTACCGTGTCCAAGGTGTCATGTTGTCTAACTAGACATTGACTTGGTTGAAAATCAATTGTGTAACCCGTGTCACACAATTGACTGACACTTAGGAGATTAAATTTCATCCCCTTGACTAGAAGGACATTTGAAATTCTAAGACATTCGGATATTTGAATGTCTCCTATTCCTATGACCTTAAGACTACCATTGTTACCAAATGAAACATTACCTCTACTTTTCTTGTGAAGTGTGGTAAACAATGATCTATCCCGGTCATGTGTTTGGAGCATCCACTATCAACGAACCAAGTTGATAGATGCTCCCCCTCAATCATAACCTACACAATTCAAAAAATAGAAGTTTTAGGTACCCAAACCTTGGGACCTAAAGCATCAACTAAACAAGACTTAGGCACCCATGCCTTAACAACTTTCTTTTGGACCTTGGATGTCCTAGATTGTCTCATATCAGTCCTAGACATCAAGGACACGAATGAAGGTTCTTTGGGTCGGTAACCAATACCGGCCCTATTGTAGACTGCCCTTTGGGCATTTAAGATCATGTCTAGAGTCTTAGAGCTAGTTGAGAACTTCTCAAGAATATTCTTGAGCTTCTCAACTTCGCTCTTCAATGATTGGTTTTCTTTTTCCAACAAATCATCATGCAAATCATCTATATCCTCAACCCTAGAGGATTTCAAACTTTCAACCTCAAGTTTCAATGACTTAATCTCATCTTCTAACATTTCAACATGCAAGTCATCTATATTATCATCCCTAGATGCTTTCAATTGATCAATTTCTAATTGCAATAATTTAACCTTATTTTTAGACTTCTTTAGCATATTGGTTAAACATGCAATAGCACTATAACATTTCTCAAGCTCGGGAGAAGTTACCTCTTCATCATCCGAAGATGATGAAGCCACGTTTGAGGAGTTGGATGATTCATCACAGCTTTCCTCTCCAAGAGCCATGAGTGCCACATGCCTTGTGCTCTTCTCCTCCTTCTCTTCATCGGATGAGCTTGAAGAGGATTCATCCCAAGTGGCCTTCAAGGCCTTCTTCTTCTTCTTGGATTTTTCTTCTTTCCTCTTGGATTTCTCCTCCTTTTCTTTAGCTTGGGCATTCACTCTTGAAGTGCCCTTTCCTACCACACTCAAAGCAAGATATATTAGTCTTATCAACTTTAGCTTCACTAGGTTACCTTTACCCTTGAAGCGTCGATCCCTTCTCATCATCCTTCTCACAAAGTTGCCATCTCGGAGGATGAGGACCTGCTGCCATCTTCCTCGGAATCGGATCGGACTCGGAAGAGGATGAAGAGATGAGCGACCTTCCTTCTCCTTCTTCTTCTTCTTTGGATCGATCCCCTGCAACTAAGGCAATCCCCTTCTCCTTGGGGCCTTTGTTAGCCATTTCATGCAATTCCATCTCACAAAACAAATCATCTAACTTAACAATGGATAAATCCTTGGATACTTTGTAGGCATCCACCATGGATGACCACAAAGCATTCCTTGGAAATGCTTTGAGTACATACCTCACAAGGTCGCGATTCTCGACCTTTTCATCAATCGAATGAAGCCCATTGAGGACTTCCTTGAACCGGCTATGAAGCTCACTTACCGATTCATTTTCCTTCATGGAAAGGTTTTGTAATTGGTTGAGAAACAAATCCCTCTTGGCGATTCTTGAATCTCGGGTGCCCTCGTGGAGTTCGATGAGCTTGTTCCACAAGTCCTTTGCACTTGTGAAAGGACCAACCTTGATGAGTTGGTCTTTGTTCATGCCGCATTGTAGAGTGACGACCGCCTTCGCGTCGGCTTCACTCTTCCGAGTTTGTTCAGCCGTCCACCGCGAAGATTCAAGTTCTTTGCCTTCATCATCCTTCGGAGGGGTGAATCCCTCCTTCACCGCGAACCAAGTGTTGATGTCCATCTTCAAATAATACTCCATCTTTGATCTCCAATATTGGAAATCAACCCCATCAAAGAAAGGAGGTCGGTGGTGGAAAACCCTTCTCTCAACGCCATGGATGATAGCTCTCGGTTGTTAATCCGCAAAAACAGAGCCCCAAGCTCTGATACCACTTGTTGGAACCGGATGGCTAGAGAGGGGGGGGGTGAATATAGCCAAACACTTGGACTTTAAGCTTTTCAAAGTTCTGCACTTAGATTTGTTAGTAGCACAGCGGAAGTAGCAAACACAGAATATGCAGAAAAATAGAAAACGAAAGCAAACTAACACAACTAGCAAGATCGCTAACAAGGAGGGTTTACAAGGTTCGGGGATAACTTGTCCCTACTCCTTGGCGTGCCCGTAAGGTGGGCGATCCCTTGATCGTCGGCAGATCAAGCCCCGGTGAACACCGGATAGTAAGCAACCTCCTTCTCGGTGGAGAAACCTCTCCACAGCGTTTCAATCAAGGATATAGGTTTAAGCACAATGAAACACAAGAAAGATCTTACTTAGCACTAGCAAAGACAAGAACACAGCAAGCTTCCTCCTGAGCTCCACCCAGCGACGATCTCACGCAAGAACCCTTTCCCCGTGTCTTCTCGCTGTTGGACTCGAAGCCTCTTGTTCTTTCCTCCAAGTGCTCAAGCAAGGGATGGTTGCTTCAAGATTGCAGTAGCTTGCTCAAAGTGATGGAACTTCAGAACACGCAGCAAGATGTGGAGAACACAAGTCGCAGCAAGAACTCAAGCAGCAGAACTCTACATAGCCAACTCTTCTCCGCTCCTTTTGTTCCTCCACTGAGTATCAGGTGACACCATCTCCCTGCAGCCTCCAGCTGCTCACCTGCAACCACCAGCTACCTCTGAGCTCCTCTGGACTCCCTGAGCCTCCCTCAGACCAGCCCCAGACAGCAGCTCCAGCCAGCGCCAGTGCCCGTTGCAACCTGAGATGGAAAAACAGACAAACCTGCTCCAAGGAAAGGTCTCCATTGACTCTCCTTGAGTGTTTGAATCCTTCCCTGTCACCTGCAGCTTAATCAGAGTATTAGGACAGTATATCAAGCAGCAAATCAAGCATCAGAGATGAAACGCAGAGAATCGGATACGTTCAGACGCGATCAGAGCGTCTGACAGTGCATTTTGAATTAAAGTGATCGGTCACCGGACCGATCAGAGAGCCTCCTGATCGGTCACCAGACCGATCAGGCTGGGTCCAGACCGATCAGGCTCCGTCCTGATCGGTCCCCAACGCTTAATTAGAAATCGCGATTTCTTTGGGACTCTCCTGGATCGATCACCAGACCGATCCCAGGTCGTGGATCGATCACCAGACCGATCCACCCCTTTATCGGGCGATTTCTGAGCTTCGCAGTCCAAACCTCCTGATCGGTCACCGGACCGATCAGGGAGCCTCCTGATCGGTCACCAGACCGATCAGGTCATGGCCAGATAGATCAGGCTCCGTCCTGATCGATCATAGAGAGGAACCTGCGACGCTGGATCGTTCTCCAGAACGATCTGCACAGTGATCCTGATCGGTCACCAGACCGATCAGGAGCAGATCAGCAAGGGAACTCAACCTCACTGTTTGCTCCCTGATCGGTCACCAGACCGATCAGGAGCCAAGCAATGGGTGAAACGCATACTCCTGATCGGTCACCAGACCGATCAGTCATCGCTGGATCGGTCACCAGACCGATCCACGAAGGAGCACCGTGCCAACTCCCTGATCGGTCACCAGACCGATCCAGGGGTCCAACCTAGCCTCCAAGCTAGGACCTGACCCTCCAAGCCAGAGTTTTTCACTAACTCTCCAGTTGGACTTTCACCTAACCTCCAAGTTAGGACTTTTCACCTAGCCTCCAAGCTAGGACTTTTCACCCAACCTTCCGAGTTAGAACTTTCCATACCTAGCCCTCCAAGCTAGGACCTGACCCTCCAAGCCAGGACTTTTTCACCTAACTCTCCAGTGGGATTTTCACCTAACCCTCAAGTTAGGACTTTTCACTAGCCCTCCAAGCTAGGACTTTTCACCAACCTTCCAAATTAGGACTTTTCAACACCTGCCCCCAAGCTAGGATTTTTCAACACCTAGCTTCAACTAGGATTTTCCATACAACCTCCAGGTTAGGATTT
>JAGFNQ010001470.1:227781-374595 GCA_024364735.1 Boesenbergia rotunda | reverse complement strand
AAAGAAGTGCTGATAGATATCATCAGGAGTAATGTCCGCAAAAGGCAGAGGATCAGGAAGCTCAGGATAGATCGAATACAGGTTGGGTGAACGTCGACCACCCAGGTACTCTGCTAGAACTTCGTAAGAGAAATCAAGGTTCATCTTGGCAACTCGAGTAGTGAACTCGAAGCCACCCTGTGGTCCCTGCTGAAGATTGTTGTAAAATTCAGAGACGAGGTCATAATTGATAGTTCTCTCCAGAGAGAGGAGAAAGCCAAGGTTGTAAAACATGACTATCTCCATGACCGACGGACAATGTTCAGTCAGAAAAGGGACATCTATCGATCGGCAGGGTAACAATTTGAAAGTCCTTGATTGGAAAGCCTGCTCACAGGCGGCATTTGGAAAGCGAGAGCTCGAGGAAGGCTGAGGCCTTCTGGAGGGCGCAGATGAGGAAGGGCTTTCCCCTTCGCGCTGCCTCTGCGGGTTCTTTACCCTTTGATGATTTTCTAAAGATTGGAATAGGTCATGACAGCGGATTTGATCAAGAGAAGTGAATCGAATCATGATATAGTTAAGGTTTGATCAAATATAAGATGTAATCAAAGACCCAATTAGAGAATATAAGATAAAACATTTGATCAAAAGAAGGACAATAATGAAATGAAAGAGAGATTTGGTCACAGATAACATAATCATAAGGTGAAACATTTGATCAAGAAGGTCCGGCCAAAACAAAGGTCACGGCCAACAAAGGTCACGGCACAACACACCAAAACATGGTTAGCTTCAAATATAAACACTATAGACTGATTTGTAAGGAAAACTGAGACAAAAGCTTACTTAGGTGCCATTGACGAACTTCTTGAAGATTGGAAGAAGAGGTTGCGCACCAAAAAGCTCTCGCCGAAAGAGATGAGCGCAAGAAAACCTTCAGCGAGAGAGAGACTTCACAGGAAGAAGGAAGAACTTGTAGTAGCCCTTCCCAGGATCACACGCACAGAAGCTCTCTCGAGGAAGAAGAGGACGCAGGGAGGTTTCTCGCTCACGATGAAGTGCACAAGTGGTGATTCGGCGCTAGGGTTCGGCAATGAGGGGTTTTGGAAGAGTTAATCGGTTGGTGGATCGGTCCACCAACCAGACTTTAATGCGATTGAACGGATCACCGTTCGATCTGGAAACGCCCAGACCGATCAGGCTCCAGCCTGATCGGACTGGCCTGGTCCTGATCGGTCGGGAGACCGATCAGGCAGACTCCTGATCGATCGGCTGATCGATCAGGAAGCGAACAGTAGGGTCAGATGATTTTCGAGAAGCCCTCCTGATCGGTCTCTGGACCGATCACTACAATGTGCCAGATCGGTCCGGGGACCGATCCAGGCTAGCACAGAATATTTAGCCGAGAGTCCGCAAAGTCTCGGCTGATCCCTCTGATCGGTCTGTGGACCGATCAACTCAGGAGGGAGCCAGATCGGTCCGGGGACCGATCAGCCCTACTCCTGATCGGTCGGGTGACCGATCAGGGTTCCTGATACGATCTAAAACTTTCAGTATCAGGCTTTCACACGATTTTGAAGGAATCTGATGAACAATATAGATCTCGGGAGTAATTCCTCGACTAAGCTTGATCCCTGAACAAGGATCAAAGGTCCTTATAGGTTCAACAATCACTTTGCTCCACCCAAGTGGAGTCAAACTCAATCAACAATCATTCAATCAAAGTTTAACCAAGATTGTATCAAAATCAAGTTTCCAATCAAGTTTCCTTGATTGGAATGTCCAAGCATGATCATGGAGCCAAATACACATGTGCTATGCATTGGTTTTCCGCATACTTGGTCACCGAAGTGATTTTTATCTCGTCAACTTAATTTCTCAAGGGATGCAATGACATTTTGAGAAATTGAGTTGATCCTAACATCTCACCCCATTTCTAGTAAACAAAAACGTTTTGGTAAACCTTATAGTTTGTGTGAAATGTCCCCAAAGTTACCCAATTATTTCCCAACAATTTGAAATAATCATGAAGGGTTTGAGTGCATTTTGAAGTTCATGAAGCGCGACACATTCCCAACTCCCTTCTCAAGAAACTAAACTCATTTTCGGGGAGTGGTTTAGTGAAAATGTCAGCGAGGTTTGACTTAGACTCGACATATGAGAGTACAATATCTCCCCTAGCAACATGATCCCTAATGAAGTGGTGATGTACTTCAATATGTTTGGTCCTAGAATGATGGACTGAATTCTTGGTTAGGTTAATTGTGCTAATGTTGTCACACAACACTTGCACACTTTTGTAACTTAACTCATAGTCCTCTAGAGTGTGAATCATCCACAACAATTGTGATACGCTCTCTCCCATAGCAATATATTTTGCCTCGGTCGTGGAGAGAGCAACACAATGTTGCTTCCGACTTGACCAACTAACTAAAGATGATCCTAGAAATTGGCAGCCCCCACTTGTGCTTTTCCGATCCAACTTACATCCAGCGTAGTCGGAATCAGTATAGCCAATTAAATCAAAAGATTCGGTACGGGGGTACCAAAGACCGACTCCAATTGTGCCTTTAAGGTATCTCAAAATTCTCTTGACAGCGATTAAGTGAGATTCCTTAGCACAAACTTGATACCTTGCGCACATACCCACAGCAAAAAGAATATCTGGTCGACTAGCTGTGAGGTATAGCAAACCCCCTATCATGCTCCGATATTGAGTCAAATCAACGGGTTTACCACTCTCATCATTGTCTAATCTTGTGTTTGTAGCCATGAGAGTGGTTACCTCTTTTGAATCACTCATATTGAATTTACGGAGCATTTCTTTTGTGTATTTCGATTGATGCATATGGATACCATCGCGAGTTTGCTTGATTTCAAGTCCAAGGAAGAAAGTCAACTCTCCCACTAGACTCATTTCAAATTCACTCTCCATGTGTCCAATGAATTCATTTAAATAGCCCTTGTTATTTGAGCCACAAATTATGTCATCGACATATACTTGGGCTACAAAAAT
The DNA here is from genome assembly GCA_024364735.1 of Boesenbergia rotunda. Lineage (NCBI taxonomy): Eukaryota > Viridiplantae > Streptophyta > Magnoliopsida > Zingiberales > Zingiberaceae > Boesenbergia > Boesenbergia rotunda. The sequence goes on along the minus strand of JAGFNQ010001470.1, from coordinate 371,600 downwards.
ATTGTCACCATCTCTCCGTAGAAATAGTGTATGGTCTATTTGACCTCTAACGAAGCCCTTCTCAATTAGGAATGTCGACAACCGCTCGTACCAAGCTCGGGGAGCTTGTTTATGTAACGCCCGCTTTTTTTTTTTCCTAAAGCGGCGTTACGCTGACATACTTAAGGCATGTAACATCATACTGCAGCGGAATAACTTAAACATTACATATACATGCCCCTACTACCATCCCTAATATAATGACATGGAACTTCACATATGAGCATCATGCTTAATCATCATATCATAACATGCTTAACATCATACCATAAGGTTCATATCATATCATACTAGACATCTTATCATAAAGTTCCATAAGTCACTATTCGAGCATATAGGTAGCAAAATGAAGTTCTTAGCATAAACGGTTAACACATTCGATTTCATGGGCCAAGTCACCAACACACACATACTTCAGGCCCTCCTGCTGCTTCCTCGTTATCCCCTTGCATGATCTGCGGTATAAGGAAAGAAGACTATAAGCACACAGACTTAGTAAAACTCTTTCCTACTCACTAAAACATTCGTCATACATAAACTTTAACATACTTGATGCTCTACTTAAAACATAACATCTTAGATCACTTTAGCATGGCATGCACATAAACATGGTAAACATTTTAAGCATGGCATAATTCATGGCATACATCATAAACATAGTAGCATGGCATTCTTCATGGCATAAATCGTAAACATAGTAGCATGGCATCTTTCATGGCATAAATCATAAACATAGTAGCATGGCATTCTTCATGGCATAAATCGTAAACATAGTAGCATGGCATCTTTCATGGCATAAATCATAAACATAGTAGCATGGCATTCTTCATGGCATAAATCGTAAACATAGTAGCATGGCATCTTTCATGGCATAAATCATAAACATAGTAGCATGGCATATTTCATGGCATAAATCATTCATTCTCATGCATACTTCTTAACATGAAACGTAAGCATAAAATCTTATCATCATAGCATAATGCATAACATGAATGGATGCATGAGTGGAATGCATATACATATATGGATGCTTAGTTTAAAATCATACTTTTCATGAACATACTTTTCATAAACATACTTTTCCATAATGAATGCATGGGCAATGCATATATATCATAAGGATGCTTAATCTTTTAAAACATACTTTTCCTTTCTTAAACATAATCATCATAACATCATTTGGGGTCCCGGCTTGTACCACATACATACATCATAGCGCGCATCCCTAGTAAATCCGAGGTAGCTAGCCCCGACCTACTAGGGTAAGGACAGCATAGTCGGTAGTCCCTGAACCGAAGCGTTCTTAAGGTGCCCATCCCTGTTGCACAGCTACGGTAGTGCCAGAACCGTGGACAGCATAGTCGGTAGTCCAGAACCGGGGCGTTCTTAAGGTGCCCATCCCTTGGACCCATACTTCAGTCCGGTACAAGCCCATACATAAAGTAAAATACTTTTCATGCTTCATCATTCATAAGTCATTCATGGCATACTTATCATAACATAACTTGTTACGGCTCGGCCCGTCTACCGGCCCATTTACCGGTCCTCTCGACCGTCGTACCGTCGACCATCGACCGTGCCGTTTTATCATTCATAGCATAACTTGTTACGGCTCGGCCCGTCTACCGGCTCATTTACCGATCCTCACGACCATCGTACCGTCGACCATCGACCGTGCCGTTTTATCATATTTATGCCTTAAAGGCATAAGCATCATTCTTTCATTCATCATACTTGCCATTCATCATTTTCATTCTTAGACATGGTGTATGTACGCATCATTCATAGAGCATGGCATACATTCGTATACATGGCATATCATTCATAACATGACATATCATTCATAACCATGGCATATCATTCGTAAACATGGCATATCATTCATAACATGGCATATCATTCATAACATGGCATATCATGCATAACCATGGCATATCATTCATAATCATGGCATATCATTCGTAAACATAGCATATCATTCATAACATGGCATATCATTCATAAACATGGCATATCATTGGCATATCATTCATAACATAGCATATCATCCATAAACATGGCATATCATTCATAACATGACATATCATTCATAACATAGCATATCATCCATAAACATGGCACATCATGCATAACATGGCATATCATTCATAAACCTAAATCACATCTTACCATAGGGCAATTGGGACCCTTACTTGGAATAAATCTTAACTCTTATCCTATTAACCCTTATTGGCCGAAACTTATGGAGTCCCATGGCCATGTGGAAATTCACACAATCACCATCCATCATCCTTATATCATGGCAACACATAAACATAAGTTGAAGTTAAAGACTCAACCCTAACCCTTGGGTCCTTGGGGTTGGCCGAACCATCTGAGGCCTATAGGGTGTTCCAAAAATTCCCAAAATTTATACTTAACTTCTAAACATCATCAGGGAACCTTAAATAACATTATCATAATTTTTAACATAATTATAGACATTTAAATCATGGTGGCCGAAACCCATAAACATAGGGACCTTGGTTTTGTCCCTTTCATGTTGGCTGAAACCCTAGAGTGTCCTAGGGTACTCCAAAAATTCCCAAAAATTTCACTTAACTTCTAAACATCATAAGGGAACATCAAATAACATTATCATGATTTTTAACATATTTTTAGACATTTAAAACATGGTGGCCGAAACCCTTGAACTTAAGGTTCTGGGTTTTGCTTCTTTCATGTTGGCTGAAACATATGGGGCCTCTAGGGTATCCAAAAAATTCCCAAAAATTATACTTAGTATCTAAAAATTATAAGGGAACATTAAATAACATTATCATGATTTTTAACATATTTTTATACATTTAAAACATGGTGGCCGAAACCCTTGAACTTAAGGTTCTGGGTTTTGCTTCTTTCATGTTGGCCGAAACATATGGGGCCTCTAGGGTATCCCAAAAATTCCCAAAAATTATACTTAATGTCTAAACATCATAAGGGAACATTAAATGACATTATCATGATTTTTAACATATTTTTAGACATTTAAAACATGGTGGCCGAAACCCTTGAACTTAAGGTTCTGGGTTTTGCTTCTTTCATGTTGGCCGAAACATATGGGGCCTCTAGGGTATCCCAAAAATTCCCAAAAATTATACTTAATGTCTAAACATCATAAGGGAACATAAACAACATTATCATGATTTTTAGAATAATTATGGACCTTTAAAACATGCTGGCCGAAACCTTTGAACATAGGAACCTTGATTTTGTTTCTCTTCATCATTAAATCCGAACTAACCCATATATCATGCCAAAAATCATGGAAATCATAGGTAACTATTATACCACAGGTGAGGGGGTCTTACCTTAGATTTCTTGATTTTTAGACCTTGGATGGAAAGAAGAAAGAAGACTTGACCACACCTAGCCCTTAGAACCTTGAGAAGACCTTAGATCTTGGAGAAGGAGACCTTTTGTGGAGTTTTCTCAAGGGAGAATTCCTCCTTGTGTGCTCGGCAAGAATGGAGAAGGAAGAGAGGAGCAAATGCAATTGATGGCATGAAGAATGAAACTCCCAAACCCCCTTATTAATCAACCATTAAGGTGGTGAATGAAGAGTTTTCCATGGCCCTTCATCTTCTTCTACCATTTAACCACCATTCACTTCCTTTCCTCACAAGAATTCCTTGCTAGGTGAGTTGGTTAAAGCATTCATTATTGTACAAGAGGTCCAAGGTTCAATCTTTGGCCCATGCACCTTTATTTTTATTTTATTTTTATTTTATTTAATCCTTTTTCTTATTTTCGAAAATTTCCCTTTTATTTCGAAAATTCTCCAAAATTCACCCATAATTATGCCAATATTCTCAAATAAAATCCTTTTATATTTATATAAATTTTACCCAATTAATACCCATTTTTGGAGCCCATTTAAGGCCCATTAGTACCTAATTCCTCAAATTAAATAGGAAAATTAAACTAATACTTATCCATAATCATGCTAATATGTCTAATTAAATCCTATTTATCTTTATACTAATTTTCACCTAAAATCCACCGATAATTATGGTACTAGCAAGCCCATATAAGGCCCATTAGTGCCCTTTTTCTCAATTTAAATGGGAAAACATGGATTTTCTAGGCCAAAGTTTGTATTATTACCTCTAGGTCCTTCGGAAAATTATCTAGACATGCTTAATATTTTAATAAAATATTAAGAGAATTTTCCGGGTCGTTACAGTTTAAGGCCATAGAGTGCCTTTTTGAGCTTGTACACGTGATTTGGAAATTCGGAATTCTCAAACCCCGGAGGTTGTTCAACATAGACCTCTTCTCTAATCAAACCATTTAGAAAGGCCGATTTTACATCCATTTGGTATAATTTAAAGCCACGATGTGCCGCAAACGCAAGCATCAATCGAATGGATTCTAATCGTGCCACGGGAGCATATGTCTCATCATAATCAAGGCATTCAACTTGACTATAGCCCTTGGCTACTAAGTGTGCATTGTTTCTAATGATTTCTCCCTTATGGTTCAATTTGTTCTTGAAGACCCATTTGGTTCCAATGATGGTGGTCTTCTTAGGTCTAGGGACTAAGTCCCAAACTTGACTTCTTTCAAATTGACCTAGTTCATCTTGCATTGTAATGATCCAATCGGGATCATTTAGAGCTTCATCAATTTTTCTAGGTTCAATTTCGGAAATTAAAGCAACCTCATTAGCCTCATTCCGGAAGAATGATCTAGTTCTAACCCCGTGGTGGATGTCTCCAACAATTTAGTCTTGGGGATGACTAGAGGCTAATCTAGTTTGCCTAGGTGTTGGTGGTGCTTCTTGAATGGGTTCACTAGACACAAGGTCAGCCTCAGGATCCGGCTGATCAACGGGTTGTCTAGGCTCACCGTCATCGGATTCATCACCATCAACACCATTTAGACTCTCATTCCAACTTAGTCTCCTAAGTTCGAATTGGGCTTCATCTTCTGGTTGACCATTGACTTTTGGAATTTCTTCAAAGACAACATCAAAAGACTCTTCAACCAGTCTAGACTTCTTGTTGTAGACTCGGTAGGCTTTACTAACGAGGGAATACCCGACTAGTATCCCTTCATCAGCCTTTGCCGTGAACTTTCCAAGATGGTCCTTGGTGTTTAGGATGAACACCTTACAACAAACACCCTAAGATGTTTAACCGTAGGTGGTTTCCCAAACCAAAGTTCATAGGGAGTCTTTCCTAAAAACCTATGGATGAGAACTCGGTTTTGCACATAGCAAGCTGTATTTACAGTTTCAGCCCATAAGTAACTCGGGAGTGAGTACTCATTAAGCATGCATCGTGCAGCCTCTTGTAGAACACGGTTCTTCCTCTCTACAACACCATTTTGTTGTGGTGTTCTAGGAGTAGAGAACTCATGTCTATAACCTCTATCTTGACAAAATTCTAAAAACTGTTGGTTTTGAAATTCACCTCCATGATCACTTCTAATTATCTTAATGGTTGATGATTTTTCATTTTCAACTCTTCTACAAAAGGAAATAAAAACATCTAAGGTTTGGTCCTTATATTTTAAAAAGTAAGTCCATGTATATCTAGTGAAATCATCAATGATCACAAAACAATATCTACTTCCATTCAATGATATGATAGTACTACAATCAAATAGATCCATATGAAGTAAATCTAAAGTTGTAGAAGTACTTACAGCGCTTTTACCTTTATGTGCAGATTTCGTTTACTTACCCATTTGACATGCATCACAAAGTTTGTCCTTCTCATACTTGATGCTTGGTAAGCCACGAACTAATCCCTTGTTGGCCAACTTCCGGATGTTCTTCATGTTCACATGTGCAAGTCTCCAGTGCCAAAGGGTGGACTCTTCGTCTTTTGACATGAAACACTTAGCACAAGCATTAGTAGCACTTTTGAATGAAACTTGATAAATATTGTCTACTCTTGCTCCTACTAGTACCGTGTCCAAGGTGTCATGTTGTCTAACTAGACATTGACTTGGTTGAAAATCAATTGTGTAACCCGTGTCACACTATTGACTGACACTTAGGAGATTAAATTTCATCCCCTTGACTAGAAGGACATTTGAAATTCTAAGACATTCAGATATTTGAATGTCTCCTATTCCTATGACCTTAAGACTACCATTGTTACCAAATGAAACATTACCTCTACTTTTCTTGTGAAGTGTGGTAAACAATGATCTATCCCCGGTCATGTGTTTGGAGCATCCACTATCAACGAACCAAGTTGATAGATGCTCCCCCTCAATCATAACCTACACAATTCGAAAAATAGAAGTTTTAGGTACCCAAACCTTGGGACCTAAAGCATCAACTAAACAAGACTTAGGCACCCATGCCTTAACAACTTTCTTTTGAACCTTAGGTGTCTTAGATTGTCTCATATCAGTCATAGACAGCAAGGACACAAATGAAGGTTCTTTAGGTTGGTAACCAATACCGGCCCTATTGTAGATTGTCCTTTGGGCATTCAAGATCATGTCTAGGGTCTTAGAGCTAGTTGAGAACTTCTCAAGAATATTCTTGAGTTTCTCAACTTCACTCTTTAATGATTTGTTTTCTTCTACTAGCAAGTCATCATGCAAATCATCTACATCCTCAACCTTAGAGGATTTCAAATGTTCAACCTCAAGTTTTAATGACTTAATCTCATCTTCTAACAATTCAACATGTAAGTAATCAATGTTATCATCCCTAGACAACTTCAATTGTTCAATTTCTAATTGCAATGATTTAACCCTATTTTTTGACTTCTTCAACATATTGGTTAAACATGCAATTGCTCTATAACATTTTTCAAGTTCGGGAGAAGTTACCTCTTCATCATCCGAAGATGATGAAGCCGCGTTTGAGGAGTTGGAAGATTCATCACTGCTCTCTTGATCTCCCAATGCCATGAGTGTCACATGCCTTGTGCTCTTCTCCTCCTTCTCTTCATCGGATGAGCTTGAGGAGGATTCATACCAAGTGGCCTTCAAAGCCTTCTTCTTCTTCTTGGATTTTTCTTCTTTCCTTTTGGATTTCTCCTCCTTCATCTTTAGCTTTGGGCATTCATTCTTGAAATGCCCTTTCCTACCACACTCAAAGCAAGAAGCATTAGTCTTATCAAGTTTAGCTTCACTAGAGTTACCTCTACTCTTGAAGCGTCGACCCCTTCTCATCATCCTTCTCACAAAGTTCGTTATCTCGGAGGATGAGGAGTCGCTGCCATCTTCCTCGGAATCGAACTCGGATTCGGAAGAGGATGAAGATGAAGTGACTTCCTTCTCCTTCTTCTTCTCCTTCTTCTTCTTATTGGTGTTGATGCAGTCTGGCCCTGATTGTTGTTTTGGTGTTGACATCGATTCTAGTTTAGATTGATCATGTTGATTATGATTAAGTCCTGATCGGGGATCAGGCATGGTATGGAAAATCCTAGTCTGGAGGGCTAGGTGATGGAAAATCCTAACCTGGAGGGTTAGGTGTTGAAAGTCCTAGTCTGGGAGGCTAGGTGTTGGAAAAGTCCTAATTCGGAAAGGTTGGGTGAAAAGTCCTAGCTTGGAGGGCTAGGTGAAAAGTCCTAACTTAGAGGGTTAGGTGCAAATTCCCATCCTGGAGAATTAGGTGAAAAAGTCCTGGCTTGGAGGGTCAGGTGCCTAGCTTGGAGGGCTAGGTTGGATGATGTTCTAACTCGGAAGGGTTGGGTGAAAAGTCCTAGCTTGGAGGGCTAGGTGAAAAGTCCTAGCTTGGAGGGCTAGGTGAAAAATCCTAACTTGGAGGGTTAGGTGCAAATTCCCAACTTGGAGAGTTAGATGGAAAATCCTTAGCTTGGAGGGGTAAGGTGGATGGAAACTTAGCTTGGAGGGCTGAGTTTGAGTCTCTGGATCGGTCTGGTGATCGATCAGGGATTCTGGCACGCTGCTCCTTCGAGGATCGGTCTGGTGACCGATCCAGCGATGACTGATCGGTCGGGCGACCGATCAGGGAGCACACAGTGAGGTTGGGAACCTACTGTGTTGCTCCTGATCGATTTGGTGACCGATCAGGAAGTATGTGTTTCACCCATTAACTGGCTCCTGATCGGTCTGGCGACCAATCAGGGAGCGAGCAGTGAGGTTGATTTCCCTTGCTGAACTGCTCCTGATCGGTCTGGTGACCGATCAGGATCACTGTGCAGATCGTTCCGGAGAACGATCAAGTGTCGCAGGTTCCTCTCTATGATCGATCAGGACGGATCCTGATCGGTCTGGAGCCAGTCTGATCGGTCTAGTGACCGATCAGGAGGCTGCCTGATCGGTCCGGTGACCAATCAGAAGGCTTAGCCTGCGAGACTCAGAAATCGCTCAATATAAGGGTGGATCGGTCCGATGAACGATCCACGACCTGGGATCGGTCTGGTGATCGGTCTAGGAGAATCTCAAGGAAATCGCGATTTCTGATTGAGTGTTGGGGATCGATCAGGACGGAGCCTGATCGGTCTGGAACCAACCTGATCGGTCTGGTGACCGATCAGAAGGCTCTCTGATCGGTCCGGTAACCGATCACTTTAATTCAAATTGCACTGTCAGACGCTCTGATCGCGTCTGAACACGACTGATTCACTGCCACTTTTCTCTGATATTTGATATGCTGCTTGATTTGGTGCTCTAATACTCTGATTGAGTTTCAGGTGACAGGGGAGGATTCAAACACTCAAGGAGAAGTCAAAGAGAGCTTTCCTTGGAGCAGGTTTGTCCCTTTCTCCACACAGGTTGCAACGGCTGGATGCAGGACTGAAGCTGCTGACTGAGGCTTGGCTGAGGGAGCTCAGGAAGTTCAGTTAGGGTTCAGTGTAGCTGGCGCGTTGGCAGTGAGGCAGCTGTAGGCTGCTGGAGATGAGATCATCTGTCGCTTGGCGGAGAAACAAAAGGAACGAGAGTTGTGGTGTTCAGTAACAATTTTGATCCTTGTGCTCTTGAGTTCCTGAGTTGTGTTCCACATCAAGCTTGTTGTTCTTGAGTTCTTCAATCATTCTGAGCAAGCTATTGAAAAGCAATCATCATACTTGAGCACTTAAAGGAGAAGACAAGAGGCTTGGAGTCCGACAGTGGGAAGACACGGAGAAGGGTTCTTGCGTGAGATCGCCACTGGGTGGAGCTCAGGGAAGCTTGTTGTGTTTTTGTCCTTGCTAAGTGTTTGAGTAAGATCCTTCTTCTTGTTTCTTTGTGCTTAAACTATATCCTTATTTGAAACATACTGTGGAGAGGTTTCTCCACCGAGAAGGAGGTTGCTTCATATCCGGTGATTACCGGGGCTTGATCTGCCGACGATCAAGGGATCGCTCACCTTAAGGGCACGCCAAGGAGTAGGGGCAAGTTATCCCCGAACCTTGTAAAATCTCCTTGTTAGCGATCTTGCTAATCTTGCTAGTTAGGTTTTGGTTTAAGTTTCTACAAGTTTTGTTTTCATACTTCCGCTGTGCTATTAATAGCTTCAAGTGCAGAAATTTGATAACTCTTCAAAGAAGAAGTGATTGGCTATATTCACCCCCCCCCCCTCTCTAGCCATCTCGTACCCAACAATTGGATCGATCCCCTGCAACTAAGGCAATCCCCTTCTCCTTGGGGCCTTTGTTAGCCATTTCATACAATTCCATTTCACAAAATAAATCATCTAACTTAACAATTGATAAGTCCTTGGAGACTTTGTAGGCATTCACCATGGATGACCACAAAGCATTCCTTGGAAATACTTTTAGTACATACCTCACAAGGTCGCGATTCTCGACCTTTTTATCAATCGAATGAAGCCCATTGAGGACTTCCTTGAACCGGCTATGAAGCTCACTTACCGATTCATTTTCCTTCATGGAGAGATTTTGTAATTGGTTGAGAAACAAATCCCTCTTGGCAATTCTTGAATCTCGGGTGCCCTCGTGGAGTTCAATGAGCTTGTTCCACAAGTCCTTTGCACTTGTGAAAGGACCAACCTTGATGAGTTGGTCTTTGTTCATGCCGCATTGTAGAGTGACAACCGCCTTCGCGTCGGCTTCACTCTTCCGAGTTTGTTCGGCTGTCCACCGCCATGATTCGAGTTCCTTGCCTTCAACATCCTTTGGAGGGGTGAATCCCTCCTTCACCGCGAACCAAGTGTTGATGTCCATCTTCAAATAATACTCCATCTTTGATCTCCAATATTGGAAATCAGCGCCATTAAAGAAAGGAGGTCGGGTGGTGGAAAATCCTTCTCTCAACGCCATGGATGATAGCTCTCGATTGTTAATCCGCAAAAACAGAGCCTCAAGCTCTGATACCACTTGTTGGAACCCGAATGGCTAGAGAGGGGGGGTGAATATAGCCAAACACTTGGACTTTAAGCTTTTCAAAGTTCTGCACTTAGATTTGTTAGTAGCACAGCGAAAGTAGCAAACACAGAGTAAACAGAAAAACAGAAAACGAAAGCAAACTAACACAACTAGCAAGATCGCTAACAAGGAGGGTTTACAAGGTTCGGGGATAACTTGCCCCTACTCCTTGGCGTACCCGTAAGGTGGGCGATCCCTTGATCGTCTGCAGATCAAGCCCCGGTGAACACCGGATAGATAGCAACCTCCTTCTCGGAGGAGAAACCTCTCCACGACGTTTCAATCACAGATATAGGTTTAAGCACAATGAAACACAAGAAAGATCTTACTTAGCACTAGCAAAGACAAGAACACAGCAAGCTTCCTCCTGAGCTCCACCCAGCGACGATCTCACGCAAGAACCCTTTCCCCGTGTCTTCTCGCTGTTGGACTCAAAGCCTCTTGTTCTTTCCTCCAAGTACTCAAGCAAGGGATGGTTGCTTCAAGATTGCAGTAGCTTGCTCAAAGTGATGGAACTTCAGAACACACAAGCAAGTTGTGGAGAACATAAAGTCGTAGCAAGAACTCAAGCAGCAGAACTCTTTCCCAGCCAGCTCTTCTTCACTCCTTTTGTTCCTCCACTGAGTATCAGGTGACACCATCTCCCTACAGCCTCCAGCTGCTCACCTGCAACCACCAGCTACCTCTAAGCTCCTCTGGACTCCCTAAGCCTCCCTCAGACCAGCCCCAGACAGCAGCTCCAGCCAGCGCCAGTACTCGTTGCAACCTGAGATGGAAAAACAGACAAACCTGCTCCAAGGAAAGGCCTCCATTGACTCTCCTTGAGTGTTTGAATCCTTCCTTGTCACCTGCAGCTTAATCAGAGTGTTAGCACAGCATATCAAGTAGAAAATCATGTATCAGATGTTAAGCGCAGAGAATCGGATACGTTTAGACGCGATCAGAGCGTCTGACAGTGCATTTTGAATTAAAGTGATCGGTCACCGGACCGATCAGAGAGCCTCCTGATCGGTCACCAGACCGATCAGGCTGGGTCCAGACCGATCAGGCTTCGTCCTGATCGGTCCCCAACGCTTAATCAGAAATAGCGATTTCTTTGGGATTCTCCTGGATCGATCACCAGACCGATCCCAGGTTGTGGATCGATCACCAGACCGATCCACCCTATTACTGGGCGATTTCTGAGCTTCGCAGTCCAAACCTCCTAATCGGTCACCGGATCGATCAGGGAGCCTCCTGATCGGTCACCAGACCGATCAGGTCATGACCAGACAGATCAGGCTCCGTCCTGATCGATCATAGAGAGGAACCCGCGACGCTGGATCGTTCTCCAGAACGATCTGCACAGTGATCCTGATCGGTCACCAGACCGATCAGGAGCAGATCAGCAAGGGAACTCAACCTCACTGTTTGCTCCCTGATCGGTCACCAGACCGATCAGGAGCTAAGCAATGGGTGAAACGCATACTCCTTGATCGGTCACCAGACCGATCAGTCATCGCTAGATCGGTCACCATACCGATCCACGAAGGAGCACCGTGCCAACTCCCTGATCGGTCACCAGACCGATCTAGGGGCTCCAACCTAGCCCTCCAAGCTAGGGTTTCATCCAACCTAGCCCTCCAAGCTAGAACATGACCCTCCAAGCCAGGGTTTTTCCACTAACTCTCCAGTTGGGACTTTTCACCTAACCCTCCAAGTTAGGACTTTTCACCTAGTCCTCCAAGCTAGGACTTTTCACCCAACCTTCCGAGTTAGAACTTTCCATACCTAGCCCTCCAAGCTAGGACCTGACCCTCCAAGCCAGGGTTTTTCACCTAACTCTCCAAGTTGGGACTTTTCACCTAACCCTCCAAGTTAGGACTTTTCACCTAGCCCTCCAAGCTAGGACTTTTCACCCAACCCTTCTGAATTAGGACTTTTCAACACCTAGCCCTCCAAGCTAGGATTTTCCACACCTAACCCTTCAGGTTAGGATTTTCCAACACCTAACCCTCCAAGCTAGGATTTTCCATACCATGTCTGATCCCCGATCAGGACTTAATCATAATCATCATAACCATCAACCTAAACTAAAATCGATGTCAACACCAAAACAATAATCAGGGTCAGACTGCATCAACAATAAGGTCATTCGAGACAAGGTTCAGAAGTTGCTAAAAGTTGGACACATCAGGGAAGTCCAATTCTCTGCCTGGTAGGCCAATGTGGTCCTCGTCCCTAAGCCCAGGGGCAAATGGCGGGTCTCCATTGACTTTCGTGACTTGAACAAAGTTTGCCCTAAAGACTGCTATCCCCTACCTTGGATAGGCAGGTTGGTGGACTCCACGGCCAGTTGTGAGTTCATCTCAATGTTGGATGCGTATCAGGGCTACCACCAAGTCCCGCTCGCTCCCGCAGACCAGGAGAAAGTTAGTTTCGTGACGGCCGATGGCACGTATTGTTACAACGTCGTGCCTTTCGGTCTGCGCAACGCTGGCGCCACATACCAGTGGATGATGGACAAAGTCTTCAGACACCAAATTAGGAGAAACATCGAGGTGTATGTGGACGACATCCTAGTAAAGACTGATAAGGGAGGGGACATGATAGTCGACCTTGAAGAAATGTTCGCCACCCTGAGGGCTAACTGGCTGAAATTAAACTCTGCCAAATGTTTGTTCGGGTTTAAAAGCGGCAAGTTCATGGGGTACATGGTGACGGAGAGGGAATCGAAGCCAACGCGGAAAAGATAAAAGTTATTCTAGATATGCCACCCCCGCGCAATTTCAAGGAGGTACAGCGACTGAATGGGAGAATCACGGCGCTATCCAGATTCATCTCCAAATCAACAGATAGGACCCTCCCCTTCTTCAAGATTTTGAGAAAAGCCACCAAGTTCGAGTGGGACGACCAGTGTGAGAGGGCTTTTGCAGATTGGAAGACTTATCTTGCCGCCCTCCCCATTCTCTATAAGCCTGTGGAAGGGGAGACCTTGTTTGTCTATCTGTCAGCGGTGGAGCATACGGTAGGCTCGGCACTCGTCCGAGAACAAGACCGGGTGCAATATCCCGTATATTTCTTTGGACACCTCCTAAAGCATGCCGAAATACGATACACCGCAATGGAGAAGCTAGCCTATGCCTTGGTCTTGATGGCCGAAGGTTAAGGTCGTATTTCTTAGCACATCCCATCGTGGTTCTCATCAACAGCCCGCTCGCCCGAGTCCTCACCAATCCTGAGGCTTCAGGCCGGCTAATAAAATGGACGACGAAATTAAGTGAGTACGGCATCGAGTATCAGCCTCGCGCCTCTAGCAAGGCCTAAGCCCTCTCCAACTTCATGTTGGAGACTGTCTCGGGGGTCGAGGCTGAAGGAATGTGGAAGGTCTATGTTGATAAGTCTCCCAATAGCCAGCATAGTGGGGTTGGAGTGTTAATGATTTCCCCTCAAGGGGACACATTACACTTTTCCATTCGGCTCCACTTCAAAGCTATCAACAATGAACCCGAGTATGAGGCGATCCTAGCAGGCCTGCAAGCAGCCAGGCACATTGGGGCCTATCGGATCACAGTATATTCGGACTCGCAATTAGTGACGCAACAGATAAAGGGCGATTTCGAAGTCAGGTGTAAGCGCCTGTAGAAATATGTAGCCCTTTACGAACGACTGAAGGCCTCCTTCTCAGAGGTCATCCTGCAAAAGATCTCCAAGTCGGACAATGTGCGGGCTGATGAGCTGGCCAAATTGGCCAGCTCCATATCCACCCGGCAGCTGAATGAGCCTAGCACAGCAGAAGAGACAGTCGTACAAGTAGGAGAGGAAGCTGAGGGCGACAGCCGGGCCTACTGGAGGGATCCCTACATAGCGTTCCTGCATAACGGGACCATTCCAAGTAGGGACCAAGAGAGACGGTTGTTCCGCCACTGGGTAGGTAGATTCACACTGGTCGGCGATCAACTGTATAGGAGAGCATTTGAAAGACCTCTCCTAAAGTGCATCAGGCCGAAGGAAGCCAACTACGTGATGAGGGAGGTGCACGAAGGCATCTGTGAAAGTCACATTAGGGGAAAGTCCCTATCTCGGAAGATCCTCTTGGCAGGGTACTTCTGGCCTACCTTGCAGGATGACGCTCTCAAGTTCGTGGCCGGATGCGAAGCTTGTCAAATACATCATCATGTGACTCACCGCCCGATGGAGCCCTTACGAGTCTCTACAGTATCCTGCCCTTTCGATCAATGGGGAATGGACATTGTGGGCCCGTTTCCCACTGAAGAAATTTCTGCTGGTCCTCGTTGACTACTTCTCCAAATGAGTAGAAGTCGAACCTCTGGCGAACATAACAGAGGTTGCTGTGATGAAAATCCTATGGAGGGACATTGTCTGCCGATACGGCATCCCTCACAAGCTAGTGTCAGACAATGGAAGGCAATTCTCCGAACGCAAGCTAAAGGAGTGGTGCGAAGGGTTAGGCATTCAGCAGACCTTCACCTCGGTCGCATACCCGTAGAGCAATGGACAAGCCGAGGTCGTCAATCGAGAAATCCTGCGGGACTCAAGATTGAGCTAGACCACGTCGGGGGCAGTTGGGTTGAAAACTTCCCAGCATCCTGTGGTCCTACCGCACTACCCCACGGGAAGGAACAGGCGAGAGCCCTTTCCAACTAGTCTACGGGGCTGAAGTCGTCATCCCAGTGGAAGTAGGGGAAGAGTCTACCCGACGGCGATATTATCACAAGGAAGATAACGATCAGGAATGACTGATTGACCTTGACCTCATCACGGAGGTTCGGGACAAAGCCGCGGCCCGGTTGGAAGCATACCAACGACGAATGCAACAAGCCTATAATCACCGGGTGATCGTTCGCAGCTTTGAAGTTGGCAATAAAGTCTGGAAAAGGATCAAACTGGTCGGCGACCCGAGGAAGCTGGAGCCACAATGGGACGGGTCATACGTTATCATCAAAAAGCTCACCGGAGGTAGCTATTACCTAGAAGACAACAAAGGCAAGAGACTGGAAAGGCCCTGGCACACCAACCATCTGCGCCTTTACCATACCCGGTGAGGTAGTGCGTTATTTGCTTACTTGCTGTATTCTTTATTTTCACAACTCGGCAGTTCAATAAGTCAAAAAGGCAAATGGAATAATATATTGAAAGCGTTGAATCCTTATCTTCGCAAAATCCTACTACCTCTCGGTGAGTAGGCTTGGCCTCGGAGTTGTACATGCCCAGCCAAGAGCTGCAAAACCCTACTGCCTCTCGGTGAGTAGGCTTGGCCTCGAAGCTATGCATGCCCGGCCAAGAGCTGCAAAACCCTACTACCTCTCGGTGAGTAGGCTTGGCCTCGGAGTTGTGCATGCCCGGCCAAGAGCTACAAAACCCTACTGCCTCTCGGTGAGTAGGCTTGGCCTCGGAGCTGTGCATGCCAGGCCAAGAGCTACAAAACCCTACTGCCTCTCGGTGAATAGGCTTGGCCTCGGAGCTATGCATGCCCGGCCAAGAGCTGCAAAACCCTACTGCCTCTCGGTGAGTAGGCTTGGCCTCGGAGCTGTGCATGCCCGGCCAAGAGCTGCAAAACCCTACTGCCTCTGGGTGAGTGGCCTTAGAGCTATACATGCCCAGCCAAGAGCTGCAAAACCCTACTGCCTCTTGGTGAGTAGGCTTGGCCTGGAGCTGTACATGCCCGACCAAGAGCTGCAAAACCCTACTGCCTCTCGGTGAGTAGGCTTGGCCTCAGAGCTGTACATACCCGGCCAAGAGCTGCCAAACCCTACTGTCTCTCGGTGAGTAGGCTTGGCCTCGGAGCTGTACATGCCCAGCCAAAAGCTGCAAAACCCTACTACCTCTCGGTGAGTAGGCTTGGCCTCGGAGCTGTACATGCCCGCCCAAGAGCTGCAAAATCATACTGCCTCTCGGTGAGTAGGCGTGGCCTCGGAGCTGTACATGCCCAGCCAAGAGCTGCAAAACCCTACTGCCTCTCGGTGAGAAGGCGTGGCCTTGGAGTTGTACATGCCCGACCAAGAGCTGCAAAACCCTACTGCCTCTCGGTGAGTAGGCTTGGCCTCGGAGCTATACATGCCCGCCAAGAGCTGCAAAACCATACTACCTCTCGGTGAGTAGGCTTGGCCTCGGAGCTGTATATGCCCGGCCAAGAGCTGTAAAACCCTACTGCCTCTCGGTGAGTAGGCTTGGCCTTGGAGCTGTACATGCCCGGCCAAGAGCTGCAAAACGTACTGCCTCTCGGTGAGTAGGCTTGGCCTCAGAGCTGTACATACCCGGCCAAGAGTAGCAAAAGCCCTACCGCCTCTCGGTGAGTAGGCTTGGCCTCGGATCTGTACACGCCCGCCAGGTGTTGCAAACCCCTTACTGCCTTGGGGCGAGTAAGCTTAGGTGTCGCGCAGACCCGGCCAGAAACTGTACAGTCGGGAGGGAATAAGAAATCATTCAAAATATAAGTCCAATAATGTTGGCATTCAAAATCGAATCGAATACATACATGTTCTGCAAGAGAATGCTTAAAAGAAGAAAATGTGGTGGTCAAGGAGGGGCAAAGGAGCCCATGCCCGGGTTAGAAGGATTCTATAGAGTCTGCTCTTCAGGAGGGAGATCGTCCTAGACCTGCTAGATAGTTATAGCGCGCAAGTCTGAGCTCGGTTTTAGCAGCTGAGCCTTCTCCAGCTGGCTGATAGCGCCATGGAACCTCTGATTGAGGCACTTCAATGCATGTACGGCTACCACCTCGGCGTACTCCTCCGATTGCAGAAACTTCGCCTTGAACTCTGCGTCGGCCTGGGATATTTGGGCTGTGTAATCACTCTGCTGCTGGCATACCGTGGCATCGGCCTCCTCCTTGGCAGCCTTCAGCAGCGCCACCTCCCGGGATAGACAGCCCTGAGCCTCTTGCATCTCCTGGAGCTTCTGGGTAGCAGCAGCAGCTTGGGCCTTGACCTGGGTAACTTGCTCCTCGAGGTCCGCGGCATGGAAGCATGCCAGCTCTAAGTCATATTCCTTTATAGTAATCAGACGCTCTCGGGCCGTATCCCGGTCCTCCAAGGTTTTCTTTGCAGATTCTAGGAGGTTGACTTGATCAGACAACTCCTCCGTCTGGGCCTGGAGTTGCTCTCGCTCCTGGGATAGCTTCTGCAGTTCCTCCGTAAGGGTGTGGTTCTTTTCGGATCCAAGGCGTTCTCGGAATCTGTACCCATGCAGTGTAGTCTCGGACGCCATTAGAGCGGTTTGATAATGCTCTATCTTCTCCCGGAGGGCTCAGCTGACTTCCAACTGTAGGAGGCCGACCTCGCGGGCCCGGCCAGCTTTTGCTCTGCAGCTGCCACCCGTTGGAGAAGGTCTTCAGTGACCCCCCCGGAATATAACAAGCGGCTGGTGGCTGCACAGTTAGAAGCAACCTACGAGGCGGGACAAATACAGTTAGTGAAAGGCACTGGAAAAAATAGGAAGCGCGCCAAAATACTCACCGTCAATAAAGACTGATGTAACATGCCCAGGTATTGCGCTGATCCAGCTGCCCGACACGGTAGAACGAGAGAAGGAAGAATTCCCTCAACAAGGGGCCCTGACTGGCTGAGAACGTCTCTTGGGTCGGGGACATCTTCTTCTGAACTCGAAGCCCTCGGCGAACCCTCAGAAGCGATCCCCTCTATCCGGATGGATTGGGAACTGCTTGTTGCCTTCTTCTTCGCTAGTGGGGCCTTCCGGTGGGAGTGGGACAAGTCCTTAGGTGTCCCCTTGTCGCGTGGAGCAGCCGAAGGGTCGACTGGGGGAGCCGGGGCATCAATGACGGGAATAGTGGCCTCAACGGCGGAGGAAGAAGACCCTTCCCGAACTCTCGGAGCCCGTGCAACCGCATCCTCGGAGGCAGCAGAGCACAACAACTCCGAAGATAGACCCTTCTTCAACCTCTTCAGGGGGCGATCCCCCCGGGATAGATGCTCCCGCCGTCTCTTCTCGGGTGTGTGGGTCTTTGAAGGTGCAATAGGTGGAGGGGGTGCAGCTTCTCCCTCTGGGGACTCGGTAGTAGGAGCAGTCGAACCCCCTTTGAGGGTAGTTAACAACTCTGATGCTCCAATATCTCGGGGAGCCTCTGGGACGTCACGGTCTGCGGGGGGATCCTCCACCCCTGGCAACCCTCAATAGAGGTTCCCACAGGAGCAGAAGATGTTGAACCTGGGACCAGTGCCTGTTCGTTGGCCTGGTCCCACTTCAGGAGTTGATTCATCACTCGGGAGAACATGACGTCGCCTACAAAATAAAGACAAAACGGTATCAGTCGGTATTAACCAGGAAGTGTACCAAGTGAAAAAGTAACTTACGAAGAGGGGAGCTAAGGCGTGTGGCTCTCGGGCTTAGCTCAGCCCGATAGTGGAGCTCCTCACATTGCACCAGCTAGAGCCCGTGGAACTCCATTCAAGCCAGGATACCCCTAGCCCTCTGATAGCCCGCGTCCTGCTGGAAATCGTCGAGATCGGGGACCGGGGGCAAACTGGTTGTCCAGTGGATAGGACTAAAGGGACGCTCGGGAAGTTGAATATAGAAGAACCATTCCTTCCACCCCTTGTGGGAGGAAGGAAAACCCCCCAAGAACTTATGACTAGAACGAGCGGTAAAGCTAAATGCCCCCGGGACCCGACAGGAACAAAAAAGAAATGGAAGAATCGGGGGGTCAGGGGAATGTCGAAAAGTTTGAAGACTACAACAGCTCCATCCATCTGGGCAAAGGCATTCGGGGTCATCTTTTGCAGAGGGATACCAAAGTATTTACTCACATTCATGTACCTACCCCAGGAAGAAAATATAAAAATCCTTACTAGTCATTATGGGGGGATGACCTAGGGCAGGAACTCTCACCTCCCAGTCTTTTGGGATACCATACTTCTGACAGGCGGCCTGGAGGGATTCCAACCTAACCCGAGAAGAGATGGTATCGTACCATTCCGTATGGAATCCTAGCTCTTTTAGGGAGGGCTCGTCGTCGCCTAGGGTTTTCTTCTTCTCCATCGGATTCAGGGAAATTGGGGAGGAAAAACAGAAGGAGACTTACCCTTGTAAAAGGGGCGCCGCGACAGGAAGAATAACCAGAGAAGGAAGACACTTGAAGATAGATAGGGTAAGGAGATAGCAGAGCGTCGATTGCACCCGCTTTTATAGGGCGAAGCCGCACCGCTATAAGCAATAAGGGAGCGACACGTCAAGGACGCTGATTGCTCCTCTCGAGGAGCCGCTAGCCCTTATTGTTGTCGCTTCATATGGCCCGCGGCCCGCATCAGTAAAATTTCATCACACCAAGGGGGAAGGACCACGTGGTGAGATTACATTTGTGAGGCGACAAAATTGCCATTGTGAGACCCCAGGTATTTATAAGGGGCCCGAGATAGCCATCAGAGCGCCACCGTATGACTTGTGAGAATGCAGGGCATATTCAAAAAACCACCCGGAGCCCTGGGTGGCACAGGCTATAACTGGGGGCCTCAAGGGCCGCCAATGAAGTAGTAAAAGATGGAGAGACCACCTAGATCCAGCTTCTTCATCGCAGCACTAGTCTGATCAGTCATCCGCACTTCCTTCGATCAGACTTGAAGGGAGGGATTTGTGATGGGGTTAAATAGCCCGGAGCGGGCATGAGAGATGAAGAAGCTACGTGGCGTAACACGACAAGTATGAGCTACTCTTCGTCAGCCCCCGGAGTCCCCTCGGGACACGTACCCTGGAAAAGCAAAGCGAAAAACCCCTCCCGAGATCACCCTGGGAAGTCGAGACCTGAGACCGCTCAGGGAGGTGGACCGCTCGTAGAAGACCCCAAGATCACCTCGGGGAAGCGGAGCCCCATCCACCTCGACTTCGAATAACGGACCCCCTATTTGCGGCTCCATGGATAAGGATCATCAATAATCACGGGAGGATCATGACCCATAATCCCCGGTCATTATCACCCTCATCCCTACAACGGACTAGATTTAATGTCGTTACAAAGGTGATCCTATAACCGAAGATGGGCGGAACATGGCGAGGAGGGAGGAGACGCGTACGATCACTACCGCAGGTATAAAAGATACTCCAACCACTCCGGTAAGGGAGTTAAGCATTCTCTATTATTCGTACCTTCTTTCCTGTCTTCACCTTTCTCCATCTCCATCGAGACACTGACTTGAGCGTCGGAGTGGGCTCCGCCGGACAACCTCCGACGTGATCCCCTAACGCTTGTGTTGATCTCACAGGGAGCGACATTCCTCACTTCAACATCCACGTGGGCTGAACTTTGGTGACGTGCCGGCGACGTAGATTCCTTCCGGAACAGGTAACATTTGAACATAGTAAATATGAGAAAACTATTGAGATTCTTTATCTAAAGGAAACTTGAGAATATTTTGTTGGTGCCGGAAGCGCCAAAGTCAAACCTATGTTTTGATAATGACAAAGGGTTCAGAAGTTAAGAGTTGGTAGTGATCTAACAAACTTATTAAGTGTGCAAGAAAGTCCTAGGTACACTAGGTACTAAGTCCTGGTTCTTTGAATTGGGCACTAAGTCCTGATCGCGGGCTGGGCAACTAAGTCCTAACGTAAGGTTGGGCACTAAGACCTGGTGAGAGAAGCTGGGCACTAAGACCTGGTCGAGGACTGGGCACAGAAGACCTGGTGAGTGAAGCTGGGCAAAAGTCCGACCGGAGGAGTTGATTAGCAAAAAGGTAAATTCTCCCGAGAGGAGTAGGTGAGGACGCGTTCCCCGTAGGAGGGAACATTAGGCATCGTTTCGACCTAGGGTTCCATTTGGGAGACCCAAAGTCAGAACCAAGACAGCTTATGCTATAAATAATGTTTAATATATCATGTATATTTGCTTCTTATGTTTGGAACTATCCCTGGTTGCAGGAAACGAAGGGACTGTGTTTCTGCAGCTCAGGCGCCTCATTGGAAGGAGGTGCCTCACTGGGCTAGGCGCCTGTGTGGATACAAGCGCCCCAGTGCAAGGCCAAACCAAGCCATTGAAGCAAACTGCCACGAAAGCCTTCGGACCAAGTTAAGCTAGGCGCCTGTGTCAACACAGGCGCCCCAGTCAGCTCAGGCGCCTCAATGAAGGGGATAGGCACTGACCAAGCCTGCGGATTAGAGTTCGCGCAGGAGAGGCCACGTGTCAGGCGCCCCTTCAACACAGGCGCCCCAGCGACCACTATAAAAGGGGATTCACCCCCAAGGCTTCAGTACAACTTGCAAGTTTCACTTTCAACACTTTCGCTCAAGCGCTACGCTCCGCACTCGCGATTCAAGCGCCGACGACGACCCGCTGCTCTGAAATTCCATCCACTCAGGTCGTCGGTAAAAGCTTAAATTTCTTAAGTGTTGTAACTTCTTTTTTAATTCTATATCTGTACTCCAAATTGTAAACATTCTTCGAATATAGAATTGCCCATCGTAAACGGTCAAGGACCGTGGCCTTGGAGTAGAGTCGACCGCGACTCCGAACCAAGTAAAACAAACAGTGTTAGCGACTTTGTTTACTCTTTCCGCTGTGTAATTTCTCTTAATTATCCGAAAATTTTTCGATCGATATTCACCCCCCCTCTATCGATTTACTCCGATCCAACAAGTGGTATCAGAGCGGGTGGCTCAAACTTGGTACAACCACCAGTTTGAGAATTTTTTTGGGATTTACGAATTTTAAATTTTTTTTTCCGCTCGAATTTTCTCGTTAATCGAGGTTGGTGCAATACCACTCGATCTTTTTTCGTCATTAATATTTTCCCGCATTGCTAATCCAAGACATAGTCTTGGGACAAGTTTTTTGTAATTTTTCAGAAAAATTCAATGGCCATGCAAGAGGGGTACAGCACTGCCAGACCTCCTCTTTTCAGTGGAGAAGACTTCTCCTACTGGAAAAGCAGGATGGAAGTCCACCTGAAAACTCAGGTGGACATGTGGATAATCATCCAGTCTGGACTGGAAATTTCCAAAAATGCACAAGGTGTGGTGCAACATTATACCGAGTGGGACGACCCACTAAAGAAGAAATCAAGGTCGATGCAAAGGCGACCCAAACTTTACAATGCGGCTTAACCAAGGAGGAACTGAACCGGGTGGGACCCTTCAACAGCACAAAGGAGCTTTGGAACAAGCTGATCGAGCTGCACGAAGGCACTTCCGACACGAGGATCAGCAAAAGAGATATGTTGCTGAACAGACTGTATACAATCAAGATGCATGACGGTGAGACTGCAGCCCAACTCCGCGCTAGAATTCAGGAGCTGATGAACGGACTGCACACGATAGGTCACAAGGTTGAAAACCATGACCTGATAAGGTATACACTTAATTCCTTTCCGAGAAACTCACTGTGGGCATCTATGGTAGATGCCTACAAAGTTTCAAGGAACTTATCTGAAATCAAATTAGACGAACTCTTTTCTGAACTAGAACTGCACGAACAGACTAACACTACCTTGATCGAGAAAGGTATAGCTTTTGTTGTAGGTAAATCTCAAGGGAAAGCTCCCAAGAAGAAGACTCAACCAGCACCCGAGTCTGACTCAGACTCAGAATCAGAAGATAGTGAAGGGGATTGACCCAAGTTGGTTCGGCTAGCTCGGGATTACTACAAGGAACTCAAGTACCAAACGAGCAAGAAGAAATCGAGCTGAAGAAAGGAAGATCTAGCAGAACCTTCAACGAGCTCGAAGAGCAAGAACAACGTTACTTACTACGAATCCAACAAAAAGGGACACTTCAAGTCAGAGAGCCCCAATCTGAAGGAAACGAAGAAGGCGCGAAGAAAGAAGGCTCTCCAAGTCACCTGGGACGAATCCTCCTCCGATGAAGAAGAAGAAGTCCCGCACACGAATCTCCTCACCCTAACTGCCTCGGAAAATGTCAACTCCGGATCAGAATCAGAACCAGACGACGGAAGACTCACAATCTCGGAGAACGGGCAAATCACGGTAAGAGGTTACTCGGAATATGAACTGTCTAAATTAATCTCTTATTTGTCTTGTAACTTAGCAAAATCCAAAATCTGGGTTGAATCCCTCCGACAGGAAGTAAAACGCCTGAAAGAGGAAGCCGACTCGAGATCCTTGACCGAGCAAATTCAAGAAGGAAACTCAACTCAAGTCCAAAAGCTTGAGGAAGAGAATTCTTCCTTGAAAACTCAAGTCAAGGAGCTCAGAGTAGCCTTAGAACGGTTCACTTCGGGTTCCAAGGGTCTTGACATGATCCTTGGAAAGCAGAAGTCTGTTCTTAACCGATCCGGATTAGGCTATCGAACTAAGTCAAGACAACGATCATATTACTCTGTATTGAACCAACCTAGAACCCAAGTCCAAGCATGGGTTCCCAAGCTCTATTTAAACAAACAAGCTGGACCAAACCAGTATTGGATCCCTAAGGATAAGATTCACATCTTGCCTAACCCTTATCGAGGCTTTAGTCCAGGGGGAGCCAATACAAAAACCATTTTTATAAGTAGATGATCTATTACTTAATTACTTGCCTGATTGTTTATTTTTCAATTTTTTTTATTATTATGCTTAGATTTAGGACTTGTTAGATTAAGGACAAAAGATTTAATTGAAATTTGAACAACATAGTATTGGGTGGAGGTGAGATGACAGTACGTTAGGGAAGCCCTTCTAATAAGGTCAAGTATATCCTACTTGGTCTGTTTAGTCTGGTGGAACTAGCTGAAGCTACCGATCCAAGACCCAAACTAGTTAGACCAAAATTTTTCAGGAAGTAACTTGAAAATGAATTTTCAGTAAAAGGCTTTGTCAAGGAAAGGGTTGTTACTCCAATAAGGCTATGGCCAAAGAAGGCCTTGTGCCTCGCCAAGACCTGGAAGCTGATTATTGAAAACCAAATTCAAATTACTACTTGTTAAATTTGAATCTAACATAAATTTCAATTAATCTTAGATTCAACACATTTTTCAAAATCAATAAACTTTATAAAACTTTCAAAATTAATTCAATGTCTTCAAAATTAACCATGTTTTTCAAAATTAAAATCTGTATTTTTTAAAACCTATCTCACAAAACCCATAAGGTTAATGTGATTGATAACACTAGACTGGGTGAGATAGACTAGGTTGTGAAAATTAATTTAAGCTATCCCTAACTCTAATTGGATCCAAATCAATAAATACTTTATGTGTAGGAACATAAAGATTTGGACCAATGGATGTTGGAAAGTGGATGCTCCAGACACATGACTGGAGACAAATTGAAATTCACCAAAATCAAGTTCAAGAACCTAGGCTCAGTAGCATTTGGTAACAATGCTACACTCAAAGTTATTGGGTCAGGTAACATTGAACTCAAGTCTGATTTTATGATTAAGAAAGTGTTGAGGCAATTTATGGTCCGGAGTGACCATGAGTTTTGATGTTTGGGCAAAGGGTTTAAGTTAGGTTTACCCTTGTGTATTTGATATGTGTATGTGAGTGTGCATGGTGCGCAGGTTACACGTATGGATTTAGCTGGATGACCTCGGTACGGTGAAGGGTGGCATGGAGACAAGCTGGAGGCTTGTGTGCACCCGAGGGACCTTAGAGAGCAAGGATGATGAGCTGAGGGGCGCAAACTTCGAGGCATGTGTGAAAGATGACATGGAGGCAAGATGGAGGCTTGCATGCATCAGAGAGACGGGAGTCGAAGATGAAGAGAGTGCGAAGGCAATAGTCGAGGCTGCTAATGATGAGTCAGTTGAGTCGTGAGAATACGAGTGCTGTGTGATTGTACTCGGGAAATCCTAGGGCTCGAGTGCGGGGTGAAATGTACTCGGGAAGGATAACCTTAGGTCTGTGAGTAGACCAGTCGACTGCCCTGAGAGGCAGTCGACTAATGAAACTCACAGAAAGGTTTTGGCTGGGGACCAGTCGACTGCCTTGGGAACAGTCGACTGGTAAAGTTAAAAACTATCCATTGCAGCGAGTCGTTGGACTGGTGTTTGGCTGGCACCAGTCGACTGGTAAATGGGCAGTCGACTGGTGGCGAGGGTTTCAGCCTTAGTTCTATTTAAAGGGACTTCGTGTTGGCTGAAAGTTTTGACGAATTTGGTCTTGGTTAAAGGCCAAATAATAGTCTTGGTGCTCAGGTGTTGTCGAAGTGTTGTGGCGAGGTTTCTCCACCCACAAGGAGTGACAAGGGCTAGCCGGAGGGTATCTGAGGAGTGATCCACCGAAGGATTCTTGGATTAATCACCCTTAGGGGTGGATACCAAGTAAATCTCTGTGTTAGCATTGTTTTCATATTGATTATTGTTTTGCTTGTATTGTGCTAACCCTTTTGTAGAAAGAAGATTCGAAAAGTGCTATTCACCCCCCTTCTAGCAACCGTCATCGATCTAACAGAAAGTACTCTTGGTTGAAAATTTTAAGTTTAATTTGCTTAGTATAAGTCAACTATGTGATACTGGCTATGTAGTTACATTCACCAACTTTGACTGCCTGATTAGAAACCTCCATGACTCAGAACTTATGCTTAAGGGTACTAAAAAAACAACGTCTATACTATTAATTTACCTTTAGTACCAAAATGCTTCTTGACTCAATTAGAAGAATCCAATCTCTGGCATAGAAGATTAGGTCACACTCATGTTAAACTAATTTCTAAAATTACCCAACTTGGTTTAATTAAAGGTGTACCAAAAATTAAGAATTTTAAAAACACAATCTGTAACTCATGTAACCAAGGCAAACAAACTAAGTCTACTCACAAACCAATTCAATCAGACTTAACCCAAACCACACTTGAGCTCCTGCATCTTGACCTGTTTGATTCATATGGAGCCAAGTCACTAAGCGGGAACCGATACTGCTTAGTAATTATCGATGATTACTCTAGGTTTACCTGGGTTAGGTTCCTAAAAACTAAGGATGAAACCTTGAACTTATTTATTGACTTATGTAAAATGATTGAAAACCAAAATGATACTAAAATTAAAAGACTTAAAAGTGATCACGGGGGAGAATTTGAAAATCAAAGGTTTGAGGAATTTTACAAAATAAATGGGTATATTCATGAGTTTTTCTGTCCTAGAACCCCCCAATCAAAATGGGATAGTGGAGAGAAAAAATAGAACCCTTCAGGAAGCCGCTAGAACCATGTTGAATGAATTTAATCTAGCTAACCAATTTTGGGCAGAAGCGGTAAGTACAGCATGCTACATCCAAAACAGGGTTCTAATTAACAAAAGACATAATAAAACACCTTATGAACTATATTATCATAGACTGCCAAACATACACTACCTAAGAGTCTTTGGGTGTAAAGTTCATATCTTGAACACTAAGGACTACCTAGGTAAGTTTCAATCCAAGTCAACCCCAGGGATTTTCTTAGGATATTCAACAACTAGTAGGGCCTATAGGGTTTATAATAAACAAACTCACAAAATTGAAGAAACTACTAACTTAATTTTTGATGAGGAAATTGAACCAAAAACTAATAATCAAAAATTGAACCAATCAAATATTGATCAGGAAGACAGTGAACCATCAATTGAACCACTGGTTAAACCTCTAAATGAACTAACTCTTGAACCAACTACTGAGGTCTCAACTGAACCAATAACTGAACCGACCCGAGTAGTTGAACCAAGTACTGAACCGAACCATCCAGCCAGACCTGAGGCTGAACCTAGTACTAGAAAAACCAAGAAACCCAGACTCAGTCACCATTCTGATCAAATTATGGGTGATCCAACCTTAGGAGTCAGAACTAGGTCTTCCTATAGAAATCATAGTCAGATCGCATTAATTTCAAAAATTGAACCTAAGACTATAGAGGAAGCCCTACCTGACCCTGATTGGGTCATAGCTATGCAAGAGGAGTTAGCCCAATTTGAAAGAAACCAAGTCTGAAAACTAGTACCTAAACCTGAGGGTAAATCTGTTATAGATACTAAGTGGGTGTTCAGAAACAAATTAAATGATCAAGGGGAAATAGTTAAAAAAAAGTCCGTAGTAGCTAAAGATCAAAACAAAACTTAAGTAACTAGTCAGAACTAGGTCTTCCTATAGAATCATAGTCAGATCGCATTAATTTCAAAAATTGAACCTAAGACTATAGAGGAAGCCCTACCTGACCCTGATTGGGTCATAGCTATGCAAGAGGAGTTAGCCCAATTTGAAAGAAACCAAGTCTGAAAACTAGTACCTAAACCTGAGGGTAAATCTGTTATAGATACTAAGTGGGTGTTCAGAAACAAATTAAATGCTCAAGGGGAAATAGTTAAAAATAAAGTCCGCTTAGTAGCTAAAGGGTTTAGTCAGATCGAAGGGTTAGACTATGATGAAACCTATGCCCCAGTAGCCAGACTTGAGTCAATTAGAATGTTGTTAGCCTTTGCAACCCATAGAGGGTTCAAGCTATATCAGATGGATATCAAGTCTGCCTTCTTAAATGTGTTTATCAAAGAAGAAGTTTATGTAGGACAACCCCCAGGATTTGAAAACCTAGAAAAACCTGACTATGTTTTTAAACTTAGAAAAGCACTTTATGGGTTGAAACAAGCACCTAGGGCATGGTATGAATGGTTATCAACCTATCTAATTTCTAAGGAATTTAACCAAGGTCAAATTGACTTAACCCTTTTCGTTAAAATCTTAGAAAAAGATATTTTCATTGCACAAATTTATGCTGATGATATAATTTTTGGATCCACCAACTCTAACTTTCTAAAAGAATTTATAAAAATAATGGAAAGTGAATTCGAAATGAGCTTGGTAGGTGAGCTCAACTTTTTCTTAGGATTACAAATTAAATAATCCAGAGATGGTAATTATGTTCACCAATCCAAGTATGCCAAATGTCAAAATAGATAATGACCCTGAAGGAAAGTCTGTAGATCTTAAGCTATACTGAAGCATGATTGGTAGTCTACTTTACTTGACCGCTAGTACTTGACCTGATATCTTATTTTCTGTAGGAATGTGTGCTAGGTACCAAACTTGTGCTAAGGAATCCCACTTAGCAGCCCTAAAACGAGTACTTAGGTATATTAAGGGTACCCTAAATGTAGGGTTTTGATATCCTAGGACTTCCACTTTTGAATTGTCAGGATATTCTGACTCTGACTAATATGCTGGGTGCAAATTAGATAGAAAAATTATAAATGGAAGTTATCAACTATTAGGACATAGCCTAGTTAGCTGGTGTAGTAGAAAGCAACACTGCGTGCATTGTTCACAACAGAAGCAGAATATGTTGCCCTAGGAGAATGTGTAACACAACTTTTATGGATGATGCACACTCTTAAGGACTTCCAACTTGACTACACCCAAACCCAAGTCTGTATTGATAACATTAGTTAAATCAACTTGACTAAAAACTCAATTCAACATTCCCGAACAAAACATATAGAGGTTATACATCATTTTGTAAGGGATCATGTAGCCAGGGGTGAAATAGTACTTAAACATGTGGACTCAAAATCCAACTTAGATGATATCTTTACCAAACCCTTACCTGAGTCTGAGTTTAGCTCACTAAGAAGGCAGTTAGGTTGTGCTTAGTAGAATATGACTGATTTATATTGTTTTCTTAAAAACTTTTCCTATTTTTCTTAATCTTTTTTTCTCGAAAATTATTTTTCTTAATTTTTTTTCGAAAGTTAGCAAATTTATCATTTATCAAGTTTTTGAAATTTAAAATGATTTTCCGACTTAGTTTTCTTTCAAAAACTACCCCTTTCAAAACTAGGGTTTTTTCGCAAATGAACTTAACTTAGGCCATAACCCTAGAACTGCATGCACCTATAGATCTAGAAGCCAGCATCTCACAAACACCTTAGGGTACTTTTGAATGATAACCTAGATTGGGTTGAGATACTTAGGTCTATGCCTTGATTCAAGATGCTTTAAGTCAGTGCATCTGTAGTAATTGGGGCAATAAATATAAGTTGAATAGCAATCAGGTTAAGTGTCAAGCTTAGAAAATCTAACTTGATCAGATCACTTAACTTGAGCAACCCTAGCAAAACTACTATTTATGATAGTTAGTAAGTAGCTAACTGGGTTAGACAGGACCCGAACAAGATCGGTTTAAATTGGTTTGGTCCTCTTCTATTGCTTGCTGAAATTCACTAGAGTTGGTTCAATATAGAGTTCCAATTTGTTTAACTACTCTAATTCAAAAATGATCTATAATAGTTATTTTTTTGATATATGGCAAAGGCGGAGAGAAAGAAAAGAGAGAAAATTTTTAAAATTTTTTTTCCTTTTCACAAAAAGCTAAGTATTTCTAAGTGCTTAAAAATAATATTTTTGCTAAAGTACTTCAAATTCAAATTTTTCCTAAATTTTTCTAAGTACTTCAAACGTTTGTTTTTTTTTGTTTCTAAGTGCTTTAAAATTGTTCTAAGCATCTTCAAAGTACTTCCAAAAATTTCTAAAGGATTTCAAAAAGTTCTTAGTGCACTTATCTTGAAAATATTCCTAAAGAAAATTTTCCTTAGTAAACAAAATTTGTCTGAGCTAAACTCTTTTGAAATATTTTTTTGGAAAATATTTTTTTGGCAAATGTTTCTAAGTGAAATTGTTTTAAGCAAAAGTGTATTAAGATTTTTTAAAAAGGTATTTTTCAAGCAAATTTTTTAAGAGTAAAAAGCTTGCAAGAAACTTTCTGAAAATTTTCTAAGTGTAAGAAAATTGCAAGAAACTTTTTGAAAATTTTCTAAGTGTAAAAAGCATCTTTTCAAAAATTATCTAAGTATAAAAAGATTGCAAAATTTTCTCAAAAATTGTCTAAGTGTAAAAAGTTTTTTTGGTGCAAATGCTTTTGCTTTTGCTTTACTTTTGAAAAACACTTAGTCAAAAACTTAAAGCTTTTGCTAAATTCTGAAAAACACTTAGCACTTAGAAAGTTTATAAACCCACATGACATTGAAAATTTCAGGGGAGAATGTGCAATTCAGGGGAGATAAATTTCGATTATCATATTATTATTGTTGTTAGATTGCTATAATATGTTGTTTAACTTAACTTTTTGAACCGTGATGCCATAAATCAAAAAGGGGGAGATTGTTGGGACCGGAAGCGCCAAAGTCAAACCTATATTTTAATAATGGCAAAGGGTTCAGAAATTAAGAGTTGGTTGTGATCTAACAAACTTATTAAGTGTGCAGAAAGTCCTAGGTACACTAGACACTAAGTCCTGGTTCTTTGAATTGGGCACTAAGTCCTGGCGCGGGCTGGACAACTAAGTCCTGACATAAGGTTGGACAATAAGACCTGGTGAGTGAAGCTAGTCACTAAGACCTGGTGAGTGAAGCTGGGCACTAAGACCTAGCCGAGGACTGGCACGAAGACCTGGTGAGTAAAGCTGGGTACTAAGACCTGGTCGAGGACTGGCACTGAAGACCTGGTGAGTGAAGCTGGGCAAAAGTCCAACCGGAGGAGTTGGTTAGCAAAAAGGTAAATTCTCCCAAGAGGAGTAGGTGAGGACGCGTTCCCCGTAGGAGGGAACATTAGGCATCGTTTCGACCTATAGTTCCATGTAGGAGACCCAAGTCAGAACCAAGACAGCTTATGCTATAAATAATGTTTAATATATCATGTATATTTACTTCTTATGTTTGGAACTATCCCTGGTTGCAGGAAACGAAGGGACTGTGTTTTTGCAGCTCAGCCGCCTCATTGGAAGGAGGTGCCTCACTGGGCTAGGCGCCTGTGTGGATACAGGCGCCCCAGTGCAAGGCAAACCAAGCCATCGAAGCAAACTGCCACGAAAGCCTTCGGACCAAGTTAAGCTAGGCGCCTGTGTCAACACAGGCGCCCCAGTCAGCTCAGGCGCCTCAATGAAGGGGATAGACACTGACCAAGCCTGCGGATTAGAGTTCGCGCAGGAGAGGTCACATGTCAGGCGCCCCCTTCAACACAGGCGCCCCAGCGACCACTATAAAAGGGGGTTCACCCCAAGGCTTCAGTACAACTTGCAAATCTCGCTTTCAACACTTTCGCTCAAGCGCTACACTCTGACACTCTCCGCACTCGTGATTCAAGCGCCGACGACGACCCGCTGCTCCGAAATTCCATCCACTTCGGTCGTCGGTAAAAGCTTAAATTTCTTAAGTGTTGTAACTTCTTTTTTAATTCTATATCTGTACTCCAAATTGTAAACATTCTTCGAATATAGAATTGCTCATCGTAAACGATCAAGGACCGTGGGCCTTGGAGTAGGAGCCGACCGCGACTCTAAACCAAGTAAAACAAACAGTGTTAGCGACTTTGTTTTACTCTTTCCGCTGCGTAATTTCTCTTAATTGTCTGAAAATTTTCCGATCGATATTCACCCCCCCTCTATCGATTTACTCCGATCCAACATATTTCTCTTTTAAAGTCTCTTTCCACTAGTAAATCTCTTATTTTTGTATTTTGATTATCATAAACTCTTAGATCAAATATGTTCAAATCATATTTAGGTGTCAAACATTGATATTCGTTTGTACACTCATCTTCACAACAATTATTAATATATTTAGTTTTGTCAATTTCAGTTTCATCTAAATCAATAAAATTTGTATTATCACCATTCTCATTATTTATTAATTTCTCATTCTCATCACTTTCGTTTATCACAAATTCTTCGTTTTCATCATTCTTATTTTCAACAAAATTTTCATTTTCATTTGATTCATTAGTTAAAATCTAACTAAGCTTTCTGTCGTATTATGTGATTCATTACTAAAATATTTATTCAATGAACCTATTAAGCTTTGGATTATCTCTTCTTCTTTTTTGATATCAAGAGAGTTATTTCATGATGATTAATAATTATGAACAATAAACAATAAACAAAGAATAATAAAACTTGATATGAAGCTTTCTTCGATTTGAAATCTACTTATATAAGACCTTACGCCGCTATCATGCAAGTTTATAAAAAACTCAATAATTCAATTGTTTAGGAGTTAGGATATTATTCGTTCAATTAAAGACACAAGTATATCAACTTTATTAAAGAGTCAACACATTAGTTTGTTACTCTTCATGAGTCAGCACAATGAATTTGTGTTGCATCACTCTATTTGATAATCTTCATTTCTTCTAAAATAATATTCCAAATTGCAACCAAAACTAAGGAAGCCCTAACATTAGGGAAGTACATCAAAAGGAAAAGAATTAAGTTATCCACAGGAATATGCAAAATACATATGCAATTAAATTAACTAATCACAAAGTTTATAATAAGAAATATACTTAGGCAAGTGTAATATGAGGGTTCTTCTGATTAGCAAGAAATGTACTCGATGTCATGGGAAACTTTGTTGTAGGGAACTTTGTCATGTCAAGGGAGGGGGCATGATGAGAGAGGGCAAAAAAAAACCTAAATTGTGGGAGGGCAGGGAGACAGAGCTAGAGAGGGCTCGTCTCGCTGAGGGGAGGATGCTTTTGAGAGAGGGCTCATGGTCATCATAGCGAGGGTGGGAAGGCGTGACGAGGGAGGATTTCGGCGAGGAGAATTGTGAGGGTGAGAGAGCTAGGGCTTCAGTGAGGGCTTTAGTGAAAAAAGAGAAATAGTTGATTTTAGAAAAACACACACACATATATATATATCGAAGAAAGTTATCCTGAGTGACCCTTTTAGTGTGCCTGTGGATAACTGAGGTGCCTGCATATAATCCAAGTGCCTTAATTATAAATTTAATTTTTTTCTTTTTTATTTTTGTTGAGGCGTGGAATTGATTCTAAGCGCCTCCGTATATGTGGAGATTTTTTTTTTTATTTTTTTGAGATATATTATATGTATTATATTTATGATTTAAGATTTTAGGGGTTAGGAGTTGAGTCATAATAAGTTTAAGCTAATAAAATTTTACCTTATAATTTAGGTTTTCCTCTTAGGTTATAGTATTCAAGATAAAAAATTTTAGATGCTCACGGGGTATATTATTAGTATTTAGAATTTAGAAATTGAGTTACAATGAGTTCAAGCTAATAAAATTTTTCCTCTAGGATTCATATTTCCCTCTAAGATTATAATATTCAAGATAAAAAAGTTTAGATGCTCATGAGATTATTATATATATTTAAGATTGAAGGTTTTAAAAAAAATTTGATTTAAAAAAAATAAAACAAAAAGCATTCGTCAAAACAAAGATGTTAGAGGGGCCCAGGCGCTTTGAGCACCTGTCCGTGCGCGCGCACACACACGTAAAGTAACATTGCTCAAGCTAACAATATCCCCCCCCCCTCTATATTTTACCTTTTTACTGTCTGTCTTGTAAGGTAAAATAAGCATATTTTATAGTACATGATTTTGCGAGTGGTAGTGTATCGGGCGGGGCGGCGGATGTGTGGTTTAGAATTTAGAAACCCGGAGGAATTTCTAAAGTGCCTCACTCCAAACGACTGCGAGTGCAATTTCTAGCAGGAACCTAGTGGCTGGTGGTGGGGGGTGACGAGAGCAAATCGTCGTCTTCTGATGTTTCGTGCCCTAACTACCCGCCGATGTGTTGCCACCCGCCTCTTTTCCTCCTTCCGAGCTTCCTCAGGCGATATCTGCTTCGCTACTTCTTCTAAAAAGAGAAATAGTTGATTTTAGAAAAACACACATATATATATATCGAAGAAAGTTATCCTGAGTGACCCTTTTAGTGTGCCTGTGGATAACTGAGGTGCCTGCATATAATCCAAGTGCCTTAATTATAAATTTAATTTTTTCTTTTTTATTTTTATTGAGGCGTGGAATTGATTCTAAGCGCCTCCGTATATGTGGAGATTTTTTTAAATTTTTTTTAATTTTTTGAGATATTTATATGTAGAAAAATGATATATAGCAAGAATTTGTAGCATGAAACCCAACATGAATGACGTGACATTCTAATTATAGCGATCCCCGACGGGTTCACTATGCCCCCAGGTTATAGAATGGTTCGGGGCGACGGCCGGAGGCCGCCGTTGGTGTCCAAGTGATAATCGGATGCGTATATAAAAAGTGCCACGTCATTCATGTTGGGTTTTATGCTACAAATTCTTGTTGCGTATCATTGCTCTTATATGTATTATATTTACGATTTAAGATTTTAGGGGTTAGGAATTGAGTCATAATAAGTTTAAGCTAATAAAATTTTACCTTATAATTTAGGTTTTCCTCTGGTTATAATATTCAAGATAAAAAATTTTAGATGCTCACGGAGTATATTATTAGTATTTAGAATTTAGAAATTGAGTTACAATGAATTCAATCTAATAAAATTTTTCCTCTAGGATTCATATTTCCCTCTAAGATTATAATATTCAAGATAAAAAAGTTTAGATTCTCATGAGATTATTATATATATTTAAGATTGAAGGTTTTAAAAAATGATTAAAAAAATAAAACAAAAAGTATTCATCAAAACAAAGATGTTAGAGGGGCCCAGACGCTTTGAGCACCTGTCGCGCGCGCGCGCACACACACGTAAAGTAACATTGCTCAAGCTAACAATATCCACCCGTCTCTATATTTTACCTTTTTACCGTCTGTCTTTTACGGTCTATTTACTTGGGAGAGTGGATTTAAAAACTAAGGAAAGTGTTCCTTAGGAAAAATTTTCTAATGTTTACTTCGCGAGGAAGGATGGATTAATTTCATTTCTCCTGTTTACTTATTACTAAGTAATGGACGGATGGATTCCTAAATCCATCCGTCGATCATTTTTAAGTCATTTTTTCGTCCACCCAAAATCGGACGGAACAACTTTCTCTTCCCCTCTTCTTCGCGAATAGGCATAGCAAAACTATGCGAGGCGGCACTGTGATAGCTCTGCCTCCCTCGGTGATGGATGCAAGTAGAGTCCTCTCTCTGCGATGTCGCGCTCCTTCTCGTTGGTGTCTTCGTCGTGTCTCAAATCCAACTAGGGCAAAATGGGTCAACAACCAGAGGTGTGATGGAGCTCAGAAACAGGTCAGGAAAGTCCAATGAAATTGGAGATGATGACCTACACAAATGTAGCGAGTTGGTTCTCGGAGAGGGAGTGGTTGGACTGGAAGATGGTGGCGTCGCGGAGGTGGAAAGTGGGTTTGGTGGGGCGCATCACCAACCAAATGATGAGGATGCGAGCACGTGCTTGCGATCGCTGGGAGCACGACCACTCGCCGGTCGCTCGCGAGCACGGACGCTCGCCGTCGCTCCGAGCACGGACGCTCGCCGGTCGCTCGCAAGCACGGTCGCTCGCCGAATCACTCCAAGCACGACCGCTCACCACTTGCAAGCGCGATCGTGAGCAACCATGAGGAGCGCGAGCGAGGTGCTACCTTCTCTTCTCCAAGTTTCTCTTCCATTCCCTTCTTCTCCTTTCTTCCTAACAAATTCATTTCTCTTCCCTTTTTTCTTCCTGATGATTATTTTCTTTTCCCTTCTCTCGCCATAGGGATAGTTTTCCACAGCTGATTCTTTTCCCTCATTCATTCGCCCGTCCGAGTAAACTAACCATTAAGGTAAAATAAGCATATTTTATAGTACATGATTTTGCGAGTGGTAGTGTATCGGGCGGGGCGGCGGATGTGTGGTTTGGAATTTAGAAACCCGGAGGAATTTCTAAAGTGCCTCACTCCAAACGACTGCGAGTGCAATTTCTAGCAGGAACCTAGTGGCTGGCGGTGGGGGGTGACGAGAGCAAATCGTCGTCTTCTGATGTTTCGTGCCCTAACTACCCGCCGATGTGTTGCCACCCGCCTCTTTTCCTCCTTCCGAGCTTCCTCAGGCGATATCTGCTTCGCTACTTCTTCGTCTGCCGATGGTGTCGCCGTTGGTGCCGAGACCGGTCTTTATGGCTACGATGTACTCAAGACCGCCAAAGGCTTCCGTAGATTCGTCGACGAGGCTATCAGTCGGTAAGAGAAATCCAGATACTCGAAAAAGAAATACTCGTTCCCAGTATTTTCCTAAAATGTTAACACCTCGGCTTTAGATCCGGAGAGCTCGTCTCCTACATCTCTCAGTTGCCACCCTCGATGGAGGTTATCCGGGCAATGGACGAAATCTCTGATACTGTAAATCTCTATCTCATTTCTTATTTATTTGTTTGTGCTTTTGTTTCTCCTATCTCAGAAGGCTTCATGTGCTCCTTTGATCTATAATAGGTCTGCTCGGTTATTGATTCCGCAGAACTGTGTAGGAACACCCATCCTGACAGGTGGTTGAGCACTTTCTTTTGTTTTCATCCTTTTTCAAGATGATTCTTTCTGTTCATTGATATCGACTTACATTTGTACAAATGTGCTTCTTAGGGAATATGTGGAGGAAGCAAACAAGGCATCAATGAGAATAAATGAATATCTCCATGTGAGTCGAAACTGTTATTTCCTTCATTGATGCATTTCTATTTAGATTTTGTGGTGCATAGAAAATGGTTTATACCTCTGCGCAATCAATCTATCATTTGTTTAAAATGCACTCTATTTGGCCAGATTTGTGTATGCTGTTGCACCTTATCAGGTGTAAACCCTTGAGTGGTAGATATTTTCTACCAGAGTGTAATATGAACACGTGCAACATCCAACCATAACTCATACATAATGATCTGAAAGATGACATTGGCACAAGAGACCATATATTACATGCTGGATCATTAATCTCAAACACAAACTGCTAAACCACAGGATCTGAAGATTGCCCATCACCACATCAATGATCACTAACCACAAATCCATCATAGACAAATTATATCTTTGCATTCCTTAAAAACATGACATGCTTCAATACAAGTCTCATCATTCACATCCATAGATAAAAAATTACAAGATTGTGATAATCTCAACTATGCTAACAATGTCGGAGTGATTACTTGATATCAATCAATGTTAACTCCTTCTAGCTAGAACTATTGAACAATATGATTGTATTTGAGCAAAGAAAAAGGAAAGTCAACACAAATGTTACCCATGATTAATCAATATGGTAGGGGAAATATATGCCAAATGTCTAATGCTCATGCACCATTAACTATATATATGCCACAAAATTCATAACCATGTGTATTATGTACCCTAAATGTAGAGTTTGATCAATAATGCTCTCTTTAAGGAAAGGAATCCAAGGTGGAGAAAAATCCCTAAGGAAAACGAAATGAAAAAGGAAAAGAAGAAAAAGAACATGGAAAAGGGGAAAAAAAGGAATGACGGACTCCGATGAGTTTGTTGTCACCTTGTGGAACCTCAGCTATGAGCGAGGTAGCCTGCAACACAAGTGAGACTGCCCATGGCAGCGAGCTGCCTCTCTCGCGGCCACGAGCTGCCTCTCTTGCAACCACGAGCTGCTTCTCTCGCAGCCATGACCAACCTTGCGGTGTTGTGGGAGAGATTCGAGTGAGGCACGAGCTCGACGAGGAAGAGAACGAAAGTTCATTTTGTCAAATTACGGGTGGACGAAAAATTGCTCAAAAAATGATCCATGGACAAATTTTTTAATCCATCTACCCATTATTTTACAATAGGTAGCTAGAGAAAAGGATATGCAATTTATCCTTTCTCTTGTCCTCACCTCCAAGTAAAGTGGGCATACAAGTAATAGTACTATGGAAAAAATGCTGCACCTTGATAATCCAACATTTCCAATGCAACCTTAAACATGGTTAACTGAAATTATTAAATAAACTATCTTAAATGATAGATTGAAAATCCAACTATCTTGAGAGGCAGCCAATAGATGGGTAACACCTAGCCTTCCATCATTTGTTGTTCTCAATTTTCCTCGATGCAAAAATGATATAGGATCAATGTGATAAATAATGAACAAGTCAATATAAATTCTAGATGAAGCATTCTCTCATCTAATGGAACATCCTTATCTTTAGTTTAGTACATTCTCAACTTTAACATGCAACCTAATAAGATGGATTGTGTCATCAACCAAGTATGATGTGCATACAATAATACTCATGAGCTCACCCTCCCATATGCAAATTTGACACCTCATCTACATATCAATGTCAATGCCACACAAATGGATACATAAAAGAATCTAGCTGAAATAAGAACAGAAAAAATAAAAAGCAAGATCATGAAACTAGGGTATTGGTATGGTAATACTAAATTAAGAAACAATTAATAAATCTTCATTTCATCAACTTATACCACATAACTTCCATTAGGATCTCCTTCATTGATCGACATCCAAGAGAACGCATTCTCATTTCCGCCCTAGATTTACCCTCATCTCACTCTCGACCATTAATCTTGTTTAGCAACCTCTTCTCATCTTTCACACTTCATCTTATATCATCAATCCTTTACAATATCGTTGGCCTTCCATCTTAGACACATTCTCTCTCTATCCCTAGCTACTAACACTAACAACCTACTTAGCTAAGACTACTTACCTTAACAAACTCACCTCATCCTTACCTATCAACCCTAAACCTATATTTTCATGATGTCCTTTGACTTTGAACCCTAGGCAACAATCTTATCTCCCCCTCAACTACTAAGCACAAAGATGTCAATTCGAGGTTAGTATTGTCAATCCTAACACACAAGTACTCTTTTTGTTTCTTCTTGTTGCATTTCTCTCTAACCCACCTAGTGGGATAAAGCTTTGTTGTTGTTATATTTTTATCTCTCCATTAGTAACTACAAATTATACTGATAGAAGACAATGGATCGTTTCAATAAATTATTGAAACTCCATATAGTATAGGTAATATCCTATGTCGCTATGTTCATCATGTCAATAAGTATTGTGTCATGCCAACACTTGATATCTTTTTGACATGCTAGAGTACATGTCTTGACAAGAGTCTTGACAAGAGATAATATAATGTTGTTATTTCTTCTTACTTGTGTTCATACAAGATATTGTTAAAATTGTATTATTCCAAATGCAATAGAGTTCGAACTTGAGTATGTGTTGTTTTTCTTCTTCTTATTCATTTCCAAGGTTGTAAACGATGATAGGCGGTGGTGGGGCAGTTAATGACCACCTACTCTCTCGGTCGCATAGGCACTGCCTAGGCGGTTAAATTTTTTTATGCATAAATAAGTTTCATCCAATACAATAAAGTTACGTAAGGCACAAATAAATATATAAATGCAACTAACAAGATAAGTAATAAAAATTCATCACCATATTAATATTAAAAAGAAATATTGTTATACCAAAAGTCTAAGTTTAAAATTTAAAGTTTCAACCCAACATGACAATAAGCCAACAAGTATTAGACTCAACATAATCATCTAAATATGCACCCTCAACTACATCCATAATCCTCTCATCATCGGACTCAAAATCAACATCTTTATTTTCCTCCGCCGATATATCTAAATCCTCATCAAGTTCTCTAATGAAGATGTTTCTTGTGCTCCTCCTGGTTGTAGCACTTCTTCCGCTCCCGAGGCCTCCACCACCATTATCCAAGTAAGTCTTGAACGCCGCTCCACCTCATCTTCATCACCACCATCAACAAGCCAATCTTGAGCTTCACTAGCTTGAGAGGATAGAAACAAATTTCCATCCATTTCTCTTTTACTTTTCTTCTTCATAAGATTGACATTGAATTTGACATATACAAGATCATTTAATCTTGATGTCTCAAGCCTATTCCTCTTCTTAGTATGTATCTAAACAATTAAAAAATTAATAAATTATTAAAAACTAATAAAAAGAAAGAATATATAACATAATTTATGAATTACTATTTATTCCTTCAAATTGGCTCCAGTTTCTTTCACACACCGATGAGCTATTTGTCAAAGAGAGAAATCTCATTGCCATTCTTTGTAAGTCTAGTGTGTCACCAGCATAATTGGACCACCATCCAACTTAAACAAGTAAAGAGACAGAAAATATAATAAATCCAAAAATAGTTAAAAGAGACATGCATATTAGTGAATAGAAATAAAGGAAAGACTAAAGAGATGTACCCGGATCAAAGTCATGGTACACATCCACCTTCTTATATGCTGCGACTGTCATTTTTCTTCCAAAGTTTCCAAACTTACTCTTATACTTCAATAATTCATCATTAGAAATGGTGAATTGTATGTCCTCGTCGGTG
This sequence comes from Boesenbergia rotunda, assembly GCA_024364735.1. Lineage (NCBI taxonomy): Eukaryota > Viridiplantae > Streptophyta > Magnoliopsida > Zingiberales > Zingiberaceae > Boesenbergia > Boesenbergia rotunda. The sequence continues at coordinate 331,257 of JAGFNQ010001470.1, read as the reverse complement.
GGAAAAATCCTCTCCAACACAATTCAAGAACTCATTCATAACATTAATGTCATTTTGTATGCTTGGACCTTTGGAGTAAAAAATCGGATTCAACAAATAAGCGGTATAATGCAAAGGACTATCAAGTCCACCCTTAGACTTCTCATTAATAATCTTCAAAATAGGGGTGACATTTTCTTCTTTTTTGAAAGTCTTTCTAATCTCTTCCTTGCTTGTTTAAGTGCACCAAATAAAAAGGCCATTGAGGGCTTTTTGTCACCGTCAACAAGGCGTAAAACTTTCACTAAAGGGGTGAAAACATTCAAAGAACATAATTCCAAAAAGAGATACTTATTACTGTCGCCTCTGCCGCTTTCCCTTTCACACTACTTAATTTTGTATTGCTTCACTTCGCAGATGTAAACATAAGTCTCAATTGATCTTTTTTGTCTTTAAGACTTTCCAAGGTTAAAAATGAAGTAGCAAATCTAGTCACTCCGGGCCTCACAATATCTCTTTTCTTGGTATATTTCCTCATAATAGCTAAAGTTCTATGATGTGAATAGATGAATATTGTTAGAGCCTTTGCTTTCTCAACTATTCCTTTAAACTTGAGTAGCTTTCCAATTGCTTTAAGCATGAGGTTGATTGTATGAGTCACACAAGAGATCTAGAAAATTTGACGTGTAACTTTCAACAACTCCACTGTCGCCATATTGTTTGTCGCATTGTCCGTCACTAGAACAATATATTGAGGGCCAATTTCATTGATGTATTTTCCCACAAACTCAAAGATATCTGATGAGACGCCCTTCACGCGAGAAACTTCGAAATCGAGATTAGGTTTTTGTAAACCTTACCTACTGACAGCAGATGATCGATGACGACAGTGGTGGAAGGTAGCGGCGGGCGGCAGTAGCTACGAATCGACCAGGAGGCGACAGGGGAAGGCAACCGAAAAGATTTTTTTTTCTTACGTGTTTAGCCCACCTTAAATACCCGCCTCCGACAAAAGCGGGGCGGATTAGGGTTACCTCCCGCCTAGGCGGCCGCCTACAACGCCATTTAGAATACTGTTCATTTCCTCCCACCTTTTACTTCTAAATTAACACTATATATTAGAACGTTAAAACAATACTGAAACTATATCGTTCTAGTAAAGATCAAAACTTTAACATGACTTAGAGAATTTAAAGCTTGCAAATAGTTACAACAACAATAACAATCAAACCTTTATCCCATTAAGTATGATTGGCTATATAGATCTTTTTATGCTATTTAGTTCAATCCCCTATTATATATTCATTTGTATTTACTTAATTTTATTTTATTTTATCATTGGTAACCAAGTGTTCTTTTGTCATTTTTTCCCTAGATTAATGTACACATTTATCATGATCTCATATATAGCCTAACTAGGACATTTATTAGTCACTTGAGGTATAAATCCATATCATCTTAAACATGCCTTTCAAAATTTTCCTTTTGTAGGTGCAACTTTGATATTTTCTCTAATATTTTCATTTTTTATTTGTTCATCCTCATATGTGAATACATCCACCTTAATATCTTTATTTTTGCGACTCTCATCTTCTACTCTTATGTTCACTTCATAGCCTAATGTCCAACATCATAATATACAAGTGTGATTGCCATTTTATAAAACTTCTATTAAGTTTTAGAGTATATTTTGTATTAACTCAAGCCCAAAACCTTTAACTTTCAATGCCTCCAAATTTTCCTTTTGTGGTGCAACTTTGATATTTTCTCTAATATTTTCATTTCTTATTTATTCATCCTCATATGTGAACATATCTGGAAACAACCTCTTGCAAAGTAGGATAAGACTGTGTACAGTAGACCCTTCCCTGGGATCTTGCATGGCGGGAGCTTCATGCACCAAGCCCTCATATGTGAACACATCCACCTTAATATCTTTATTTCTGCGACTCTCATCTTCTACTCTTATGCTCACTTCATAGCCTAATGTCCAACACTATATAATATACAAGTGCGATTGCCATTTTGTAAAACTTCTATTTAAGTTTTAGAGTATATTTTGTATTAACTCAAGGCTAAAACCTTTAACTTTCAATGCCTCCTGTCTAGATTTGAGCTTAGCATTTACTTATTTACGTGTCTCATCGATTAAAATAATGTACACCATGGTAACGTGTCTTAAATGTGAGTGAGTTCATTCATAAATAATGCAAAAAGATATGCATTTATAGTTGTCATTGATGTATATATATTTTTAGTTTATCTACTTGCAACGCTTACTCTTATTATTATATCCTCGAACATATTTTTAATTGTTTCAATATATGCTAGACTAAACCTTTCTTTTCTAGAATTGTTTGCATAATTTCTCTTGAGAGTCAATTATAATTTTTTTCTAGGTTAATTAATATACTGTGTAATTCTTGCTTCTTTTTTCTATACTTTTCAATCACTTGTTTCAAAAAATGTATAACATCTATCGTCGACCAAATCCAAATTGATTTTCAGTACCTTGTTCTCCTTATTTTTTTTTCTTTCACTATTTTTCAATTTTCATGACATGACTCATTAGCTTCATACTCTTATAATTCACATAATTTTGTAAATCTCCATTGTATACAGGTGATTAAAGTAATTACCCTTCATTTTCTATATGTTTGAATAACTTCGTAAGCGATTCAATATCCTACTTCCCTAGACACCTCCATACTTTTATTGGAAATTTGGAATATCATTCAGTCCCATCATTTAAATTTTTTTTTTAATTCCATTTAAGACCTGTTATACTTAAAACTTTGATATCTCCCATAAAAATTTAAACGTTTATACTATTATACCTTGCTTAAATTTCCTAAGCTAAGTTGCCTAAATCTTTATTAAAATGTTGATGAAAGTACCTCTTCTTTTGCTCCTTTATTTGTTGATCCTATTATATTTGAGAGGTGCCCTAGGCAATCACCTTAGATAATGTACTATTTATTGGATAAATAAAATCACTATTTGAGTGTAAATTCTCTATGTATATGATATGATCTTAAACTCAATTAATAAACAAGGAACTAACACATAGATCATATCCTGAACCAAATGGATATAAGATGAGTAAAAGGAACAAATGCATGAATAACTATAATTGCTGAAGGGTTTATAAGTGGTTTTGGAATCAACTGTGATTTTCCGATTAATTGGGGATCATGATATACTACTAGGTGTCACTCATGATCGATTCATAAATAATTATTAATTATGAACGAAATGGGGAACCTATTGGGTCACACACATTACGAGTATATTCAAAGAACTTAAAACAAGTTTGAGAATTGAATTCTCAAGATGATGTAAAGATGAAAGTTTCACAAGAGCAAAGTGATCCTTCTCTTCCAGTCAACTTAACTGCGATGCCAGGTACCAACGCCTTGCAGCTCACTAGCTGCTCATCTGCAATAGCCCCAGCTACCACTGAGCTCTCCTGGACTCTCTGAATCCTCTCCAGTCGAGCTCCAGGTCAGCTCCTCAGCCGTTGCCAGCTCGCGCCAGAAGACGTTGTTTCCTGCGAAACGAGGAATAAATATAAAAGATATTTGTTGGATGGAAGCGAAAGTGGGCCACGCTTATTGTAGGCGAGATGGATTCATTACGGTTTAATAATAAACCAAAAGAGTTTGGTTTAATTATGAACTAATATGGTTTAATGATAAACTAAAAAGAGTTTGGTTTAGTCACGAACTAAGACGGTTTGGTTTTGAACCAAATTTAATGGTAATAGATCGGGTTGCTATAGGTTATTGGGTTTGGGAGATGACTTGCTCCCTAAGTAGAGGTGTGTAAATATACCCCTCCATGAGGAGAGTTATCACAATTGGAATTGATAACCTAATTTAATTAGGCTAATTCCTCTCCTCTTCGCTCTGCACTGCCCAACAAGAAGAAAGACCTTCTTGTAGCTGCTGCCCAAGCCACCGCCAGCAGCCACCCCAACCACTAGCCTGCTTTTCCGGCCACCTGCTAGTCCTGTCCAGCCCCGGGCAGCCGCCGTGGAGTCCCGGATAGCAAGCACAGCCGGTGAACAACAACTGGAAGTTGCTGTTAGTTTGTGTGCCGGCTTCTTCCTCCCTGCAGTCGGTCCTCTTGATCCTCAGACAGCTTTTCTAGGTGCTGTTGTGTCGCCGGACAGCAGCCTACATCAGCATTGTACAACAACAAAGGGGCTGCTGTCCACCTTGCTTTGTGCCGCTAGGTTGCCCTCGTAGTTGGACACAAAGTTGAACCAAAGATCTCTCTCTCAGATCGTATCGTCTTCTCCGTTTGGCTAGTACCAGATCGAAGACGAAAAACTTATGGCTTAGCGAAACTGTCTTGAAGATATCTCAGTGTGGATATCGATAGAGGCAAACTTCGTCAAGTTTGCTAGTTGATGCTGTTTTCGCTTAACGTCATCTAGATGGTATAATTTCGTTTTTGAAATTTATTTTCTATGGCTAAGTCTACACATGTTGTATCTTGTATGTTTGTGGTGCATGTGTCCTAATAATTTAGGAAATTATTATGCTTTCGCTGCTTGTTTAGGAAACAAAATTTTAAAATGTGCATAATGACACCCAAACAGTGGTATTAGAGCCACCGTGTGTTTCGACATAGATCGTAGATCTGTGTTTTTGTGTCGTAGGTTGTCTAAAGTTATTTTTGGAAATTTTAGGAAATTTCGGACTAGGAAATTATTTCCTAATCCGATATAAAATTTTTTCAATTTTGGTTTGTTTTAATTTGTTGGAAAATTCCAATTTTGAAAATATTTTCTAATTTGTTAGTAAATTTCGTTTTTGGAACTATTTCCTAAATTAGTTAGGAAATCTAATCTTTGAATTATTTCTTAATTTGTAGGAAATTCCAATCTTGGATATTATTTCCTAATTTGTTAGGAAAAATCCAATCTAGGAATTTGTTTCATAATTTGATTAGGATCTTCTTAATTGGAAATTTTTTCCTAAAAGAATATAGAATTAGATTTTGAAATTTGTTTCCTAATCTAATTAAGGGATTATGGTTTATGGAAATCAAATCCTTTAGCATATTATTTCCAAATTAATTTATGATAACTATTACATGACTTATGTCATATTTTATGGCATATTAGATGCCATGATTTATGCCATGATAGATGCCATGATTTATGCTATTAGCTATGTAATGATTCATGCCATGTATACCATGTAAATAGTTTGCAGATTTTTTTATCCCTTTTTACATGTGTTGTGATCGGTGATTTAGGTTTCGAACCGTTTCGGACGAAACGGGCGAAACAGTATCGTTCCGCCCGTTCGCCGAAACCGGCACGAGGAAGGCCAGCGTCTCGACGCGAGCACGCGCGACAACGGCGAGCGGCGAGTGGCGACAGCGGCGACAGCCTGTCTCGCGCGACAGCCAGATTCGCGGCACAGCGAACGCGCACGGCACGCGATTCCTTCTGTTGCGCGTGCGTCGGTGCGCCAGCCTGTCTCGCAGTTTTTTTCCGGCTATAAGAGGACGGAAGAGCTCCGGTGGTGAGCAGCAACGAAGACGCAGCGAAGCGAAGTCGAAGCGTGGACGCACAGCAGCGAAGGGCGGCGCGGCAGCGACAGGTATGATCAAACGATCTCCGCAGCTTCGCCGGAGGCATTGCGGGACTCGCCGGCGTCGCCGGAGGTGTCGCCGGAAGCCTCCGGCGTCGCCGGATGCCTCGCCGGACGGTGGTGGAGCTGGACGCCCGGCTCCTCCATCTTCGGCGGATAGTTCCGCGGGTCGGAGACACGGCGGATCTCCGGCGTCGCCGGAATCTTCGCCGGAGGCTGCTGGAGTTGTGCGCCGGGCGGCTCCGGCGGTTCTCCGACGGATCTCGGCGGCGAAGCCATTTTGGCTCAGCGGCGGAAATCGGGAATTTCCTGCCCTAAATAAAAAAAAATAAATAAATAAAAGTATTTATTTAAATTCAGCATTTCCTTTTTTAATTCAAAAAATTAAATAGATTTATTTAAGCAATTTTCTGATTTTATTTTTCTATTTTAAATATTATTTAAAAATTCTAAAAAAATTTTAAAAACCCTAAATAAAATCTAAAAAATTTCAAAAAATTATTTTATAATCTGATAATTATTTATTATATTTATTATTTTATATTTAATTAATATTTTAATATTTTTATCATTTTAAATATATATTATTTAAATAATTACAATTATTGTTCCAAGTTTACTTGATAAAAATGTGTTGTAGTAGATTACTTTAATGAAGTTGTCTTTTATAGTTTTATATATTTAATTTGTTTGTTTAAAATGATAAAATTATTCTTGACAATGATGACTATTATTTGAGCTAACAATGTGAATTATTCTTAATTTTTTATAAGACATAGGTAATGACACCCAAACATCAATCTGATCCAGCTTGGAGACACGCACGCCGATTAGAGAATCGATTCCATTGGCAATGTTTACATTGCGATATGATTAGACGAGGTGGCGGGGTCACACGCCTAAAGCAACATCTTGCTGGTGGATATCCAGATGTTTCGAATTGTCCAAAAGTTTCTCAAGAAGTTCGTCGTGCAATGAAAGAAGAACTTGAAGGTTACAAAGTAATAAAGTCTAAACAACAACGAGAACGTGATCTTCTTGATAGTCGAATATCTAGAGAGCCAATTTATGATGAATTTGAAGATCGTGGTGATGTTCCAAACGATGGAGATTTTTTAGCAGCTATCAATGCCTCACGAACTCAATATGACTATGAGCAAAATATGCGACATAGAAGTGACTCAGCTGGTACTAGTAGAAGTGGCTCAACTACTGCACCGACATTAGGAAGGAGTGCAAGTTTTCGTAGTACTTCAACACAAAGTGGTATTGGTCGGTTTTTTTTCTTCTATGGGACGAAGACGTGCAGTTGATATTGCTGAAATTGATCCACTGGCATTTCCAGACCAAGCTAGCAAACAGACTAGGATTGATGATGCATACACAAAAGAGAAGAAGAAATCAATCGGTAAAAGCATTGCAAAATTTTTTCATTTTAATCATATTCCTCCTAATGCAGCAAACAACACATACTACCGTAGCATAGTGTCCAACATCCAAAAATCTGGTCCTGGTATTCAGCCTCCGACTGCATATGAAATTGCTGGTTCATATTTAGATGAACAAGTGGAGGAGATCAAAACTTGAATCCTACCATGCAAAAAGCAATGGAGCTTATATGGGGTTACGTTGATGTGTGATGGCTGGACAGGACCTACACGGATGAGTATTATCAACTTTCTACTATACTGCAATAGAAAGGTGATATTTCATAAATCTATTGATGCAACTACAGATTTTCATGATGCACCCTACATATATCGTTTGATGGATAGTGTAGTTCAAGAGATAGGTGCAGATTATATAGTGCAGGTAATTACAGATAATGGTGCCAACTTTAAGAGGGCTGGAGAATTATTGGAGCAAAAATATCAAACATTATTTTGGACACCATGCGCAGCACACTGTATCGATTTGATGATGGGAGATATTGGTAAACTCGATATAGTGAAGAAGGTAGTGAAAAAAGGTCAATCTTTAACAAAATTCCTCTATAATCATCATTGGGTTCATGGATTAATGAGGAAATTTATCAATGGTGAGATTCTACGACCAGGAGCGACTAGGTTTGCCACTCACTTTCTCTTGTTAAAATCGTTGAATCAAAAAAAAGTTGGATTGAAAGCCATGTTCTCTTCTGAGGATTGGGAAGCCTCTCGATATTCTAGCACAGCCGAAGGTAAAGAGGTGCAAAAAATTATTATATCTGTTAGATTTTGGGACTATATTGCAGATATTCTTCTAATAATAGAACCTTTATACGTTGTTCTACGTAAAGTCGATATGGACAGGAAGCCACAAATGGGCAACGTTTACCGTCTAATTCATGAAGCAAAAGAGGAAATTAAGAGACGTCTTCAATCACCAACCAAATATCAACATTACATTGATATAATCAATACAAGATGGGACGATCAAATGGGAAAATATATTCATTTAGCAGGTACGTATTTTTTAATAAAGAATTTCTAATAATGTTATTAATAATTGCATTTTTATATATGTTTAATTATTGCAGGTTATTATCTCAATCCGGCATATCAATACCGTTATAATCTTGGCACAAATGATGATTTATTACAAGCCCTCAGACATGTGATATCAAGACTACAAACAAATAGAGAATCAATTGCTGAGACTATTAATGAAAGCCGATTATTTCGAGAGGCATATGATTCTTTTAGTGATCCTATTGCAGTGTCATGCAGATATAAAATGGATGCAGGTAAATATAGTAAAAATTATTATTAATTATTGTCAGCAAATAAAAATATTATTTTAATTTTGTTCTTATTTATCTTACAGCTGAATGGTGGTTACAATATGGAGGATCAGCTCCAAATTTGAAAAAGATTGCAGTACGAATTCTCTCACAGACAACATCTTCAAGTGGTTGTGAAAGAAATTGGTCAACTTTCTCCCTCATTCATACAAAAGTAAGAAATCGTCTTTCTTATCGTCGATTGGAGAAGATGGTCTATGTTCATTATAATATGCGTCTTCAATTAAGAGCAATAACAGAAGAAAATGAAGAACAAGAGGCTGGTGATGTAGACCCATTTGATATTGGATTTGTCCAAAATGAGAATGATCCAATGATGGATTGGTGGAGCGCTGTTGAGGCTGAAAATTCATTACTTGATGAAGCAGGAGACCCACCACGACCATCTCAATTTCTTACTCAACAGATTGAAACAATACAAACTACAGGAGATATCAGGGAGGGAGAAGATTATGATGAAGCTTTTGATCAAGAATTTCGATTTTCTGGATCTCGATCAAGACATTCTGAAACATCCCAAACCCAACCAAAGTTCACAGATAAAGGTAAAGCTCCTGCAGTTTTTACTAAAAAGAAAGAAAAAGTCAAGCCTCCTGCTTTTACAGGAAGGGGTCAATTGAGAATTAGAGAAAATCCACTTGATGCAATTGATGAACAAGAACATGATGACAGTGATGAAACATCACCTTCTGATACTGTAGTCCGACGAGAAGTTAATAGCAGTGCAAGTACTCATGCAAGTGATGATAGTGGCGATGCATCTGGTGGTCAAAATTATGATCCCCCTACTCAAGCACCGGAGCCATGGACATGTGAGGCAGATTACACACATGCAACTCAAGATGATGATCATGGAGCTAGACCTATTCAATATCAACGTCGAAATAAGGATGGCAAACAAAAGAAAGCTCACAATTATCAAGATATGCGACAGAGTTTAGTTGACATTGATTCTGGTCGAAGTTCATCATACTCTCAGCCTTCTTATTATAGCTCTGATGCATCATATGGTGATCCATCATACCACAGTTCAGAGGCATATGTTTATCCTTATCCTTATCCTGTGCCTGTACCTGTTCCGATTTCAATGGTGCCAGTTCAAGTCCAACTTCCAATGATGAATCGAGATACACTGATGGACATGTGGAGAAATCAGTATCAATATTCCATGTCATGGGATGCTTATTTAATTTGGGCGTTACAGAACTATGAAATTGATCTAAGCAGAATGCTACAAGAACCAATGTCTTCATCTGATTCACGTCACTCCTTTTGGTATTAGTTAGGTAACATATTGTAATGTATCAATTTTATTTCGAGTTATTGATAGATCAATTTTCTTTAAAGAAAGTTATATTTAATTGTTTTCTTAACAATATTAAGTTGTTCAATAATTGAAAACTTATATCAAATCAACATACAACTTATTTTTAAATTATACACAATAAATATATATTTATCTAATAATTATTATATATAAATAAAAAATACCGAAACCATACCGGCACGAAACGATACGATACCGAAACCGTATCGTTCCGGTCTGGGACCAAAACATCGGCACGGGTCGAAACTTAAAACCTTGGTTGTGATTGATGAGTCCTAGATTAAGTAATGTTCTTATAAAAAATTTTAAAGCTTACACCTTCCATTGATATGGTAAGAATCAAGTTTGATTTCATATTTGGTTTGTTGGACTCATTCCAAGCCTATCTTGATATTAGATATGCTCGGACCATCGAGATACGATCTCATAATGAATGAGTTGGCTTTAATTTGAAACATTAATTTGTTGACTCGCTCTAAAGTTAATGTGGAAAGAGGTGAAGTTGAGTGATATATATATGTTAATGAGTTAACAATCCAACATTTATGTAAATATAAAAAAGTTGATAGCATGATGTGATAGTTATATATATATATATATATATATGTGATATATAATTGATATGTGCTATACCTCTCACTGGAGCTAAAAATGGCTTATTGGATTCACTCCAAGATTATTGTTATATATAGTGGATATCAACTCACTTGGAGAAAACATACCATCTACCGATTTTAAATGCAAGGACTCTTGAATTTGATAAGCAAATGAGACTCTTTTATATATGTAAATTGTTTGCATTACATAATTAATTCATCTCTTTTACATGCTCAATTTTGTATTTCTAGGTTAATCAATAAGAATGTCTTATGTTAATTTACGCTCGATTTTGGAGACAAATAAATAGACTGGGTCGAATTTCTTGGACTGGTTCTGAGCTTGCTAGTTGTATTGTGCTAGCTTCGATGTCTCTGGAATTACAAAAGCAACATGAGCATTTGGATGCTTATATTATTATTTATCATCTTCGTGAGTTATTTGATGAGCAAGCGAGATTCGAACGGTTCGATGTCTCCAAGCTCCTCTTTGGCTCAAAGATACAAGAGGGTTTATCTGTAGTGTAGTTTGTACTTAAGATGAATGACTACATTGAGCGGTTGGTATAAGTTGGATTTGCGATGGATCATGAATTAAGTATTGACTTAATTTTATATAGTTTGCCTAATAGCTATTCACAATTTGTGATGAACTATCGGATGAACCAACTTCAATCCACAATTCCTGAGTTGATCAACATGCTTAAGATAGTGGAGCCATCGGTTAGGAAGGAATTGAAAGCTGTGTTGTTGTTTGATTTTTCAAAGAAAGGTTCTAAGAGAAAGTTAAAGACTCAAGCTAAAGGGAAGAAAAAGGCTAAGAAAGAAGAACCGACACCAAAAGGTCCATGTCACCGTTGTGGCAGGACTAGACACTAGCGAAAAAACTGTAAGATTTATCTTGAGTTCTTGAAGAGAAGAAGACATCAGATGCTCCATCTACTTAAGATATTTTCGTTAGTGCTTGTCATATTATTTCCTCATATACTTAGATATTGGATACAGGGTGTGCCTCACATATATGACATATGTAATGACATACAGGGGCTAAGGAATATCTAAGTTGGTCAACAGAGAAGCAAATAGTTGGTAATGGAGTATAGATTCAGCTATGAGACTTATTTATTAAAGCTTCCTAGTGGACTAATTTTGGAATTGGATAGTTGTTATTTTGTTTCTTCTTTGATAAAGACTATTGTTTTTATTTCTTACTTAAATAGAAAGAGTTTCCATTTGACTTTTAGTGACAATTATTGTTACATAACTTTAAATGACATGTTTTATGTGGCTGGAATGTTATGCAATGATATCTACACACTAGATATATCCAATGACATATTCAATATCAAAATGAGCAACAAACGCGCTCGAAGAGACTATCCGTTAGCCTCTTACATGTGACATTGTCGCCTTAACCATATAAGTAAGAAACGCATGTCCGAATTACACAAGCGTGGAATTCTGGAATCATTTGAACTGGATTCATTTGATACATGCGCTTAATGCTTACAAGGTAAGATGACCATGTTACCTTTTAAGAGAAAAGGTGAACGAGAGAACGATGTATTGACCCTCATACATACCAATGTATGTGGACCTATGTGGACTCATGCACGAGGATGTTATAGCTACTTTATTACCTTTATCGATGATTACTCACGATTCAGGAATGTATATCTCTTGAGACACAAGTTTGAGGCATTTGAAAAATTCAAAAAATACAGACATGACGTAGAGAAACAACTAGGCAAGAGTATCAAAATACTTCAATCAGATTGAAATGGTGAATACTTATGCTAAGAGTTTCTAGATTATCTCAGGGGCAATGACATATTATATCAATTGACTCCGCCATACACACCACAACATAATGGACTAATGGTGTGTCAAAGAGGCGAAACTAAACCTTGTTGGACATGATTAAGTCGATGATGAATTATGCAAGTCTTTCTAAATCCTTTTGGGGTTACACACTTGAGACAGTGTTTACTTGCTAAACAAATCTCGACTAAGGCGATCTCTACTACTCCATATGAGATATGGAGTTGTAAGAAACCTCAACTGTCTTATTTGAAGATATGAGACTGTCTTGCTTATGTGAAGATAATGTATTAGATAAGCTAGATGCTAAGTCTGATAAGTGCCTATTTATTGATTATCTAAAAAAACTATAGGCTACTAATTTTATCACCCTTTAGAACAAAAGATATTTGTTTCAAGGCATGCTGTATTTCTAGAGAAAGAGTTTCTCTTGTTAAAAATAGTGGGAGCAGTTCAAGAGACTCTAATAGACATCGAAGAGACGCTTAATCATGAACACATCTGATTACTCATAATGATGAGGTAATGGCCGAACCTGTCATTACACCACCTCTTCATAGATCTGGTAGGACACGTCTAATTTCCGAGAGATATGGATTTTTCATATGTGAATCGAGAGACGTGTTACTCATTAAGGATAAAGAACCTACTAATTATGAAGAAGTTCTGAATAGTTTAGAAAGAGATTCATGGTTAGAAGCCATGAAATCGAAAATGGATTCTTTGTATGAAAACCAAGTTTGAAACATGGTGGATCCACCCGAAGGCATAACGCCTATCGAGTACAAGTGGGTTTTTAAAAAGAAAATCGACATGGATGGTAATCTAATTACCTACAAAGCGAGATTGGTGGAGAAAAGCTATCGTCAAAAACATCGTATTGATTATGACGAAACCTTTTCACCAGTAGTTAAATCCATTTGGATACTTCTGGCTATAGCAACTCATCATGATTATGATATATGATAAATAGATGTGAAAATAATTTTCCTTAATGAAAATCTATTCGAGGATATGTATATGATACAACCCGTAAGTTTAACCTTTGCTGACAAACATTAAGTATGCATGCTTCAACGGTCCATTTATGGACTGAAGCAAACATCCAGGAGTTGAAATATCCATTTTGATGAGGTAATCAAAGGGTTTGGTTTCTCACAAAATCCAAATGAACCTTGCATGTACATGCAGGTTAGTGGGAGTGCGGTCGTATTCCTAGTATTATATGTTTATGACATATTACTTATAGGAAATGATGTGCCTGTTCTACGGTCAGTTAAATCATGGTTGTCCAAAACGTTTTCCATTAAAGACATTGAAGAAATAATCTATATCTTTAGGATTAAGATCTATAAAGATAGATCGAGAAAGTTGCTTTGCCTTTCACAGTCTTCATGATAAGGTGCTAAAATAGTTTAGAATGGAAAAACCTTATTCTTATGAGACATGAGATTCACCTTTCGGAGTCTATGTGCTCGAGCATATAAGACGAGATGATACGCATGAGTGAGATCCCATATGTGTTAGCTATAGGATCAATCATGTATGCTATGTTATGCACTAGGCTCGATATATCGTACGCTCTGAGTGTTATGAGCCGATATTAGTCACATCCAGATATGGATCATTGGATGGCTGTCAAGGCAATCCTTAAGTACTGGAGAATAACTAAGGATATGTTCTTGGTATATGAAGATGGTGATATGGTAATGTGCGGATATATTGATGCCAACTTCCAGACAGATAAAGATGACTCTATGTCTCAGTCTGGATATATATTTATCTTAAATAGAGGAACAGTAAGTTAGGAAAGTTCCAAACAGGAGACTGTTGCTGATTCTACTATTGAGGCGAAATACATTGCAAATTTTGAAACAACAAAGGAAGCGGTTTGTAGCAAGAGGTTCTGAGCTTTGTCGAAGGATTACTAATTTACTGCGACAACAATGGGGCTATTGCATAGGCTGAGTTATCAACGATCTAAACATGTGCTTCGTCGTTATCATTTGATTAGGGAGATCATTAGTAGGAGAGAAATACAAATTGAGAAAATTCTCACTGAAAGGAACCTAACGAATCCTTTGACAAATGCTCTACTACAAAGTTAGTTTGAGAGTCGCATCGAGCCCTCAGGTATTAGATACCAAGGCGATTGACATTAGGCCAAGTGGCAGTATGTTATATCTGAGAGTTGTTTTAAGACAATCACCTTAGATAATATACTATTTGTTGGATAAATAAAATTACTATTTGAGTGTACATTCTTTATGTATATGATATGATCTTAAACTTAATTAATAAAGTCTAATATAACGCATAACATGAGCGAAATTGTGATTGGATCACAATTAGTGGTATCTCTTCATGTGTAACTATGTAAAGATCCCAAGTCAATGAATTAATGAGACTGGACGTCATCGATTCTGTAAGACTAGCATATGTTAAACTCCTTGATTTATCTAAGCAGTTAATCCTTACTGGCTGGAAACATTGGGATGTTGAGAGGTAACATATGGATGCTGCTTAAGGTCAACTAGTTCATTGAATGTGATATAATAAGAGAATTAATGTGATTTTATACATGTCTATGAAGATCTCATTGTAGCTCGAGTGCTAGTTTCCTTCGACTTGAGGTATTCAAGTCATCTTGGTCATAGAAGCTTATACTTTGACATGTTAAGCATCTTTTCAGAGGTGTGACCCCGAGATGATCAAGTATAAGTCGAGATGCCCGAAAATATTTGAATAACCCACAGAGGATTTACCACTCCTTTTATAAAGACACGTATACCCTATGACTTCTAGTCAGGATTATTACTTGTGAGTCTTTGGCCAAACAATTACACGTCAAGAGGATGGTCTTCTTGAACACGGGTTTGAGTAATTTGAATCTGCAGGACAAGGAACTACTATTTGGGCTAGGTGTGACGTAGTCAGTTTAGTGGGGACTGATACACCTAAACCATGTGAGTATAAGATGAGTGAAAAAAATAACAGTAGAAGTGGTTCTGGAATCAACTGTGATTTTAATTGAAGATCATGATGTACTATTAGGTGTCACTCATGATCGATTCATAATTAATGGTTAATTATGAACGACCAACATAAATCAGAAACCTTTTGGGTTATACGCACTACTAGTATATTCGATGGACTTAAAATAAGTTTGAGAATTGAATTCTCAGATTGAGAGAGACTAAGTCTGGTAGGACCAGACGAGGAACAAATATGGAAGATATTTGTTGGATGCAAGCAAAGGTGGGCTACACCTATTGTAGGTGAGATGAATTCATTATGGTTTAATAATAAACAAAAAGAGTTTGGTTTATTTATGAACCAAGATGATTTAATGATAAACCAAAAGAGTTTGGTTTAGTCATGAACTAAGATGGTTTGATTTTGAATCAAATTTAATGGTAATGGATCGGTTTGCTATTAGGGTATTTACTTATTTGGTTTGAGAGATGATTTGCTTCCCAGTCATTGAAGAGGTATATAAATATACCCCTCCATAAGGAGAGTTATCACAATTGGAATTGATGACCTAATTTTGTTAGGCTAATTCCTCTCCTCTTCTTTCCGTCCTCTCTTTGCCGCCGCCCAACAAGAAGGAAGGTCTTCTTTTAGCCGCTGCCCAAGCCACCACTGGCAGCCACTCCAGCCGCTGGCCCTGCTTTTCCTTCCACCTGCTGGTCCTGTCCAGCCCTGCACAGTCACTGTCTAGTCCCGGATAGCAAGCACAACTGGTGAACAACAACTGGAAGTTGCTATTTGTTTGTGTGCCGACTTCTTCCTCTCTGTTGCCGGTCCTTCCAATCTTCGGATAGCTTTTCCGGCCACCGAACAACAACATAGATGCTGTTGTGTTTTCGGACAGCAGCCTACATCGATGTTGGACAACAACAAAGGGGCTACCATCCACCTCACTTTGTGCTGCCGGGTTGCGCCGGGCACAAAGTCGAGCCGAAGATCTCTCTCTCAGATCACATCGTCTTCTCCGTTTGGCTAGTATCAGATCGGAGACGTAGTGAAGTCGTCAAAGATATCTCGGCGTGGATATCGATAGAGGTAAACTTCGTCAAGTTTGCTAGTTGATGCCGTTCCCGCTCAACGTCATCTAGAAGGTATAAATTCCTTTTTGAATTTATGTTCTATGACTATCTCTATGCATGCTGTATCTTGTATGTGTGGTGCACATGTTGTAATAATTTAGGAAATTATTATGCTTCCGCTACTTATTTTGGAAATAAAATTCTAAAACGTGCATAGAGACACCCAACGGATCCTTCACTAGTACTCTATTGCATTCATCTTTAATGCATTTTATTCGGGTAATTTGAAGATTATATAAATAAAAATCGGAAATATAGGGATCAATGGCTAGAATTAGTTCAAATTTGAATCAATGGCACCAGATCTTGATCTATGGTGGTGATCTATTATCTCTTGACTTGGATGAACCACATCTTGATGGATGACTCGGATTTCTGCGGATCTTAGATGAATGATCCAAATCGCTCTTGATTGGTTCCCCTCCTTTAGCCCTAGCCTTAAGCTTAATTTAGATCAAATCGACTCGAGTCCATGATCCTTGATTGTTTATAAAGATCACATTCGGATCTTTAGATAAAATACCACAAATATGAGATAATTTGCATTAAAGCCCAAGAATGAATCAAACTCGTGAAAATGATATAAATGTGAATTTAATGCACGAGAAGATAAAAAAAATATGAATATAGAAGCCTAAATACAGTGACAAAATGATGGTTATTAATACTCTTAATCACAATGATAATGGGACCCTAGTCACACCTATAAGTAGACCCGACCACGGTTCGGAACCGCCGGTTCGGAACCGCCGGTTCGTGGGAAGTCGACCCTTAACCTTAACCGCCCAAGACGATTACGGTTCACGGTCCGGAACCGCCGGTTCACGGTTCGCCACGGTTCAAGATTATTATATTAAAAAAATTAAAAAATAAAAATTAAATTAAAAAAAATAAATTTTATTAAAAAAGGGCTTGCACTTATATAAGTTACCTATGTATCCCCTTAGGTAATAGGGGAATCAAAGCCCACGTAGTTCTTTTACATTTTTACCCTTTTACATTTTTTACATTTTTACCCTTTCTCACTCACTTGCATTTCCTCCCGTTCCCGTTGTATTTGTTCCTTCGGGATCAAATTCTTTGACTTCGTCTTCTGAAAGTTGCATTCCTTGGATTCACTTCTCGGTTCTGGTCCAATCATCAAGTAATGCTTGAGCTTCCAATGAGTCGGGAGACATAGTTGATCGTCGTTCATCTAATATGTTGCCGCCGGCACTGAACGTCTGCTCCACAGCAACAGTCGACACTGGAGAAGCTAAAATTTCTTTTGCGATCACGGAGAGAACGGGAAAGTTTTGAACCTTCTGTGACCACCACTTCAAGATGTCAAAGTCTTCGCTATCTGCTTCATTAAAATCAAAAGAAGTCGTAAAATAATTCTCAAGTTCCTGTGTGAAACTTGAGGATCCTCGTGGACGTTTCGTCCGTTCTTTTAATAAAAGTTGGGCTTTTATAAGTTTTAAATTAGTAGTAGTAGGTTGTGTTTCAGAAATCTTAGTTTGTGTTCCATATTTAACATAATATTGATTATAAAGATCATATAAATAATTTTTAATATTATATACAATATTAGCTGGATCCGGAGAGGAAGAATCTTTAATAGGAATTAATGCGTCATAATATAAAGTTAACATTTCTTGTAAAACTTCTAATTTAAATCTAGGATCTAAAGCAAATGCAATTAAATAAATTTCAGGAATTAAATAAAAATATTTTTTCCATTTAGTTTTCTTAGCTATTATACATAAAGTTAAAGCTTCATCATTTACATGTTCATTTAATATCAATACTATACTACAAAAATTTACTAAAATTAAAAGAGCAGTAGGATAATAAACACTAGAAAGTTGTTCAGTTGCATCGTTAAAAACTTTTAAAATTTCATAAATACTACTACAAATATTCTATTATTGTGAAAATAAATATATATTAGTATTACTATTTTGTGCAAAAAATAAACATAATAAATCTTTATATTGAAAAGAATCTTGTAATAATTGATATGTTGAATTCCAACGTGTTGGAACATCACGTGGAAATTTTTTTGGTCGCATTCCATTAGCTTTACAAAATCTACCCCATTCTTTCTTCATAGATGGATGATACCATAAGTATGAAATTGCGGTTCTAATTGGTTGAATATAATTTTGTAAAAGTTTTAATTCATCTTGAACACATAAATTTAAAATATGACATACACAACGAATATGAAAAAATAAACCACCAATGACAGGTTGACAAATAAATTTTAGTTCATCTATTGAAGCGGTATTAGAACTAGCATTGTCTAATGTTATTGAAAATATTTGATGAGTCAATCCATATTCTTCTAAAACTATGTGTAATAATTATGCAATGTTATGAGCAGTATGTGATTCATCAAAAACTCTATAAGCTAATAATCTTTTTTGAAGGATCCAAGAGTTATCAATCCAATGACATGTTATACCCATATAAGAATGAGTTTGCCAATGATCACTCCAAATATCGGAACATAAAGAAACTTTATTATTTAATTTACTAAATTCTTCAATTAAATTCATTTTTTCCTTGTTTTACTAATCTTTTAATTGTACGAGTTATTGTAGTCCTAGGTATACGTTTAGCAGCAGGATTAAGAGATTCTTTACAAAAATCTTCAAATGTGCATTTAGATCCAAAACTAAAAGAAAGATGTTCTACGGAAACAAATTTAGCTAATGATTCTCTTAATTTATTATCTGAATATAAAAATAAACCAGAATGAGTACTACTACCGCTAGAAAATCTAGATAATTGTGTTTGAGAGCGGTCAAGCCCATATTCCGTCGGGTGCTTCGTTTCTACATGTCGTTTCAACGACCCATAGCCGCCGCCGGCTTAGAATTTGTAGGAAGCATTGCAATGCTTGCATTTTGCACGCATTTCTCCCGACGGAAGTGTGACCTTCTCAAAATGTTTAGTGAAAATAAACGATTTTAAAGGAGGATTTTCCGAACCTTAGAGGTAATCGCATCGGTACTTCCTTGGGTTTCGGGGATCTGAGGGCGTTGGGGCTAAGCCTCGGTCTCATCATCGGTGGATTGAATTTGAAGGTTGGGATCCTCGTATGCAATTTCTTTTCCCCTCCGAGATTGAGATGATGAAGCTCTGTGACCTCCTTCCATTATCGTCGATGAAGAACGCGGAGAGAAGTTGAGAGTTAGAGAGTTGAGAATGAGAGATTGAGAGAAGAGAAGTTGTGTTGTGTGTGAAAATGATGAAATGAGCTCCCTTTTTATAGAGTTCGGATCATAACGGTCACTAAATCATAGCCATTGATCAAAAAACGGTCAAATGATCTCATCCGTCCAAAAAAAAAAAAAAATCAAAAAGCCTCCAACGGCACTGAACCGGCGGTTCAGTGCCGTTGGACCTGGCGGTTAACTGTCGGTTCACGTTCTGGGCGCTGGAACCGGAACCGGCCTGGCATCCTGCTAGGCCGGTTCCGGTTCGGCCCGGCGAACCGAGTCAACGGGCCACCCGGCCCGTTGACCCGGGCCGGTTCCGGGCTGGACTCGACCCGGGGTCGGGTCTACCTATAAGGAAGAAGACAATTGGATGCAAATGAGTGTTTACAATTGAAGTGAATCTAATTGAATCCCGATGGGTTTATTTCTAGTCCCTAAAGCTCATTTTGCATCAGATATATCAAAAATGCTTTTCTCTATGAACCCCTAGGAGGAAGTCTATATGGAGCAATTGCTAAGTTTTATTGCTCAAGTGGAGTATGAGAAAGTCTTTCATCTTTGTAAATCCTTATATGGTTTGAAACAAAGTCCCTATGTTTGTTTGACAAATTTAGGCGATTGAGAAGTTTACAATGAAGAAAGGTAAGTTTGATCATTGTGTGTCCTACAAACAATATGTAGTCGACATTATCTTGTTAGTTCCTTATGTAGATGATATTGTCATTATTGCGAATGATATTGTAGGTATTTCGTCTTTGAAATCCCTTCTTAATAGTTAATTTCATACAAAGTATTTAGGGGGTTTAAAATATTTTTTAGGCGCTGACATAATAACGAAGTAAAAAAAGGAATCTTCTATCGTAGAGGAATTATGTGATTTGTTGTCTAAGATAGGAAAATTGGAGTCTAAACCATGTAGTGCTCTAATTACTCCTAATTTGCAACTCACAAAAGGTGTGAATTATTTAAGATTCTGGGAGGAGAGGTATAAAAGATTGGTTGGAAAGTTAAATTATATTACTGTGACGCGGTTAGATATTGCATATTCAATTAGTATTGTGAGGCAGGGTATGACTTCTCCAATAGTTAATCATTGGGCAACTGTAGAACAAATGTTGTGCCATTTGAAAGGAGTGCCAAGACGAGGTGTCTTCTATGACAATCATGACCATGCTAAGGTTGAGTGTTTTTCAGATGTTGGTTGGGCATAATTCAAGGACGATCAAAGATCCATAAGTAGTTACTGTGTTTTTGTTGAGGGAAATCTAGTTTCATGGAAAGGTAAAAAACAAAATATTGTCTCATATTTATGTGTATAATTAGAATATATAGCTATGATAAATGTTGAATGTGAGATAACGTGGATATATTAACTTTTGATTGAGTTATAAAACTTCAGTACCAACCAAATTGTCGTGTGATAATTAGTGACTATATATTGTTTCTAATCCCATATTTTATGAGCGAACTAAGATATTGAAATTTACTGTGAAAAGTTTAGCAAGGTTTGATATGTGAAGATAGGATACTCGCTGAGAGATATTTTTACAAAAGTTTTAAATGGCGGTTTAGGTTTGATTATCTTTGTAACAAACTGACATGATCTATGTATGCTCCAACTTGAGGGAAAATATTATAGATTATATACATAAAATAAGAAATATAGGGATATGGTTTACCTTGATTGTGGGGATATAAGTTACCTTGATTGTACCAATTTGATTAATTCTAGATACTCTCTTTGTATGTATGAGATTGATGAATAAAATTAATAATATAATTTTTAATTCTTTAAAATTTTTTAATAGGTAAGTTGTCTTGTTTCTCTCTCGTTTTAGGTATTATAAAGATGACCTTTCCCCCTCTTTTGTATCAACTTGTTGATATAAGTATTTGAAAGCTTTATTCTTGATTTCACTACTTTTTAAACTCGCTTACTTAGGTATTGCATACTTTTTAAAGTTTTCTTCGTTCTTACAAATGTATAGTAACTTATAGGTAGGTCTTTTCCTTCAATTTGTTTCTCTTATATTTTCTCATTCTACTATCAAGATTTTTCATTTGGTGGTGTTTGTCCTCTTACTCATCGAGTATGCTCTTGGCCACTATTTTCAAATTTGATACTATCTTATCCTATGTTACTTTTAAGTTGCTATGTATATCTCCTAATACTTGTGCTCTTACTGTCTCCTTTAAAGATACTTTATTTTTTATTTTTTAACTTCTACCACTTGATCCATGGAGTCATGTACATTTTTCTTCTATTAATATTATACTTGAGGCGCATATCTAACACTATAAACCTATGTTAAGTTTTTTGGGGATCTTTATAAATTCTTCAGTCCCTCTTCTTAACCATAAGAAGCTTAATTTGCAACTTATTATAACCATTAGAAAGTTTATTATTTTTGCCTTTTGACTTACTCATTTTATTTTTTATAAACACATATTCTTCTAATTAGTGTATCTATTATCTCCATTGCTTTAATGGTGAGCATATTTTCCAAATCTAATATAATCAGTATTCCTTTGATTCTATTATTATCCAACTTAGGGTGCGAGGACTCTTATATATTTAATACTACACTTAAATTCTCGTGAAACTATAGTGATCTTTGTTAAGACATTGCAGTTTGAAGCTACAATGTGTTCATTTTAAAGAACAATCTAGCATTAGTGCAATAGTTTGATGCATCTATACATAATGTTTGCCTATGTTTTATCGTTGTCGACAACCTAATGCAATCCTCCTTTATTTGTGCTTGGGACCCGCCATGACGGAGTTTATTTGCCATAGGCGGAGTCGAAGTTTGCAAACAATTACTCCTTAATATAAGATAAGTAATGGAATAACAATAACAACCAAAGCTTTTATTCCATTAAGTATGGTCTGATGTGATATCCGCAAGTGCACGAAAACGTCGTCAAGTAATATAAAAGATTATTCACAGGGATTGTTAATTAAGCTAGTCGAGTCCACAAAATAAGCTATCTAGAGAAAAGAGAAATGAAGAGTTGATCTTGGGAGATTGTTGAAATGAAGAGAGTCTTGAATTTCAATTTTACTACAATGTTAGTTGATGTCTTATGAATTGTTCACCTCTTAATCTCAATGTTTAGGTTCTTGTAGAAATCTTAACTAAATACCGGCATGACCCCGTGATGATGCACTAGAGTATTCCTCCCATTGGCATCCAGTGTTATTAAGTGGAAGAGGTAATATAGAGAGTCCGGTTACAGGGCACCAGAGTATTCCTCCTATTAGTATCCAGTGTCACTAAGTGAAAGAGGTAACGCAGAGAGTCCGGTTAAAGGGATATGCATGTTAGATGAGGCCCCCCCCTCGGTTATTCATCTCCACATTACATAAATCACTTCCTAATACGGGATTGAGAGAAATCCAATAAGCACTATTAGATAATCTTTTATAAAGGATTGACCTCCATTATAAGGTAACCCTCGAGATGTCTGGTTAAAGGAATCCTTTGCCACTAAGGGCCCTGGTCATATGATCTCGGACATTCCCTCTACGTGGCGATCAAACCTTCACATCTATATTAGTTGTATTCATCACTCGTACATTTCATCAAACACATACAAGGCATGATACATATAGAACAAGACATAAACATATCATTTGAGCAAGGAAATGGATAAATTCATAGTTTATACATCATATCATTGCTACTCTCTACATCTTAGATCAGAGAAACTACTCCATTACAAGGAAAATACAACTACGAGATAGGGAAATAAAGCAATCTATGACCTAAAATTGAGATTTGAGAGGGAAGAGAAGGTTTATCTATATAGTGTCGGTCTTCTTAGATGCTCCCTCACTTCTGAGGTGGACGGATCATCGGAGATGATTAGGATGACCTCTCTAGGATTTCCCCTAAGTGGGAGAATCCTTCCCCAAGCCAAGGGGCGGAGCCTCAACGCCAAGATGTCTCAAAAGGGGAAGAAAATCTCCTTTTATAACAGGGGGCACGACCTCCTGCTTCTCTGAGGACACGACCGTGCTGATTCGCATGACCATACCGTGTAGCTGGTGAAGCCGCTTGGCATGACCGTGTTGTCTTTTGGGATGTGGTTGCACGACCATGTCATATGGAACGACATGACCATGTACTCTTCTTCTAGGGGCATGGTCGTACCATTTGGCATGGCCCTGTCGTGTGGCTACTGTGAGAACCCACATGGTTGTGCCATTTGGCCCGGCCTGGCCGTGTGGCTCACTGGTTGAGCCACAGGGCCGTGTCTTGTCACATGGGCCCGCCGTGTGACTATCTGAGTGAGCCACACGACGTGTGGAATGACACGGTCTAGTCTGCTTCTTTGCGCTGACATCCATTTTGCTGCTTCATTTTTGCTCCATATCGCATCCTGTCAATCAAAACAAACAAAAAGCATATCTCCGAACAAAAGAAAGTAATCATACTAATAAAATGATATGATGGGGTATGATAATGTATATTAGAACCATGAAAAGCAAGTGAGCGAGTGTCAATAAGAGTATAAAAACATGCATAACCTACGCTCATTATGGTCGGTTATAATTAATGGAAATTTAATAGAAAATAGAAAATAACAATTTTTTTCTCTCTACTTGTAATATAATAGGCATATAAGAAAAGTAGCTTTAAAAAAGAAAACTTTACAAGAGCTAGGCATAGTTGCTTTCATGCTCTTTCAGGTGTTTTCAATACTTTTATGATACATAGAATGAGAAAATGTAAATGTAATTTTTGTTATAATTCAAGGTCTTATTGTACCCTGTTTATAAACATATGCTAGTCTTAGCTTTAGATTTGTAAATAAGAAAACTCAAAACAGTTTGTTTGCTCGACTTCAGAGCAACTCAATAATCTTAAATCATTCCATTCTTTTAAAATGCAAATATAGAAACCTTATTAGTCAACAACTAGTTGCTAGGTTTTAAATGCCAATTCAGTTGACTCAGGAGCCCTCTAGTTGATTGCCCAAACTTTTAGTCGGCTTAAATCTTTTCCAATTGACTCCAATGACTATGATAGTAAGCTTATCCTCCAATGTATAATTTTCCACTAATTGAAGATCTCTACAGTGCCCATTTTAAACTAGTCGATTACTTATTCCACTCACTAGCTTCTAAAACTTAATCCTTCAGTCGATTACAGTAAGAAAAAGGACATTATTTTTCTGATCAAAATTTTCATTGTCAACCATTGAGTTCACTCAACACTTTAATTGACTGTGAACGACCTTTAGTGTATTGAATATTCTTGATGATGTTGGGTTAACTTGAGAAATGTTGAAACGTCAACAATGATCCAAAACCCACTTTCTTTGGTCATTTCAAGTCTTCAACACTGTCAATGCGTCAAGGATTCTTCTCATGATCCTTTTGGTCCCTTGGACATATTGAGCCCTTTAAGCTTGCTCTATGCCAACCTCTTGCAAGTACCCTGGGTAGTTTTGATGTTGATCAACCGAGTTAAGTTAGGTCCTATGTTGTTTTGATGCCTTGTGTCTAAAGTGTACATGAACTTAGGAATACAAGAAGTTGAGCGAAAAACACAGCGAGCTAGAAGGATGGTATGCGAAGGGAGTCGACGGGCTCGGTGCATCCGAGAGACGAGGAGTTGCGGAAGAAGACACCGGTGGATCGAGGAGGACTCGCACGGCGTATCCGAGGGACGAGAAGCCGAAAAGGAAGCCTGCTCGAGGAGAAGGTCGGAGTTGGGTTCGGGTGAGCTCAACTCCGACAACTAGAGCATCACCCAAGCGATCGGAATGAAGAATGATCAACTTCTGAGTTGACTATTCCAGGCGCTTGGATCCATTCCAGGTGCTTGGATTCCAGACCCCCGATCCTAGTCGCTTAGATCCAATCCAGGCACCTAGAAAGGGCAGCCACGTCAGCAAAGCCGTTGCCGAGGTTGATCAGTAACTGACTCTAGGCTCTCGGAATGGTCAACTCAGAGGTCATCCAGAGTCGTTGGGCGACCGTTGCCAAGTGGATCGACCTCCACCTAGTCTAGGCACCCAATTGTTTAGGTGCCCAGGAAGTGCCACGTCAGTAAAAGTCATTTAGACAATTAGACTATAAATAGTGGTCTTATCCTTTAAGTTTAAAACAACACACTATATTTCATTTCTTAATTTGTGCTTAGAAACTTGTATACTCAATTGCTGTAAGGGGCTACTTCGCCTCCGATCGTTGTCGAAGAAGGAGCCACTTAGTGCGCATGTCAACATCTTGGATTAACTGTCACTCAGGTTGTAACCAAGTAACTTTTCGTATCCTCTTTACTTTATATGTTAATTATTTTGTTTAATTAATGTGTGTATCTTTACTAACTAAAAGCAAGAGAATTGAGTTACAAATTGCAGGGCTATTCACCCCTCTAGCTGGTCTACCCGATCCTACACCTTTGCCTTAACTTCGAGTTCATCTCATTTTGGGCCTCCAAGCTATCAAACTACTAACCAACTTAGCCACATCAACACAACTTGACTCAGCTAAGTCACAGTCTTTTCCTCTCCACGAGAAACCTTCCAGCTCCTGGTCGACCTCGACCTCGACCTCGACCTCGACTCTTGGTTCGACGATCTTTCAAGCTCCATGTGCAATCTATTAAGCCCATGAACACTTGACATATAGATCAAGAACACACAAGAAGACCTATGTTAAATCTTTTTCCAACCACATCAAAACAACTAATCAAAGTTAATCACTTGGGAGATTGCACCAATAGGTTTGAATATTTTAGAGAACCCAGAGTGGAGATGCATGCACCATGAGAACTTAATTAGAATTAGGTCAATTGAACAATCAATCATTAGAATTCAAGAAACCTGCAAAGACAATAGGAATGTGGAATCACTACTTGTAACTTGGAAGTTCGGCCCACACCTTGTTGGTTCCTTGATATATGTGCTCAACTGCGTGTCAGTAGGTTACAGGTAAAATTTCTCCAATCTCTATAGAGGACGTGCTCAATTGAGGATGTGTTTATTTTTATGGCGGAGTCTGTCGACATCTTTTGGTCAAAGACCGTTGAGGAAGAATATGCCTTGAATATGGTTGGATGCTTGAAGAGATGATGACGCACTGTTTTAAAGAGAAAGCAATGCCAGCGATTTTTTTTGGCCCTAGAATACTGGTTGAGTGATTTTTTTTTTTCCAATTGTTGATGAGGGTTTAAGTCCAAGTGTTTATTCTGTTCATAAATCATCATTCAAGTGGATCGTGTTGAATCGGTTTAGTTTGTGTTAAATCAAACGGATGTTTCGCCCACTTTGATTTGTCCATATTGTTCAAACCGTTTGAAGCTCATAACAATTGGAATCGTGGCATTCAAAAATTGAATCACAAGATTCTGAAAACATTGACTAAACCTTGCAAGCTCACCTCATTCTCAACTATTATCCAAATTGACCATCTCACCCTTATCTATTGTTACTTACCATAGTCAACAGTTTCATCTCATCTTCACCACCACTCCATATACTCCAATCTTGGCCAAGAAACATCAACCCTTGACACCAATTATGAATGCCAAACCTTAATAGTTTAACACCATCTCTCAACATTGCACCATATGACTGCTTGCATGATCACCCAATTAAGAAATCATAGGATCACATGACCACCTAATTGTTCTCCATCAAGCTACATGACGCTCCAATTATGTTCTTCACTTCCATTATATTTTCTGTTAAACTACTGTAAGTTTCTTGGTTATATTCATAGGTATAACCTCATTAATTTGTTCTAGTTTTACTAAATTCTTATTTTTCTGAATGACAATTTAATGCTTTGATTTTATTTCCATTTTTCTTCCTTCTACAACAATGACCAACTGTGAGTCCCAACAACTCCACTTCTCAACAGAACCATATTTTTATATCTACTTATATTAGTCAATTAATTTTACATACAGCTTTCCCCAGCATTCACAAATTAAGTCTTTATCTATTTCTTGAGCCTTTTGTCTTAATCATTTTATTTCTTGTAAGAACAAATTTACAAATCTAATCATTTTCGTAAGAGTTTTCTTATATTTAAAGTTCCTAAACAATGTTCAATCTAACATACTAACTTTAACTATAATTATTATGTCATCATATTGAATCTGTCATTGCAAGAATCTTTTTACAAGTTTCATCTTTTTGTCCTTCAGTAATGTGCCTTCTATTGCTTGTAGTTCCTAAATACAAATAATAGTTTGTACACTGCAATAGTGAAAGTTGAGCATGGAGGTGCTCTACGTACGGAAGAAGCTCAAAGGGCAGCGCATGCCTTGCGTGTTGACTTTGAAAATGGTGGCATCCATCTTTCTGACGGTAACTAATCTTCGATTGATAACTTTTTCTTGCTATCTATTTCTCATTTTTGCTTGCTTATGATCTTATGTTTCATTTGTTGTAGAGAAACTGCGACGAATCAATCAATTGAAAATAGAGATAGCTAAGTTGGGTAAAGAGTATGCATCATCCACTTGTTTTCTCCTATTAATATTATTCTGTCAGAGATTTCTAAATTATATAGTTGTTCCTGGAGCTTGATTTATGTGTCTTATGCACAAATCTGTGTCTCACATAAGATAAAAAGTAGATATTTGAACTTTGAAGCAGGTAAGTTATCGTAGATGAGGAGACCAACACATTCTTTGATGAACCCACAGCAAACTTCAAGAATGTGTATCCTACATAGATTCTTAGATGAACACACATTGAAGTTCAAGAATGTGCTGCTATAGTGTAACTGAGCCAAACTTGCCTGCTTATGATCTGGATTCCTGGCATATAAGGGATGTCATCATTTATATATGTGTATGCGCATGAAGCCATGTGCTGGAAAATAGTCCAACACGAGCAGATGCCCTAAAAATGCCCCTAAGTTATATAAAAAGTGAAGATAAGGCCTCTTTATAGAATGACCCTGTTATGGTCCAATATTCAGTTCCCACTTAGCTTTCAAACCATTTTTTGGTGGTTGAACGTGGTTCTAAAGGTAAAATTTGAACTGTGATTTTCATGGGATCTTAATAGGCATACTTAAGAGAGAGGGCCTTACTTGGGTCTTTAAAGCAGTAAGGACCTTTTTAGGGCAATCACACCTGAAACATCAAATCAGAAATGTCAATTATGTCGGTTTGCCTCAACTATCTTTGTTGATTTAACACTGATCCTTAGTTCATTGGACTTGATATTTGTGGCTTTTAATTAGTCTGATATATTCCTTTTATAAAAATTAGCCATTAATCATTAACATTATATAGGAGAAAGGAAATCATGAGGAATGGAGTGTATATCCTTTTATATCTAAGATAAAACTTGGTAGCTATGCATTTTGAGTAGGACATTTTCTTCACTATGGGTCAAATGAGTTCTAAATCATCATCTTCTATATCTTGTGTCTCCATGCCTAGCTGCTATATTTGAGAGTGCCCTAAGACAATCACCATAGATATTGTATCATTTAATTGATAAATAACTTGATTATTTGGGTGTACAATCTCTATATATATGATTTGGTCTTAAACTTAACTAATGAATTCCATAATACAATGCGTAGCATGAGAGAAATTGTGATTGTATCACAATTAGTGGGTATCTTTTCGTGTGTAATTATGTACGTATTAAAATATTCTCTAGTCGATGAATTGATTAGATTAGACAACATTAATTTTGTATGACTAACATATGCTATGCTCCTTGGTTTATCCAAGCAGTCGGATGTTGAGAGTTAACATATGGATGCTGGTTAAGGGTAACTAGTTCATTGGATGTGTTATGTTATGAGACTTCATGTGATTTTATATATGTCAATGAAGATCTCATTGCAACTCGAGTGTAAGTTTCGTTAGACTTGAGATATTAAAGTCTATCTTGGTTATGAAGGCTTATATTTTGACATCTTAGTAATCATCTCCTAGGTGGTGCAAGTCTGGGATGATTGGGGACATGTCAATATGTCCGAAGGTGTTTGAATAGCCCACAGAGGATTCATCACTCCTTTTATAAAAGAGATGTATACCCTATGACCTCTTGTCAGGATTATTACTCTTATGACCATGTTCTTAACCAAGTGGATATAAGATGAGTTAAAGGAATAGACGCATGGTTAACTGTAGCTGTTAAAGGGTTCAAAATTGTTCTGGGATCAACTGTGATTTTCTGGTTAATTGGGGTCATGATATACTACTAAGTGCTACTCATGATTGATTCATAATTAATGGTTAATCAAAAACGACCAATATAACTGGGAACCTATTGTGTCACACGCACTACGAGTATATCCCAAAGACATAAAACAAATTTGATAATTGAATTCTCAGATTGAGAGAGACTAAGTTTGGTAGGACCAGACAAGAGAGACAAATATGGAAGATATTTGTTGGGCTAGAAGCGTTGATGACCCACGTCTCTTGTAGGCGAGTTAGATCCATATTGGTTTGATTTATAATAAACCAAAATTGGTTTTGGTTTTGAACCAATTCTATTGGTAATGGATTTGTTTGGCTTATTGGGCTTGGGTTATGACTTGCTCCCCATGTCATTGTGAAGAGGTATATAAATACTCTTTCATAGAACAAGAGAAATTAATTAAGAAAAAACCTAAAATTGTTTTAGGGTTTCTCTCTTCCTCTCTCCTCTCCCTCTTATTGCCGCCGCCCAAAGGTGGCGCCAGCCGTTCTTGTTGCCGACCTTCCCACTTTGGTAGCCAACCAGCAGCCTCCACCCGTGCTTCTAGCCATCAGAAAGCAGCTGCTGTTGCTGTGCTGCTGGACAGCAACTGGCCCTGCTGGTGCCGCTGGCCTATCTTGGCCACCGGTCACTGTTGTGCTGCCGAACAACTCCCGCCACTAGCCCCAAGTGTTGGACAACAGCTTCTCTTGTGTTGTCGAGTTGCTCAAGCTGCTAGGCACAAAGAGAGAGGGAATTTCTCTCACGGATGGAAGTAGTATCCACCCTTTGGCTAGTATCGAAGAGGAGACACGACTTGTTGCTCATGGAGTTGTCTTGAAGACAACGATTTTGAAATACCATTCCGTGTAGGGCGGCACAAATGGTTTTTACTGTTTTGACACGGGTTTTACTGATTTTACTGTTTTGACACGATAATTTCGCATGCGTCATCCTGTGCACCACACGATAGAAGGAATGTGTGTCGCGCGATAGAAGGAATCGCGACACGACGCACCCGAAAGCGTCGCAGGAGTCTCGCCTGGACGTCTCTAGGCACTCTTCACAAAAGTACCGTGTCCCAGAGGCGGAGGTGTTGTGCAATGCTTTTCCTATTCGAAAATTAAACCTACAATTTAATTAATTTAAACAATTTCCAATTGAAGTGTGATATTTTGAAAAGACTTTCATAAGCTCTAATTAAATTATCCCAATAAATATTTAAAATTATTTTTAAAAATAAATTTTATTGGTTGATATTTTGAAAATTCTTTTTTACTATTTTAAGTTTTATTTAAAAATTTCTAATAAATCAGATTTATGTTTTGATAATTTTTCTATTATTTTGTATTTTTTTACTGTTTACTGGTTAATTAATTAAATGAATAAGTAGTTAATTTATATAATTATTATTTATTAAATAACATCTTTGTAGAACTATGGAGTTGATCTAAATAGAATTTTGGAAGTACCAATACTTCCATCTGATTCAGGCTACCCTTTTTGGTATTAGTAAAGTAACATATTATGATGTATCAATTTAATTCGAGTTATTGATTGATTAATTTTCTTTAAAAAAATTATATTTAATTATTTTTTCTAACAATATTAAGTTATTCAATAATTGAGAACTTAAATAAAATTAATATACAACTTAGTTTTAAATTATATACCATAAATATATTTATCTAATAATTACTATATATAAATTAAAAAATATTGAAATTGTATCGGGTACCGTATCGTTTTAGTCTGGGACCGAAATCTCGGAACGGATTGAGATTTTCTACCTTGCTTGAAGGTATCTTGGTGGATATGAATAGAGGTAATCCTCGTTAGGATTGCTAGTTGATGCCGTTTCTGCTTAACGTCATCCCACATGTATATCTCTAAACAAAGATTTTAATTCTACGATTATGTTTGCGCATGTGTATTTCTGTGGTGTGTGTGATGCGTGTTATAATAATTTAGGAAATTATTATGCTTCTGTGGTATGTTTTACAAAAATAAATTTTTAAATGCACATAGAAACACCAACACTAGCACCTTCTTGTAGATAGTGCCAATCTAGCATGGATAAAATTATAACAGATTAAGAAGTTTCTTGGCCTCTTGTGCTAGCTTGAACCTTGGTTGGGTATACTGGCTGGAAGGGGGTGGGGATTGCGTTAGAAAGAATTTGGCTGAATTTGGGTGTACTCAAGAGTTGGGACAAACTGCAAGGAGCTTGGTCTAAGTGGGTTGAGATGACCGAGGTGCAAACGACACAATCAAAGTGAATCAGAATGACATTGATTAAGGTATCTTAAGAATTGCGATGAGGTGGGGATAAGTTTTAAGGGGTTGGTTGCACAAGGTGGAGAGAGCTTATAAGACTGCAAGTATAGACTGAAGCGGTGATGGTGATAGGCTGTTGCCAAGAATTCGACCAAAGCAGTGTTATTGTATCTTAGTATAAAGAAAGGGCTCTTGCCTCCTTTTATAGCCCTTAAAGTGAGCACCCACCTCAATTCGCAAGGTTCTACGCAACGTCTCCCAGGTAGCTTTGGTCTTGACATGTTAATTAATTTGATCTGATACATGAGAATTCCCATTGGTTAAATTCGAAGCAAGCACACATGAATCAAACTTTGTTCACATTGTTTTTTTTTTGAAAAGGTTCATGCATTAAAATGTGCAGTGAGGGAGATCCTTTACTTAGCACATGTGAGCGAAAACTATATCCGATCAGCCCCTTCTCACGGGCGGACATCAAAACATTCCTTATCCTCACAACCCACCCATGGGCAGCACCTTACCCCACCTCACTGCCCACACGGGCAACACATCCCACACAAGACATCACAAAGCAGCCCATGTTGGGCGAAAATCACAAGAGCACATCCACACATAGCAATCCACATTTGCATTTGTTCCACCTTGAGGTTATCTTGAGGATAAGTCCACGAATCGGTGCACATGAATCTGGATCTTCCGAAAAGCGTCTTCTATGTTGGTCGGTGCCCCCTCAAATCTGTATTTGTTCCTTGCCTGCCAAATAAGATAAATTGCACTAGAGATGGCAAGATACCGTGCTTTGACCATTCTTCCTTTTTCTTTATACCACTGTCCCATTACTTGGAGAAGCTCTTCCACCTCCATAAATCTGAATTTTATGCCCAACCATTGTTTTATCCTTTGCCACAAATTATTAGCATGAGAACATGCAAAGAAAAGATGGTCTATTGACTCCTCCGTTTGCCGACACATCAAACAAAGCTTGTTTTCCATATAATCCATTCTATCCGCCGTACGCAACTTCCTTTGTGCAAATAACCACACAGTGACTCGGTGCTTTAGCATGATTTCCGGCCTGCATAATGATCCCACCCAATATGGTTTGTCAATAGATCCTTTGAGAAAACCATATGCCTTACTTACTCCTTCACTTCTTGATGCAAACCATTATATAAGCTTCATATTTGCTTGGCCAACCCCATTTGATTTCAACCAAATCTTCTCTCTAATCTCTATTAGCCTTTTTATCAATGGAGAGTCACTCGATTTTGCTTCCCACGCCCAAAAAGCATCCCCCTTTATATATTGTCGGTGCACCCATTTTATCCATAAAGACTCCCTTCTTGTTTGGATCTCCCATAGCATCTTACAAAGTAATGCTTCATTCCATGCTAATGGATCTCTTAGCCCCAAACCCCCATTTTCCTTTGGCAAACATACCTTATTCCATGCAATGGGTGGGCACTTGGAATCCCATACAAACAATCGACAAAGAGCCTTGATCTTCTCAATAACCCCAATTGGAATAGAGAGTACGGATAACCAATAACACTCCACCCCTTGAATAACCGTCTTGACCAACTCCAATCTTCCAACATGTGATAGAGTCTTCTTAGGCCATGCATTCATTCTTCTTGTGATCGCCTCCAAGAGTGGACCATAATTTGCAATACGTAGTTTCTCCGCCGCTAGAGGAATGCCCAAGTATTTGAACGGAAAAGACCCTTCTTGAAATCCAAGAATATGCAATAACCGCCCCTTGGTGTTGCTATCCACCCCGGCCATGAAAACTTGTGATTTCATAGGATTAGCTTTGAGTCCCGCTTCACATCCGAATTCCTTCAAACAACCCGCAAAAAGCTCGGTTGAAGATTCATCG
The DNA here is from genome assembly GCA_024364735.1 of Boesenbergia rotunda. NCBI lineage: Eukaryota > Viridiplantae > Streptophyta > Magnoliopsida > Zingiberales > Zingiberaceae > Boesenbergia > Boesenbergia rotunda. The sequence goes on along the minus strand of JAGFNQ010001470.1, from coordinate 297,490 downwards.
ACACGTGCGAAAAGCATCAAGTCATCCGCATATATCAAGTGTGTAATTCCAACTCCTTTGCACCTTGGATGGAAGTGAAAAGAGGGCTGATCGGACGCTACTTTTATCTTCCTTGATAATACTTCAATACATAATCCGAAGAGTAGAGGAGAAATAGGATCACCTTGCCTCAATCCCCTTCTTCCGCTAAAGAAACCATAGACACCTCCATTTAAAGAGATGGAGTAGGAAGTTGTAGTGATACATTCCTTTATCCAATTGCAATATTGTTGGGGAAAACCAAAACCAACAAGAGCATTCATTACGAAATCCCAATTCACTATATCAAATGTCTTCTTGAGATCAACCTTTATCATGCATCTTGGAGAGATTCTTTTCCTTGCATACTTCCTTAGTAGTTCTTGTGTGAGGAGGACATTATCACAAATATTCCTTGGACAAAAGTCGCTTGAGCCGGATCAAGTAAGAAATCCAATACCTTAGAAAGGCGGTTCGCCAATATCTTGGTAATCACCTTATAGAATACATTGCAACAAGAGATCGGCCTATAATCCGTTACACTAATCGCATGATCCCCTTTTGACACTAAAGATATCAAGGAATTGTTCCATTGTCTCAACAATTTCCCCACCTCAAAGAACTCTTTTACCGCTGTAGTAAAATCATCTCCAATTATATCCCATGTAGAAGTAAAGAATTTTGCACTAAAACCATCCGGACCGGGGGCTTTTTCACTTCCAATGTCATGTAGCACCTTTTTTATCTCTTCCACACTTGCTTGGTTAAGTCTTCACTTTGACTTCTATTAAGGCGTCTACCCGGCATTGAGCTGCTGTCCATATGCGCACACTCTTCATTTTGGCCAAGTGTGCTATGGAAATAATCAATAAACTCTTTCGCTACTTCACCACTAGTTGTTTGATCACCATTCCTTTTCTTGAGTGTTATGATGACATTCCTCTTGTTGTTCCTTTTGACCACATTATGAAAGAATTTAGTGCATTTGTCCGCACTTCTCAAGTATACATTCTTGGCTCTTTGCTGATAGAATAGCTTCTCCGCTTCCGCAAGTTGTATTGCTTTCTTCGGATGCCACTATAATTAGGAGGGAATGTGCCCCCCGAAAGTCCCACTCTTTGTGGCTCCTCTAGAGCTTCATTCGCCCTCTTTGCCTCCTTCGAAATATGATCAAAGTGGTTTTTATTCAGCTCTCTTAATCTTCCCTTCAATCGTTGCAACTTGCTTCTTAGGATGAATTGAGCATGTCCAAAAACCGGGGCTGCCCATTTCTTCCACTATCTTCTTGTAATCCTCATGTAGACTTCACATATTCAAGAATTTGAAAGCTCTCTTAGGTGGTCTATCCTTGGGCAATATATGCACAATGGCACAAGAGTGATCTGATAAACATCCTGGCACCAAGAAGTCCACATACGCATCAAAGTCCTTAAGAAGCCAAGGGGAGTTAACCATTGCTCTATCTAACTTGCAAGAGACCTCCACTTTAGTCCAAGTATATTGACATCCAATAGATCTAAGATCCGCCATACCACATATATGAGAAAACCTTTGAAGATCCCGCATCTCATAATTATTAACCGGCAAGCCACCTTCCTTCTCATGAATGAATAAGATGGAATTGAAGTCCCCCATAACCATCCATGCACTCGAGTTGGCTTCCATAAGTTTCCCAATATCAATCAAGTTCTCCCATAGAGATCTACGATCCACTACGGAATGGAGTCCATAAATAAAAGTAACAAAGAAGCCAATTTCCGAAATCCGGCATCGAATATAGCAATGTATAAGTTGCGCCGATGTGCGAATCACCTCCACTTCCGTTCGCTGCATGTCCCAAAGAAGCACAATGCGCCCATGATCAGAAATATTGAAGTTATGCACATAATCCATACCTGAGAATTTCCTTTGTAAAATTTGCATAAGTGACTCCTCCTTTAGCTTTGTCTCTAGAAGAGCTAAGACCCGTATTTCCTTGCTCTTTAGAAGGTGTTGTACACCTCCATGTTTTAGGGACTTGTGAAAGCCTCTAATATTCCACGAAGCTATATTCATTGTCCACCATTGCGGGCTGCTCGCACCCGTGTAGTTCTTGCACTTTGTCTTCCTCTCCGTGCTCCTTGATTCGATGTCTCCCCTTGGTGAAAAGAAGTCCCTCCTGCTGTACCCTTCTCCTTCACAACCTCCGAGGCCGCATTTTGTTGTGATCTTGGGTTAGTAACTCCCGGCAGCCCCTCCACCTCTTGACCAAGCATCCCCGATCGATCCTCCTCCATGGGAATAGGGCTATGAAGGACAATTGCCATGCCACCTTGATCACCTTGTGTAGTTTGCTTTGGTACTTGATTTTGGCCTTGTTGTTGTTCGTTGAGGTGCTCTCCATCTGGCATGCGCGCTTGAGTATCTTCACCATGATAATGTTCACCATTCGACACTTGTTGTTGCGTGTCCTCATGTTGCCTTGGTCGCCATTGTTGCCATCCACGATTACCTCTACTTGTTCTACCCCAATCTCTTGCGGATTGAGACCTTGCTCTTGCATTTTGGTTCATTGGCCGACCACCATTTGCTTTGAATTGTTGCTGTCCATGCCGCATACCATCATCACCACAACACCCACTTTGATGATCAATCTTTTTACAAACATCACAAAAATGCGGCAACATCTCGTACACTATTTTGAGGTTAATCTGAGCCCCTGTGGGCAGCGCAATTGGGTACTTCAAGAACACGTTCCTCAATGCTGGAACTTCGACCATAAGCCTAGCATATTCTAAACGTTCCCTCGTACGCGTTAACTTGTCCGTGTAGAGAGGTCTTCCCACTTTCGATCCCACCATGCTTAAGACTTTTTGAGACATACAATCCGGGAGAAGACCATGTATTTGTATCTATGCCGGCACAAGCCGACAATCCTCATCAAATAAGAAACATCTTGGCATGGTCTTGAGAAAAATAGGAACCCCATACACAAAATAAGGTCCACCTTGCAACACACCTTCCATATCCTGCTTTGTCTCAAATTTATAGACTATCCACCTACTTTTATGCATGAAAAACTTGTAACGAACCTTCCAATGATTTGCAATCAAGCGAACACCATCCCTTCCGGGGTGCTGTCCCATGAAGCATCCAACAAGACAAAAACCCATTGTTTCATCCATTTCTTCAATGTCATCATACTTGAAAACTTGTCTTTCCCTTTTGGCTTCATATTGCTCTAACAAGATAGCTTCCTTGGTCTTCCTGTTGTCCTTGAAAGGGCTTGTCCAACTCCTCTTCTGCTTCTGTGGGATGCCACGCCAAGGACATCTTCCATCATCAACTCCGACAGCACCTCTGGCAGCAACTCCAACAGCCGGTTCATGTGCTTCATGAGTAGCTTGCCCCTCTTCTCTCACGTTCTCACCATGAGGAGGAGCTGCATGACCCTGTTGTTGAGGATTCAAGGTGTTTCCACGTCCTCAAGTTCCTCCCCAGCAGTTTGCTCATGCTCAGTTTCAAAAACCACCTCATCCGCCACATGTTCCGGCCCCAAATCCCCATTAGATGGCTGCCCCTCCACCACATCTAGAGTTGCCACGTTTCTAGTGGGTCTTTGACCAGAAAAACCATTCATATACCTCTTCTTCTTGACCATTCTTGGGAGAGAAAACCTGCCCCCAAGTCACCCAATGGAAAACATCGTTGTCGCCCAAGTCACCCAATGAGATCACACTTCCTTTGATTGCATGCAACTCACATCCACCTTAGTGGATTGCTGCCCAAAACCCACCAACCACGTGCCATCTGGTTGGGGGAGGGCAGCAGCTGCCCCTGGCCGGAGAAGGTGGCCGGAGCAGGCCGGAGATCGCCGGAAGACTCCAAAACTTAACCGGAAAGCCAAAAACTGCACCAAACTGCACCTTTACTCAAAACCCACCTCTAATGAAACCTCTTACCACTGTTTTACTCCTGAAAAGGTCTCCACAACAACTCCTACTCTGGCGACGTCCACCCAAGCTGTACCAAACACTTCCTACTGCCGGTAAGATGGACAGGAACCACGACCAGTCATTAGAGGGGAAGATCTCAGCAGGTTTCGACCACCGGAGCACCAAGAAACCTAGAGAGAAGTTGGAACTTCTCTTACTAAGCCTCACCCACTCCCTATCTCACCAACTCTGTTCACATTGTTGATCTCAAAGTACATGTATCAATCATATGGTGATTCCTAGAACTAGTGGGTAAAATTGCCGACACCATTTTCCATTATCTTAGGTTCTCAAAGGCCTATAGGCTCAGTGTTATTTTTGAGATTTATTCATTTGATAGCCATTATTCTTCCTTTGATCTCTGCACTATAAAACAATGACTACTAAACAAAAGGCTAATTTTTACTGGTCTCTAATCAATTGGCTGTGGTTTCTCTATGAAAAGTGGTAGTAACTCTAATACCATGTTGAGGCAGTATACGAAATTCAAGGAAAAGTAAGAGCACTAATTCTACTTGGTGTTCTATTAGTTTTTTCTTCTGACTAGGTTCTTCTGATTAGTTACCTTGAAACTCAAGTTTCTGCATCTCATTATTCAGAGGATCTTCATTTCAATAATCAATATAGTTTCACGTTGATGTTGAATAAGTTGTGCTCTTCATTTTTGTGTTTTTGGAAAAAAAATTGTTTACTTTTTTACATTCATATTTTATTCCAATTTGTCGCTAGATAATATCTTGTATATATGTTCTTTTCAGGTTCAATGAAAACATTGTACTTGATCCAGGTTTTGTTGACATTTTTCCAGCTTCTCACATACCCAAAAATATTCAACATCTTTGTAGAACCATATATAGGCCAGTTCCTGCTTCAGATGGATCTTCTAAATCAGCGATTACAAGAAAAGAGAAGGGCTATCGAATCACTACAGACTCCAGTACTTTATCCTCAATTTTGAAATGGGTGTCAGATGCTGAGGTATCCTCCCATTTGTATTTGAATCAATAAATTATTGTTTTTTCATTCTATCTATACCCAAAAAACAATCCCTTGAATGTGAAGTCCTAGCTTCCCTATGCTTGTTTACTAGTTTTTGTGTCCTTTATCTCTAGGAGTTCTTATATATGTTGGATCAAGTAATATTGAACAATATACTAGTTGTTTCTCTTTTATATTATCGATAAAATGGTAGTCCGGTGCACGAAGCTCTCGCCAATGCGGAGTCCTAGGAAAGTGTCTATTGTACGCAGCCTTACCTGCATTACAAAAAATTATTTCCGCAATTCGATCCCATGACTTCTAAATCACACAATGACAACTTTATAGGGGAAGACTCTTTTATATTATTGATGCAACACCAAAATGGAATCCTCAAATCACCATTTAGATTAAATTAATTAAAGGCGATGACTATCTAATGAATATAAAATAAAACCTACCTAGAAGAAACATTCTCAAAGGAAAATTTATTAATTAAAAATTGTTTAAAGATATTCGATTTTGTTCCCTTTTTTACATTGACAATAATTTTTTTCCTAAAAATAAAGAATTTATTTATCCTAATAGAAATTTTAATAGATTTTTTCTTAAAATAACAATTTTTAAAATTTATCCCACTATTTTCTAGGAAATATAACAATAATAACAACTAAACCTTATCTTACTAGGTGGGGTTGGCTATATAGATCATTCTACGTTATTGGGCTCTATCCTCTACTATATTATTATTATTTATATTAGATAAATTTTCTCCTGTTTTATTATTGCTAACGAAGTCTTTTTTGTCTTTCTCTTCCTTGTTTGATATGACATTACCTAATTGGAGTATGTATTGGTCGTCTAAGTACTTGTCTCATCTTAAACGTGTCAAAGTTGTCCCTCAATAGCTACAATCCCGATGATCACAAAGAAACTTATGCTCTCCATTTTAAGTTTTAACTATCTGTATTTTATGTAAGACATCTCTCAATCTTTCAATCTTTTTCAAAAATGATTCTAAATACTTAAAACTTTCAGTCACAGGCAGTTCGTCATCTCTTATCTTAACAATTGTTTCATTATGTCAATATTGCTAAAATTAAATTATTTGTCTCTATTCTACTAAGATTAAGACTTTCACTTCTAGCGTTTCCCATCACGATTCGAGTTTACATTTACTTCTTCACGTGTCTCATCTATCAAAACAATATCATTTGCAAACAACATGTACCATAACTTACAACTCGAGTTCTTATTCATTTTTGTCTTCTCTCTTACCTATTGTATCTCTTGTACACAAAATACTAATTCTTCTCCTAATCATTGTATCTACTACCTCCATTGCTTTATCAATCAGCGTTTCTATGTTCCATGTTCCAAATCTTAGACCATTAGTTTTTCTATAATATTTGTTCTTATTCAACTTATGGTGTGAGAACTCTTGCATATTTAACACTACATTTCTTATGCAGATGTAGCGTTCCTTGCATCAAGTCTCATATATTTAATTTTTAAAAATTTAAACATAATATTTTACATCCTAAAATTAGAAACTTTTGAGTTTTTTATTTTTTGTCCACCTTGAATTATGATTATGTTGAAGAAACAATATTATTTCACTGCATCTGAAAGAGATTTTTTATTTAGATCTTATCAAATAAATTATTAAAAAAGTGATATTTCATGTTCTATTAAATGCTTAAATAAATTTTAAACAATTACATAGACTAATAAAAATATCAATTCATTTCAAACAAAACTACATTATCAACACTGAAAACTTCTTGGGCTTGTGCTTTCAAATCTGAAATTGCTATAATTTTGTTGAATTTAAAGTAAAACATGCAAGGATTAGAGAATCTCTCTCTTTTTTTTTTTCAATGTTCTCTGTACAAATTGAATAAACTATGCATAAATTATCTTTAAACAAAAGAAATATGACTACTGCTAAAAATTAAACTAAAGGTTACAAACTTTTTGATTCTAAATACCGAGAGTATTAAATTAATCAACAAATAAATAAATGAACAAATATATATTAATAATATAATTAATTACTGGGTAAATAATTAATTAAATTTATGTAGATCAACTGAAATTGATTATGTTATCACTAGAAATTCAATTAAATAAGTATCAAAATTATATTGGTATGACATGATATGAAGATTTAAAACCTTGATTCCAATTGATAGTTTTTTCACTTCTTTCACTTATCGTTTTGTGAGATAATAATTTTAGCTATTTTTTCGCAATTCTTATTTTGGTTTTGGTTACTGTACTCCATATTTGGTTCCAAAATGTCAAATTTTCACATCTTTTATCTTTTTGTGAGATAATGTTTTAGCTGTTTTGGCCAATTTTAATTTTGTCAACATGAACCAGTCTGTATGGTTGTTTTTGAGTGAAACAATAGCCTGATTCCAATCTGTCATGACTTTCTAACCTGTGATTGCCAATTGATGAAAATTTTCAGTGATAGTCAAGAATCTCCATTTGGCTTAGCTTGTGAATTTATGTTGATTTTGCATGTCAGTACATAAGCAACTAAACTTTATCTAAATTGTTTACAATAGGCACACATACATGATGGTCCTCTAATGATTCTATATTTTTTCTTGTTCATCTCTAGGTAATCTGGGACTATAATTTGAATAATGTTTTACTGTGAACATCCTTGTTCATATCTTTGCTTTGTCCCCTTAGTTTAGTTTCTCATGCATGGTTTCCTAAGATGATGATGCTCTTTGCAACATTAATTTTTAACTAAGTTCCTTCAATTAATCTCCACATTCTTCTTATAATAAGAGCTACTGAATAATGAATATCCTTCTAAGCCAGTCAAATAATTCATTTTCTCAAACTATTTAGGTAAGAAAGCAATCATACATGAAGGGAAATTCCATGCCACATGCAAATCTTGATGTTCTCAATAAACTTATAAGTGCTCGTCATGAACTTGCACAGGTAGTTCTATTTTGGCGTTTCTAATTATTGCAATTCTTCGTTACTTTAGCCAAATAATTTAACTAGATTTCATTTGTTAATCATTTATACCTTAATGATTAGTAGTATTATTTTGGTAATCAATATGGTAACAAATTCTTGTATACTATTTTGTTGTTACCTTTGTTGATATCATTATGAGAAATTGTTTAATTTCCATTTTCATCTTTATTGGTTGAAAGGTCACAATTGCAGCAAAGCCATTGTTTGTTGTTCACTAGAGAAAATATATATTTCAATTCAAAGAGCAAGGCTAACTCAAGCCTTCACTTTCCCGAAAAAAGCTAAAACTCTTGCAAGTCATAATGACCTTAATCCAAATTCAAACTTGCCAATGATTAGCAAAGAAACACTGAGAATTCATTATTTGCTCACACTTCTCTGCCATAACACTCAGGGACATTTAGGGTGCGTTTGGTACGTTTATTTTCCATTTTCATTTTCCATAGAAAATGCGATTTTCCAGAAAACGTGTTTGATTTGCATTTTCTAGACTTGTTTCCAGAAAAATATATAGCGTTTTCTGGAAAATTAGAGAATGAAATAAAGCCATTTTCTAGAAAATGAGAAAATGCGGGTTTCTAGAAAATGAAAATAGAAAACAGAGCAAACCAAACGCTCCCTTAACAATTCTAAACAATACACTCGAGGACGAACATTTCCACCAAAATATCCTTCAATTTTCTAAGGAACAATTCTTTAGCAAATAAACACCTACCAATATGCTATTTATTCTTTTGGCTTTCCACACAGAATTTCACTCAGAAATGAATCATCACCAGATGATTACAGTGATCTCCCAAAAAGGTCAAAATTCTCCAGAATACTTTTGTAATAATGTAGCCCAAAGAAATTTTTAATATAAATTATGATTTTCTTGTTCATGTAAACATCGTTACTGGGTTGTTAGATGATCTCCTTGTTTCCTTATTTTGGGAAAATTTCCCAGTCTATTATTCTACTTGTTAGCTCAGTCTATCTTGTTCTATCTTTCCATTGGTGCTTGATCTTTGTTATTCTAACTTCCTAGTGGTTCATAGATAATGGAATACAAATCTTATGCTGACTTTGCAATTCGTCCTAACATGGCTGGGTCACCTGACGTTGCTATGTCATTTTTGCTTGATTTGAGCGAACATGTGAGATGCAAAGCTGATGAGGTATGTTGATGACATAAGGAGTTCATTTCCTTTTACATGCCGGCAATTAACTTGTGATTTTGATGTGTCTCATTTAGGAGTTCAATGTAATACGAGAATGCAAGAGAAAATACTTGAATGAAAGAAGTGCAGATTTGGAGCCATGGGACGAGGCATACTTTGTAGGAATGGTGAAATCTTCTGCATACAGCTTGGAGTCATCAGTATGTTAAATTGCCTCTGATATTAACTTTCGAGATTTCATTCTTTCTAAATCTTTTAGGCTATTTTCCTATGAAAGAAGGAAACAACAGCAGAAGCTATCCTGGGGAAATGTTTCCCAGGCAACCCTTCCATGACAATGGAGATAGATAACACACTGCGAGAATCATTTCCCCTACAGTGAAGGTTTCGGTTACCACTTAAATTAGCCAGAAAGCCACAAGTTGTGTGGAAGCCTTCCCAATTCAATAAAAAAGTATTTTTTAAGTTTTATAATCTTGTTTTCAAACTGTTTGTTGTCATTCAAGTTTAAACAATATAATTTTGAAATTAAAGTTTCTCTCCACCTTTCCTTCTCTCCAAGGACATTGTGAGAAGGGAAACACACTTTTTCTTTCTTCTAAGGAAATACATGTTGGGTTTTTCGGGCCACGAAAACCGCCTTTACGCGTCGCGGAAACCCCGAGAACCCAAAGCCATGGATCTCGTGCGAAGAAAAATTCCGAAACAAAAATTCACGTATTCATTTCATGCTCAAAACTCGATCTACTCCTAGATCTAAAGAGGGATAAACCATTTTTACCTTCGGTGCGTGCCACGCTTAATCCCGCTCGCTCCTTTTGGATGTCGGATCTCTAGGACGTCAAGTGCCGTCCCTCTAGAAGTATCCACGCGAACAAAGTGGATGGAGGAAACTCTTTAGGTGTGCTAGCACCTTTCAAGGGTTCGGCCAAGAGGAGAGGAAGAAGAAGAACACCAACTCTTGGAGGAGGAAGAAGAGAAGACACACCATTAGAGAAATGAAACCAAAACCATGGTTTTGTTCTCACATGTGGCCGGCCACCATAATGGCCATTAATGGCCATTAAGTGGCCGGCCATAATGGCCATTAAATGGCCATTAAGTGGCCTGCCATAACCCCCTTTCAATTTGAATTCAAATTCAAATGGGGGGTTACAACCTTTGGAGATGATGTGGAGCATCATCATTGGTCAAATACCAAGCCAAGTCATCACTTGGTCAAGTCAAGGTGAGGTGGCCTTTTGGTCAAGTCAAACTTGCCTTTTATGGACTTTTCATATTTAGTCAAGTCAAACTTGACTCCATTTCTTCTCCCATGTCAAGTCTAACTTGAAGTGGAACCAAGTCAAGTCAAACTTGATTTGGATTTGGGTCAAGTCAAACTTGTCTTTTATGGACTTTCCATATTTAGTCAAGTCAAACTTGACTCCATTTCTTCTCCCATGTCAAGTCTAACTTGAAGTGGAACCAAGTCAAGTCAAACTTGATTTGGATTTGGGTCAAGTCAAACTTGCCTTTTATGGACTTTCCATATTTAGCCAAGTCAAACTTGACTTCATTTTTTCTCCATCTATTTGTTCTTTGCGTGTGACCCTATAGGTTCTTGTAACGTTGGCAATGCTTCTAACCTCTTAGAAACATAAGCAATGAGCGGTATCTAGTAACACATCATTGCTACCCAAGTTACAAGAATGTTGAGATCCAACATCACCAATGTGACTACTAATTATGACTTTCATAATATGTGACAATGTCCTTCTATCGTCGATATCTAGATTGATCTTCTATGAAGCATAGACCGTGTCATCCTCCAATCAATCTATGTGTCTTGAACTCCAAGTAGACTCACTATAATCAAATAAGCTCAATATCTCATATTGCCTTATTTGGGCATGGCCATGCACTTAGTGATCTCACTCTATCAAGACTATGATATCTCTCCCGTTATATAGGAGGGATAGATCCCATCTACATCACTCACATCCCTCCGCATAATTTGTTACATACCCAGTAATCGCCTTTATAGTCCACCCAGTTACGGGTGACGTTTGACGAAACCAAAGTACATAACTCCTTATGTAGGGAACTATGGTGACTTCAGGTCTAAGGACTAATAGTCATACTAATAGTCACATGAGAAAGTATATGACACTCATATAACGATCCATGATACTTTCTCATGGTGGGTCATTCAGTATACATTCTTCAATGCATACTCATGTGTCAACTTGATATCTCATATCCATGACTTGTGAGATCAAGTCATCGTGTTGACCTACATGCTAGTCTCTATGCATTAACATTGTCCCTGAATGTTAATACTTGACTAGGAATAATTAAGAGTAGTGTTCTCTATATCATCTCACTATCGATTCAACCAATCGATTGATATAGATATGAACCTACTACCAAGGACGTTATTACACTTAGTTATTTGGCACCAATACAAGTAAGTATAATAACCATAATCAAATGCCTTTATATATATATATGAAATATGATACAATGAGTCCATACAACAACCATCACATGATTGGCTCTAGGGCTCTCACTAACAATCTCCCACTAGAACTAGTGCCAATCACTGTAGTATCTAATACCCAATGACTTAGTGTGACCATCATGCTTGGTCTGTGCCAAAGCCTTGGTCAAGGGATCTGCAATGTTAGCCTCTGTGGGTACTCTGCATATCTTCACATCTCCTCGATCGATGATCTCTCGAATGAGATGGAAACGCCGTAGTATGTGTTTGGTCCGCTGGTGTGAACGAGGTTCCTTAGCCTGCGCAATAGCTCCATTGTTGTCACAATAGAGCTGTACTGGGTCGGCTATGCTAGGAACCACTCCAAGCTCAGTAATGAACTTGCGGATCCAAACTGCCTCCTTTGCTGCCTCAGATGCAGCAATGTACTCAGTTTCTGTTGTAGAATCAGCAACTGTATCCTGCTTTGAACTCTTCCAGCTGACAGCGCCACCATTTAAGCAAAACACGAACCCTGACTGCGATCTGTAGTCATCCTGGTCAGTTTGGAAGCTTGCATCACTGTAACCTTTTACACTTAGCTCCTCTTCGCCTCCAAATATCAAGAAATATTCTTTAGTCCTTCTCAAGTACTTAAGAATATTCTTGACTGCTATCCAGTGACGTTCACCTGGATCTGACTGGTATCTGCTCGTCATGCTCAAACCATACGAGACATCAGGACGAGTATATAACATGGCGTACATGATAGATCCTATGGCTGAGGCATAAGGGATCTTGCTCATGCGGTCTCTCTCCTCTCTAGAAGAGGGACCTTGAGTCTTCGAAAGACTCACGCCATGTGGCACTGGCAGATTTCCCTTCTTGGAATTCTGCATGGCAAACCGTTGCAAAACGGTATCAATGTATGTACTCTGACTTAGGCCAAGCAATCTCTTAGATCTATCTCTATAGATCTTTATGCCTAGAATATAGGCTGCTTCACCTAAGTCTTTCATTGAGAAGGAATTCCCCAACCAAGTCTTCACAGACTGTAGTGAAGGAATGTCATTCCCAATGAGTAGTATGTCATCTACATACAAAACAAGGAAGACAACTGTGCTCCCACTAACCCTTTTGTAGACACAAGGTTCATCTTCATTCTTGATGAAACCAAACTGTTTGATTGCATCATCGAATCGAAGATTCCAGCTTCGAGAAGCTTGCTTTAGTCCATAAAGGGACTTATGCAGCTTGCATACTCTACCAGTATGCTTTGGATCTACAAAACCTTCAGGTTGTGTCATGTACACTTCCTCGAGGAGGTTTCCATTCAGAAACGCAGTTTTGACGTCCATCTGCCAGATCTCATAATCGTGGTATGCTGCAATAGCAAGCAAGATCCTAATGGACTTGAACATCGCGACTGGAGAAAAAGTTTCATCATAGTCAATACTATGAATTTGCTTGAAACCTTTAGCTACTAGTCTACCCTTATAGGTATGTACAAGTCCATCCATATCAGTCTTTCTCTTAAAGACCCACTTACACCCAATGGGTTTGACCCCTTCAGGTGGATCAACCAAAGTCCATACTTGGTTGGTGTACATGGAATCCATCTCGGATCTCATGGCCTCTAGCCATTTCTCAGAATCTGGGCTCATCACAGCTTCCTGATAGGAGGTAGGCTCGTTCTCAACGAGCATAACGTCATCATGGTCAGACAAGAGAAATGAGTATCTCTCAGGCTGACGACGTACCCTATCAGACCTGCGAAGAGGTAGGTCTACATGAACAGGTTGTTGTTCCACAGCTTCTTGTGCAACAACCTCATCAACCACCACACTTTGTGGTTCCTGTTCAACTTCCATCAAGGCTTCAGTGCTATTGTCCATGTCTTGAACTTCTTCAAGACTGAACGTACTCCCACTAGTCTTTCTAGAAACAAAGTCCCTTTCTAGAAATACTCCAGTCTTAGCAACAAACACTTTGTGCTGACTAGGAATGTAGAAGTAGTATTCCTTCGTTTCCTTGGGATACCCTATGAAATAACACTTATCAGATTTGGGTCCCAGTTTGTCTGAGACTTGACGTCGTACGTAGGCCTCACAACCCCAGTTTATATCATAGCAGTTTTATTTTTCCAGAACTAATGGAAAATGAAAAGAAAAATAAAAATGTAAAAAATTGCCTTCATCTTTTGAAATTCTCTACGATATAATTTATTTCTTACACAGGATGTTTGAACATCCCTATATATATATATATATATATATATATATATATATATATATATATATATATATATATATATATATATATATATATATTACTATGAAACTCATTTTTCGTGAATAAATTTCCATTTCTTTGGAAAAGTAAATGGATAAATGATAAAATAATTCATAATAAATATTACCCTTTTTTTTTAACTAGCTTCATGTGTACATCTAATCCAGCAAAGGTGGCAACAGTTCATTCCGCATTACCTTTAAGATAATTTTTATTTATTCCCTTTGAGATATAGTGCCATATTATATGTGATTTTATTATTATTATTTTTAATGCTTAGAACTATAAAATTTGGGATAATATGCATTCTTCCATCTGCATTCTAGTGTTGATCTGTTTGGCCATTGGTGCAGGCCATTGCATCATATTTCTCATTGTCTGGGTGCCTTGAGGGATTGAAAATGTTAGTTGAATCGTTATTTGGGGCAACATTTTGTCAAATTCCAATGATGCCTGGGGAATCCTGGCATCCAGATGTAGTGAAGCTATCTCTTCATCATCCTCAGGAGGTATGTATAGCTCTATCTATGCTTCTTTTGATACTCCAAAATTTTTACGACCAATGATCTGTAATTAGTCGGGAAACTTTTCTATTTTCTAATTTCATTTATAAAATATAATTCAAAAATTGAAAGAGAAATAAAATAAATATTTAGAATCGATTTTTCTTGACACATTTGAAAGTGAATGATGAGATAAATATTTATTTATTTATTTTAAAAATAAACACATGTTTTGAGAACCACTAATTGAAAATAGAAAGTTTTCACGAATCAAGTTTGAGATTTATGCTCACATTTCTTTAGAGTACTAAACATCTATTAATTCCACTCCTGAACTTGTTCTAGTTCAGTCCTTCAAAGGATGGTTTGATGTTTGTTACTGGTACCATGATCACTCCAATCTCCTTTTCATATTTTACTAGTATACCAACTGGTGTACCTTTACCAGTGCCCTGTAGAAAGAACAATCTTTTTATTAGTGGTCACTACTGGCCTAGGCTGATGTGATTAGCGTCTAAATCTATAAATACTCCTTTACTTTCTTTAAACTTCTCTGCAAGATCATGTTTGTGTTGTAGGTTCTATGATTTATGTTGATCCATCATGCTTAGTGACTTAGAATTAATGAGATGTGTGGTTGGGACAATGAAAATACATTAAGAAAAAGATTTTTCATTGTTTCTCTCCCTTGCCTTCCACTCTTCACTACTATGCTTGATCCAGAGTAAACATGCAAAAGAATTCTTGTTAAAAATTGTGTTTTGACATTGAAAATTTTGTAATTTCTAACATCACTGATTTGAGTCGCGTTGGACCTCTGTATTGTATTTCATTGGATCACAAGCCTGTGGAACCATGTTCTAGGATAATGAGAGACACTCGAGTCATGGTGCAAAGTAGCATGAAGAGAACTCATAGAACTGAAATTGGAATTGAACCACATAGAGCACTCATACACATATTGGCCTAGAATAATCAATCTAGTGTTTAAATCTGCTGCATCATTTTTCACCAATTATGCCCACTTCCCTCTCTACCATGTTGATGATTTGAAATGGAATTGATAAATACGGATGAAGGGTTCTCATCATCGAGAATGCAATTGTTGATGTTCATGAGCAACAAATATCCCATGAACATTTGTTTCCATTTTAAACTCTCTTTTTATCTCATTGTTTTAATAGATTTAAAAAATATTGTAACAAGCACTTTCATATGGGTTTGCATGCTATCTCTATAGTCTTTCTAGAGGCCTATGACAATGGGAAAATGATGGGTGCAAACCGCAAGTGTATGTGTCGTCAAGTAATGAAGATCGAATCCTCAGGACTGGCGAGTAAGTACCAACCTATTAGTCAAGCTTGATTGTCTGAACCAAATCAGGGGTTGTGAATTTGGAAACTAGAATTCCTAAAGAATTAGGAAAACATTAGAGGAAAAGGGCAGAGTGCAATCACAAAGACAGATAAGAGGAAAAGGGCAAAAGACAGAGTCAAAGTATCAGAGAGAGAGAATGATCGTAGGATTTCAGTTTTACTTTTCTGTTAGCAAGCACTAGGGTAATGTTTTAGTCCTTGTTCTCAATGATGATTCGTGTAGGTAGGTCATCCTAATTTATCAGAACGCTCACAACTAGATATCGTAACTAAATGAGGACCCTATCACAAGATCCCGTGACCTCTAATTGCCCCTCTCCTGACTACGTGACATCGCAATAGGTTTGGTCCATTAAACACAATGATAACCTAGGATTCCTTGCGGTTGTTCGAGTAGTACTTTCGTGTCCCAACACCCATGGTCACGGTACTCTACGGTTCAGAGGAAAGGGTTATCCTTTCGGTTCATCCCCAAGTCCTCTAAATTGCAATTCTCGAGCTTTTGGCGAGATCGAGTTCATATAGTAGAGCCAGAATGCAATTCAATCATATCATAGAACAAGAACCAAAACATGCAATAAAATAGGGAAATTGTGCTTACATAATAAAAGGCTACTTCCTAATCCTAGAATACAAAAATTACCCATGTGAGTGGGTTACAATCTAAAGATATGATCAAATTCGCAGAAATTCAATTACAAATCCAAAAACTAAAGCTAAGGGAAGAAAATCTTAGGTAAGGCTGTCGAATCGATGTCCTTGCCGCCCCCGATCTTCCTTTGATGTGTGAATGACCTTGGATCGCCCTTGGAACCTCTCGTTAGCGGCCTTAGGGTCCTAGGATGACCTAAAACCGAGATAGCCAACCCTAAGGGGTGAAATCCCTTAAACAGAAGCTTGAGGCGGTTGCCAGGCATGACCCGTGCTCGCTGGCACCGACGCCCATGGGCAGATCTGCGTCTTCGGAGGGTTTGACTGCCCATGCTCGTGTCATCGGGTATGGGCGCTTGTGGCAGACTCGACAACCTGAGCATGCCCATGCTGCTGGGCACAGGCAACCGCGGGTGGCTTACCGAACGGGCACGACCCATGCCGTGGGGCATAGGCGCTTGTGGCAGGTTGTGGAGTCTCTCCTCTTGAACTTTGTCTCCATATTCTGCTCCAACATCCAAAATGCTTCAACATCCAAAATGCACGGGAACAGTATCCAAGAATGGATAAACTAGAAATGAGGCAAAAAATATAATTATGATAACATATATGCACACAAAGTGGGTCAAAAATAGCGTGAATCAAATGATGAAACTCTATACTTTTCACGCTTATCAAATCCCTTAGATCTAACCTTTGCTTATCCTCAAGCAAACTCCAATCTAGAAAGTATGTGAGCCATGCCCCCCTATCTTTAGGAAGTTCATTTAATCCTATCCAATGGTATTTCTCTTAAAGTGAAGGCACTCCATCAATTTAACAAGCTTTCAAGCTAGAAGAAGTGCATGTGAATGGTTTGCTCCTAAGATCTCAATTTCCTCCTTAGTTAAGTTGTCATTCAACTGTATTCCCTAAATTTCCAACGTTAGGCACTTACTGCCACACGCGAGGGTCATCCCCTATTTCCCAACACGAAGTCTCAAAGGCATGCTCGAGTTGATAGAAATGAGGGGAATCATATCCTTTCCACTCACGACAATTATTTTTTCTTTTTTTCTTTTCAAGAATCTTGAGCAATCATCATAAATTTTCTCTCATGTTCTTTTGCTCTCTTTTCTTTCCTCATTATAGGGATTTTGAATTTCCAAATGAGCTTTCACAACATGAGCATCGTCTGGTAACTAAAGAGCTGGAAAAAGGGTCACCTATGATCACCTCGGTACTAACCAAATCAGATGAATCATGACTAAATTGTACTGTTGTTGTCTTTTTGGAGATAAACCTAAGTGAAGTGTAATGTCTATCTATTAGGTAGGCTCTGGTGAGCATTAGATTGACTCATCAACACTTAGCTAAGATCTTAAGATAGGGAAAAATGAATCACCAAAGGTAGAGAGATATGCTCACAATAATCATCAAATTTTATCTCACATAAATCATGCTTTTAGAGGACATCTACATGCTTTCTATGCTTCATTCCTATCATCAAGAAAAGCACCATGCCTAAGCAATTCTAAACATGAACTAAAAACCAAAACATGCTACAAGAACTGAAAAGACAGAACTAAAGCAGGTATCACCAAGAATATGTACAAGCGAACTCACCGCGAACTCATGCCGAAGCATCTGGAGGGGGAAATAGGGGAAGTGGTGCATCCTGGGATTGCCTCTAGCTTTGTAGTTGTAGGTCGGGTGCCAAAGGTACATCTTCTTAGTTTGAGAGGCTGCCATCTTTTCTCTCTCTTTGTGGCCTTGCTCCCACTCACACTCCCACTTCTCTCTTTGCTCTCCCATCAAATCTCTCACCTCCTCTCGGAAATTCTTTTGCTCTTCCCACTTTGCAGCCTCCTCTTCTCTCCTTCTTGCCTTCGCTTGGAAGTAAGCTTCGACCTAGGTGTAATGTGCCTTCGCCCTCTGGAAATGCCCCTCGAGGCCTCCAAGTCCAACAGACCAAGCTCCACCTTGTTGGAAGTATTGCCTCATGGAGACCTGTTTTGCATAATGCTATTAAGAACGGAAGTCGGAAAAATCATATGCACGAGTTCCCGAGGAATGCTCGGGATAAGGAAAAGAAGGTCAGTAGGCCCAGTGCGGGGTCATGATCCATGGGAATCTCCTCTCCTCTTGGATGTATCACTGAGGCATGTGGTCCCTCTAGTGGGGGCATGTGTGGCTCACCAGATTGTGGGACCGGGAGGACTCTACCTAACCTCCAATTGTCAGGGTATGTTGGGCATTCTAAAAGGTGCCCTATTCTTGACTACAAAGGCAAATGCATCCCCATTGTGCATTATCATCCTAGAGGATAGGCAAGCCCCTATATCAATGCTAGTGGGTGTCCCTCTATAGCCTTAAACCCACTCAAATCATATACCAAATTCTGTGCTACGTGGGTGATGCACCCACCCATCATAATCGTCGTGCCAGAGGGTGCCTTCCCAACCTTAGTTATGTGCCTAACAAAGTGAGCCCCATAATTAATCTGTCCACCATGTAACATTGTCCAAAGATACAATAATTTGCTCAACCTCACTATTCCGTTGTCTCCCCTAGCAAACACACTCTTAGTCATAACCCTATGCATGTACCAAAGGATTGGGGTTTCGAGATTAGAAGCTTTTGCAGTTGAGGGGTTATAGCTTCCCTCTCCAGTCGACTTTCTCCAAAAGACAGAGGGGATAAAATCTCAATGCCACCTCCTATCTCCCCTGCTTGGAAGCCCAAATTGATTGTTAAATTGTTTAAGAGTCCATGGTAATCATCGCTGAATAACATGAAGGTAATCTTTCCCCTCCATACAATGCTTTCCCGCTAAGACTTCAGCTTTTAGGGAACTAAGGAACTCAAGGGTGGTCCTAGCATAGGTGGGACATCGGATACTCATCAATTCGTCCCACCCGACTTACTTATCAGCCAATCCATATCATCCTTTATCCCTAAAACTTCCATGGTATGACTATCAATGTATTGGGAAGGTGTTATCTTTCTCTTGGCAAGCATTTCATAACGGTCTTTATGAATATTATCGTGAAAAATAATACTGTGGGGGTTACCTTTGTCGCATGACCCTTCGACTACTTGCTCCTTACCCTCCCCTTTTGGCATGGAGTATTTACCTCTTCGTGATCTCTTCATGGTTCTCCTTGGTCTTGAGGGGTGGTAGAGAAGGGTTCTAGGGTTCAAAGAAGTAGGACTAGGGCTAGGGAGGAAGATCTAGGCTTGAAAGAGAGAGTTTAGGATCAAAAGGCGAGAGCTTGGGTGAGATTGCGTTGGAGCATGGGTGGAAAGAGCTAGGGCACTGGCGTGCCCTTTTAAATCCATCAGCGCGCCACGGGCGTGCCATCAGGCATGGGTGCCCGTGGCACGTTCGGTGTTCTGGACACAGGCATGTCATCTGGCATGGGTGCTCGTGGTGAGATTGTCGATCTTGCCACGGGCCGTGCCGTTTGGCACAAGCGCTTGTGGCAGCTTCTGAAGTGATTCTTTGCTCCAATTTTTGATTTGGCGACCTGTAAACCCAAAACAATTAGATTAAAAGCCTTTTAAAAAATAAACTATAACTAGAAAATGATGCAATACTACGAAATGAAACGCTTGGGTTGTCTCCTAAGAAACGCTTGTTGAAGGTTATTAGCTTGAACCCTTTTTAGCAATTTAGCTCGAAGCTTTTGCTTTGAGGGGATTGTGTTCCCCTCCTCCAAGCGTTTCGAACTTCACAAATTCTTCTTTGGATGGAGCTCCGATCAGAATGATGTACTTGTTCGGCTTCGGAGGATCTATGTTCGGCTTTGTGTTCGGGGTCTATCAATGTGTTCCTTCGGATGTGCAAAAATTTTTTCCTCTCCTCCTGGGTCTCTATGGAGATCATTTGATAGCTTCGAGAGGTCAAAATCCAATTTGTTATCCCCCCACCGTGAATGATAACCTGTGGTTCTTCACATCGATGATAACTCCGGCGGTGGCAAGGAATGGTCTTTCGAGAATGATTGGTATGTGGGGGTCCTCCATTTCTATTACTATAAAGTTGGTTGGTATCACCATACCTACTATTTGCACCGCCACATCTTCCATGATTCCTAAAGGATACCGACATGAGTGGTTGACCAACTAGAGTGTCATGGTGGCCAACTTGAGGTCCCCTAGACCTAGTCTCTTGCACATTAAGAAGGGCATCAAACTACAAAGCTCTACTTATCTTCTTATCTCTTAATCATGGATCCTTCAGCTTCGGCGGATGTTCATGTTGAATTATTGCGTTGCACTCTTCAGTAAGTGCAATGGTCTTATAGTTCTCCTTCTCTTATGCAAGATAATATCTTTCATGAATTTGGCAAAGCGTGTCATTTGATGCAAGATTTCAATCAAAGGCACCTCCACACTAATCTTCTTCATCATTTCCAGAAATTTGCCAAATTCCTCGTCCTTTTCCTTAGCTAGCCTATAAGGAAATGGAACTGGAGGTTGGTAAGCGGGTGACGGAGGCTTCAATAATTTGTCTTCCTTTTGTTTTTTCGGTTGACTAGCCTCGTCTTCCTCTATCTCAGGTGCTTCAAATGTTGTCTTCTCAGGAGCGAGCCTCTTTGGTTCTTCTATTTGCTTCCCTCTTAAGTCTTGTAGTACCTTGCCACTCCTCAGGTTTACTGCATTGCAATTCCCCACAGGATTGACTTCAGAGTTTCCCGGAAATTGCCCAGGGGCCCTTTATACAGAATTTGTCACTTGGGCAACTTGGGTCTCAATCATCTTCGCGTAACTGGTCAATGTGTCAACTGAGGTCCTCAACTCCTTGATCATCACCTTATGATTTGAATGTTTTTGACAAAACTCCTCATTAGCTCTAGTTTGAGTCATAATAAACTATTCCATCATCCTCTCTAGGTTCGATTTTGGTGGTTGAGGCTTAGATGATTGCCCATAGTTCCCTTGGTCTTGTAGTTGCCCTTGGTTGTTTCGATATGAAAAGTTTGGGTGGCTCCTCCATCCCTAGTTGTATGTGTTGGAATAGGGGTTGTTCGGTCTCTGATTAAAATTGCTTATAGCATCCACATGCACTACTTGATTTCCTTGCATGGATGCTATCATCGAATAATTCTCCTCACTATGCCCGATATTTCCACAGACTTTGCATGAAACAACTATGGCATTGGCAAAGTTGATATGCATGGAGTCCAGCTTCTTGCTCATAGCGTCTAGTCGAGCCGCCATTAAGTCTACTTGGTTCACTTGGTGCATCCCGGAGTTTGGGTTGGAGTGCTCTTCTTATTGAAAGCCACACTTTCAACTATTGTTTCAGCCTCTAATGTTTTCTTTATGAGATCTCCTCCAGCGGCTGAGTCAAAGGATACCTTTGTTGGATAGGAAATTCCATTGAAGAAGGTATGTATCACCAACCATCTCTTGAGTCCATGATGTGGGCATTGTTGTAGAAGGCTTTTGAATCGATCTCATGCCTCAAATAAAGACTCCTCATTTTTTTTTTGCATAAAGTTGGTGATCAGATGCCTTATGTGAGCAATCTTGCTCAGCGGGTAGAACATGCTAAGGAAATGCAACTCACATTGATCCCATGTAGCAATGCACTCCTTAGGCAATTGATGAAAGCCACAACTTGGCTTTTTCTCTGAGCGAGAATGGGAAAAGCATCAGCCGAATGGCATCCACCGAAGCTCCGTTTTGCTTTAGAGTGTTGCAGATCTCTAAAAAATTTCCAAATGAAAATTTGGATCTTTCATAGGTGTGCCACTGAATTGGCTTTGCTGCACCATGCGTATGAGGGCTGGCTTAAATTCGAAATTATTGGCCTCTATTGTAGGCCAGGCTATGCTCGATCTGAAACCCTTGACGCGGGGCGATGCATAGTCTCCAAGTGCCCGTTGATTGTTCTCTCCCAGTAGGTTTGGGAGGTTCTGATTCCATAGCTTGTTGAGTTCTCAGTCTTTGATGGAAGGTATGATCAATCTCGGGGTCTAACGGTAGTAGTTTTCTTCCCTTGCAGCTCTCCACTTGTAAGAAAATATTCCTTCTGCAAAAAGAAAAGAAAGGAAATGGAGTAAGGCGGTTCAAGACAAATTTAGCAAATTAGCAAAAATAAGAACTAAGTAAAAGAAAAGGAAAACAGTCCAATTTGATTAAAACGAAATTCAGCTAATATTACTCTTAAATTAGTCCGGGTGCCAAAAACTTGGGTGCAAACCGTAAGTATATGGTCGTATTGTCAAGTAATAAATATCGAAGATTGGCGAGTAAGCACCAACCTACTAGTCAAGCTCGATCGTCTAAACCAAATCAGGGGTTGCGAATTTGGAAACTAGAATTCCTAAAGAAACAGGAAGAAATCAGAGGAAAAAGGCAGAGTGCAATCACTAAGATAGATAAGAGGAAAAGGGTAGAAGACAGAGTCCAAGTATCATAGAGAGAAAACGATCCTAGGATTTCGGTTTCGCCTTTCTGTTAGCAAGCACTAGGGTCATGTTTTAGTCTATGTTCTCTGATCTCGACCTAGCTGACGTATAGCTCGGTCGGCCAGCCTAACATCTCATAAGGATAGGTCACGACCACGAGTACTCCGACAACCCGACGTGGCAGGCCAGGGCTAGGGGCCCAAGTTCCACTCGGACTGAATCACCCGATTAGATGGCTAATCGGATGTAGTCTGAGCTAGTCCCACCTGGAAACGCCGAGTGTCCGACTCAAAGTCTGCTACTCGGTCCGGTATAATTCTGTTTTCCGAGTGACAAGTTTGCCAAGCTAGGCCCGAATACCCCATGACTCGAAATGGTGTAAATGCTTCGATCAGGCCAAGGTTTACGGTGCCGAACCGTTTCGCCCGAAACAGGCGAAACGGTTTCGTTCCGCCTGAGCGCCGAAACCGGCTCGACGAGGCCTCGCGTTTCGACGCGAGCGTCAGCTTCACGCACGCGGCGACAGCGTGATTCGCGGCGGTGACAACGAAATCGGAGGAGTTACAGCGAGGCACGGAGGCGAGCGACGGCGACGGTAGTGACAACGTGCGTTGAGCAGGCGACCGACATCGCGGGACTCCTCCGGCGTCGCCGGAGGCGTCGCCGGAAGTGCCGCCGGACGCGCTGGAGCTGCTAGACGCCCTCGCGCCTCGTCCGCCTCGTCCACAGTCCTCTTCGTCCGCCTCGTCCGCAACGCTTAGGGTATAATAAAATAATTTATTTAAATCTAAAATTTCCTTACTTAAATATCATCCTAATAAATATATAAAATTATATTTTATATTAAAAAATTAAATAAGTTTATTAATTAATTTTCTGAATTTTTAAAATATTATTTAAAAATTCTAAAAAAATTTTAAAAATCTAAAAAAAATGTAACAATTCATTTTATATTTTGATATTTTTTATTATTTTTATTTTTAATGTTTTAGTATTTAATTAACATTTTAATATTTTTATCATTATATATATATTATTTAAATTAATTAATTTATATAATTATTATATATAAAGTAGTATTTTAGTTAATTTATATACTTATTAGTTATTATAGCATATTAATGTTTCAATTTTAATTCGAATTATTAATAAATCAATTTTATTAAAAAAATTATATTTAATTATTTTTTCTAACAATATTAGGTTGTTTAATAATTTGAGAACTTATATAAAATCAATATTCAACTTATTTTTAATTATACACAATAAATATATTTATCTAATAATCAATATATATATATATATATATATATATATATACCGAAACCATATCGGCACGACATGATACGATACCGAAACCGTATCGTTCCGGTCTGGGACCGAAACCTCGGCACGGGTCGAGATTTTAAACCTTGGATTAGGCTGCATAGCTAGTTTCCACTCGGGGTAGCCGGTCGGCGCTCCGACTCGGGAGTTATCGTTATTTGAGACAATACCTACCCCTTGACACTATACTGATAAAGGTGGTATGAGAGTCGGTGCAGGATGGCTCCGGCCTGACATCAATCGTGTCCGAATCACGGATATCCCGCTCACACAGTACTTGCCTGACAAACTCTGGGAATCGTACCATGGCACCCCTGCCCATGTCAGAATGGGCGGTGTTGGTCGGCGAGCTGACAGTGACCCCTAGGGGTGTCAAAAATCAACACGACCCGACGACCCAACCCGAATCGACCCGAAAAAAATCGGGTTTGGGTTGAAAATTTTCGAGTTCGGGTCGGGTTCGGGTTGGGGGGTTTCGGGTTGGGTTCGGGTCGGGTTCGGGTTGACCCGAATTTAATATTGTGGATTTTTTGGGGTTAAATGAAATTTTATTATGAAAATTAAGATATTTTTATGTATATTAATATCAATATAGTATGATCATGATGAAGTATTGAGATAAAAGTGAAGAATTATAGGGAAAATGGCGAAAAAAGACGTTTTGAATCGGTTTTTTCAGGTTATTCGGGTCGGGTCGGGTTGGTCGGGTTCGGGTTTGGGGGTTTCGGGTTGAAATCGGGTTCGGGTCGGGTTCGGGTTGGGTGTTTAAAAATTTTTTTTTTCCCAACCCGACCCGAACCCGACCCGACCCACCCGAATTGACACCCCTAGTGGCCCCTGATCCTGTCCCCACATGAGACAAAATGTGGCAGAAGCAGGGCAGAGGCTGTCGGCTCCCCCGGCTATAAGGCTCTCCTCCCTTTGCCCGCAGGTACGCGCGAGATCCTCTTGCTACAGTTCTTATTCAGTTTTCGTCTTCTCCACTAGGGGTGTCAATTCGGGTGGGTCGGGTCGAGTTGGGAAAATTTTTTTTTTTAAACACCCAACCCGAACCCGACCCGAACCTGATTTCAAACCGAAACCCCCAAACCCGAACCCGAACCCGACCAACCCGACCCGACCCGAAGAACCTGAAAAAACCGATTCAAAATGTCTTTTTTCGCCATTTTCCCTATAATTCTTCACTTTTATCTCAATACTTCATCATGATCATACTATATTGATATTAATATACATAAAAATATCTTAATTTTCATAATAAAATTTGATTTAACCCCAAAAAATCCACAAAATATTAAATTCGGGTCAACCCGAATCCGACCCGAACCCGACCTGAAATTTTTCAACCCGAAACCCCCCAACCCGAACCCGACCCGAACCCGAAAATTATCAACCCGAACCCGATTTTTTTCGGGTCGATTCGGGTTGGGTCGTCGGGTCGTGTTGATTTTTGACACCCCTATTCTCCACCGGATACTGACTTGATTGTCGGAGGGCCTTGCCGGGGAATTCTCCCGGTGGGTTGTTGACGGTCATCTTTCTCGCAGTTCTCAGAACTAGCAGGAGAAGTTCTCGGGCCTCCTCGCTCTTCGACAGGATCATATTTGGCGCTAGAAGGAGGGCAATTCGCCTGATCGAGAGCACAAGATGGAAGATCCCAACCGATTGACGTTGACAATCACGCCAGAGGAGTACGAGTTCCTTATGGCTGCCTGAGCCCAGAAGACTCCCAGTTGCCTTTGCATGCGAGTAGCCCGGCAACTCGGTTTCTCGAGCACTCGGCCTTAGGCAACTCGGCGGGTCGGGGGAACTCTGCCCGACCAGAGGGCGCTTCAATCCCTTTCCCGGTTCCCCCCGGCATTTTACCGAGCCAGAGGCGATGAGACTCACTCCAATCCCGCTGAGGCATCCACATCCAGTCAAACACACCGGCAGCGCCCAGATAAGGGGCTGACCCCCCACCGGCTATCCCAGCACGTTGCCCCTTTTCCTCACAGATCATCGAGGACCCGATCCCCAAGCACCTCCGATTCTTCACCATACCGGAGTACTCTGGAACAAGCGATCCCGAGGAGCATCTCATGAAGTTAGAGAGTGCCGCCTTGCTTCACCAGTATCCAGAGGGCGTCAAATGCCGTGCTTTTCTAACGACCTTGTCGGGGCCGACTTAGCGATGGTTCAATTGGCTCTCGAGTGGGTTCGTGTTCAGTTTCGAGGAGCTCAAGAGGTTGTTCTTGCAGCACTTCGCGAGCCGTCGGAGGCACCATAAAACCAGTCTCAACCTGTTCGCGCTAAAGCAATGTCCGAAAGAGTCGCTCCGAGCCTACATCAAGAGGATCAATGGAGTAGCCATGGACGTGCCGATCGCCACCCCTGAGGTGCTGATCAACGTATTCTCCCAGGGGTTACAAGAGGGAGATTTCTTCGGTTCGTTGATCAGGAAGCCCCCAAAGGACTTTGACAGTCTACTGGGAAAAGCTGTCAAGTACATCAACGTGGAGGAAGGCCAAGCCGCCCAGAAAAAGGAGGACGGTATTGCCCCAACACCAAGTCTCGCACAGCACAATCGCTCTCCGAGCGGACCTATCTGTAGCCCTAGAGGGGCAATCGACTGGGTGGGGATGGAACGGAGACACGTGCAGCAAGTTGCTCAAGGGTGCTTGCTGACAATATGGAGGCCTTACTGCGCTTTCCACCAGAGCAACACAGCACCGAGGAATGCCAACAGGCCGGGAGAGGTCGGGCCCCTTAGCTCGGGGACGGGGCCGCCAGGTCTCCCCGGGACGTGGCTTAGGTTGGGGAAGTCCCTTGGCCGTACCGGCGGCAGGAGAGCCTAGGTGGAACACACCGATCGCTCACAACCTATTCCCCTTGGAAGAGCAAGCTAAGCCCGAAGAGATGGACGAAGAACAAGCTAACTAGCAAAATGTCGTCCGAGGAGGGGTTCATGTTATCTCGAGTGGGCCGACCGGAGGAGATTCGAATCGAGCCCGAAAGGCCTAGGTACGTTGATTGGAAATTCACCAGGTGGGGACGAGCGCCGCTCAGGCACAAGGTCCTCAGATCAATTTTGGGTCACAAGACCTACAAGGATTGGAGGTCCCCCATGACGACCCCTTGGTCATCACGACCGTGATCGCCAACTATCAGGTCCACCGCACCATCGTGGGCACGGTCAACTCGGTCAACATACTGTACAAGAAAGCGTTCGACCAGTTGCAGATTGAGCCATCCCAGTTGGATTTGGTGGCCACACCCTTGTTCGAATTCATTGGGAATCAGATGCAGTCGATCGGACAGATATGTCTGGTCGTGTCCTTAGGCGAAGAGCCCCTGAAGAGAACTAGATGGTCCACTTTTCTAATAGTGGACGCTCCTTTAGCCTACAACATGATCTTGGGACGACCGACCCTCAATGAGTTTCGAGCTGCGGTCTCGACATTCTATCTCAAGATAAAGTTCCCGGTCGGCGATAAAGTCGGGGAAGTTAAAGGAGACCAACGAGTGGCACGTCGATGTTACGTAGACGTTGTCCGGACCGAAAGTCAGAAGTCCCAGCGAACATTCACTAGCTGTAACATGGTGCAGGCCTCCCCTTGGACTGAACTGCACGAGGACAAGGAGGAAGCTTAGCTACTCCCTGACCGGGTTGAGACCAATGTCAGGATAGCTGCGGGCTTGCCTGACGAATTAAAGAAGCCACTGTTGGATTGCCTGGCGCGGAACCAGGATGTATTCGCCTGGTTGGTGAAGGATCTTAAGGGAGTCCGACCAGAAGTAGCCGAACACCATTTGCACATGTACCCGAATGCTCGATCGGTCAAACAACGTAAGAGGGATTTCAACACCTAACAGAACAAGGTCATCCGGGTGGAGATTGAGAAGTTGTTGGAGGCCGCGCATATTAGAGAGGTCCAGTTCCCGACCTGGCTAGCCAATGTGGTCTTAGTGACCAGCCTGATAATAAGTGGCAAGTCTGCATCGACTTCCGGGACCTCAACCGAGCTTGTCCGAAGGACTGCTATCCCTTGCCAAGGATTGACCAGATGGTCGACTCGACTGCTGGTAGTGAACTCATCTCTATGCTGGGCGCATATCAAGACTACCACCAAGTGCCCCTAGCTGTCGAGGATCAGGAGAAGGTCTGCTTCATCACGGCAGATGGTACGTATTGTTATACTGTCATGCCGTTCGGGCTCAAGAATGCAGGTGCTACTAAAAGATTTGCTCTTTTTATAAGATCATCTATATTTTGAAAAGAGAATCGCCACTACACTAGGTGCCTGTTTATATTAGTATATGCATAAAGTCCATTACTTCGCATTGTAGATAACATGGTGTGTGGTGTCACACGGAAGATCATGTTATCAATTCCTTGCCTAGTATAAGTAGAGGCTCACAACCGAGGTGAAATTGGATTTTCTGTATTTTCATATATTGGTTATGTGCTTGGTTGTGTGGTTGTGCTAAGTTAAAATTCCTCGAAATAAATTACTAAGTGGGAGAGGGACCCTAAGGGTCCCATGACCTCCATTGCAATATGATATGTGATGCGAACAAGCCCGCGCGTTGGCTCTGAGTGCCTTCCTCCATAACGGATAGGCTTGTTCTGCGGACGGATCACAAGGTCAGAAAAGATTATAGAGGATTATTGAAGAGCGTGTGTACTTTCCCAACGGAAGACACATAATCCTAAATAATTCTCTTAGTGTCGTGCAATGATAAACACTTAGATACAATTATTAGTATCCTCCCCAACGGAGTCACTGCTAATAACTTGTAGGGCTGAAGTTGACCAACTATTAGTCTTACTTGTCAAAAGTTAGGTTGACAAGATAGTAAGATTAATGGGTAAAACCTTCTCTAACGAATGTAGAGTTTGTATACGTCCACACTAACGTGGCATGCAAATTCTCGGTGTTGGAGGTGTTGGTTGATTTCGAAAATTTATTATTTTGAGGAATCAATTTATTTTCAATTTCTAAAGTAGTGTATGTTGTGATTCTTAGGATTTTCAAAATAGCCTTTAACCCACTAGCGACCATACTTAAGGAAAATAAACTTACTGGCCCCAATTACATATACTGGAAAAGAAACTTGGACATTGTCCTTATTGCTGAAGAGTACAAATATGTGCTCTTCGAAGAATGTCCTGAAGATGATGACCCACCTCAATGAGATTGAGGTCCTTGGAGGACAAATCGACGGGGAAACCCAGGTCGATAAAATACTCCAATCTTTGCCTAGAAGTTTTGAGCAGTTCCGGCTCAACTATAACATGAATAAGCATGAGTATATGTTGAGGGAACTACTAGGAGAGCTCCAGGTGGCAGAGGGGCTCTTTCGTCAGGGTTCACAGGCCTTGGTCACTCAAAAGCTTTCTACTTCTGTACCGAAAGACAGGAAGAAGAAGAAACAAGGTGAGTCCAAGAAGGCAGCAGAATCGCAAGGACCTCAGGCTGGTGTGAAGAAGCCGAAAGGCAAGTGCTTCCCGAGTTAGTAGACTGGACATTGGAAGACGAACTGTCCTCGTCGTCAAGAGAAAGGTATATCTTTTTCTTTTGTCGTTGTAACATGTTTAGCGGTGTTATCTATCAGTACTTGGTGTGTAGATACGGATGCCACTAAACATGTCTATAATTCTTTGTAGAGTTCCAGGAAACCCAACGACTAGCTGAGGAAGAAATTACCGTCTACATGGGATATGCTACGGAGGTGGCGACTATTGCAGTGGGAGTTATTTATTTGTCTTTAGATAGGAAAATAAAGTTTTGGTTTTAAGAAGATTGCTTTTATGTACCTAATTTTTAGAAAGAACTTTGGTTCAGTTTCTGAAATAATGGATATTATATTGCTTTTTGTTATGAAAAGTGGAATAGAAAGATTATCTGTTTAGGAACATGGATAAACAATTTAAGCAATTAGAACCAAAATCTCCCATGATGCAAATAGTAGCTAATAGCTCATCATCTAATCAAAATAAGAGAAAGATTCCTTCCAAGATGAACCAAACATGTCTTTGGCATCTAAGGCTTAGACATATTAACCTTAGTAGGATTCAAAGGTTGATAGCCGATGGACCCTCGGGTTCATTGGTAGTAGGAGACTTCCTAACCTTTGAATTTTGCTTGGAAGGTAAGATGACCAAGAGGCCTTTCAAGGCTAAGGGGTATAGGGCCAAAGATATGTTAGAATTGGTTCTTCTTGATTTGTGTGATCCTATGCCTATCCAGGAAAGAGATAGCTTTGAATACTTCGTGAGACGAATATTCAAAAGTATGGATACGTTAACTTGATGGCCGTAAGTTGAATCTTTGATTAGTTCAAAAAATTCAAGACGGTTGTGGAGAAACATCAAGGTAAAGGTATCAAGACACTATGATCCGATCATGGTGGTGGGTACCTCTTGGGAAAGTTTAGGACTTACTTATCAGAGACTGTGATTCAATCTCAATTGACTGCACCCGGTACACCCCAACAAAACGGTGCAGCAGAGTGAAGGAAAAGAGCTCTTATGAAAATGGTTAGGACAATGATGAGTTGCTCCGAGTTGTCGAATTCGTTCTGGGGATAAGCTCTGGAAACGACAACGTACATACTTGATACCATCTAGGCCAGTCCTCCCGAGGTGGCCTCGGGAGCCTTCGGCTCGGTATACCTCAGAGGCCTGTCTTCCTGAGTGGGAGGTCGGGAGCCTGACTTCTATATCACACAGTTATATACAACTCATAATAAATCTTGTCCTACTTCTATATCACATATAAAAGTACAAAAACTTTGTACGATCTTTCGCAACCTCGCTCTGATACCACTGTTGGGATCTCCCGGCACCAAAACACAAAACGCAGCGGAAACAAGATCCCTCAAGCGATCCATGCGAAAGAAAAACTCGTACAAAGTTCATATATCTAATAGATCTATCTAAAGTGTATACCTTTGGAGCGTGCCCTTATGTAAATAGGTGGAGCCCATATGTAAATATGGGGGTTGGTGAGGAAGTTCAATTAAGATCCTTTAGTGGAATGAATCTTAATTAATGGATCGGGTTTAGATCCATTTGTGGGCCAAGATCCAACTCCTCCTCTTGGTCCCTACCGTAGCCCTATATATCCCATGTGGCATGAAACCAAGTTTAATGAGAAAATCCAATAGATCACAAGAAACCCTAGGCCTCTCCCCTCTCTCCCCTCTCTCTCTCTCTCTTCCCCTCTCTCGGCGCCGACTGTTGATTCATGCAAGATAATTGCTTCATGCAATTTCCACCAAGGTGAAAGAAGGTTGCATCTCTTGTAGTGCAATTTTCTGATTGGAAGATAGAAATTGCATGGCAATAGTTGGCTGGAGAAAGGGAGGAGAAAACAAAACTGCCACAGCAATTGAAATTGCCTCTCACGGCAATTTTAGAGCCGCAATGGTTGACTCTCATGGCATTTTGCCTCTTACGGCAATTGTCGGCATTGCATCTCCAGCCGCAATGTTTGACTCACGCGGGTGAGCAACTACTTGGCGCCGGCTGTTGTCAATGGAGATGCTGTGGCGTGAGTTTTCTGTGGAGAAGAACAATGGTTCACGTGATTTTCTCAAAGGAAGAAAAGTTACGCGTGTATCTTTTCTCGAGGGAAGAGAATTGCGTGATCTTGAGTTGCTCACATAATTTTCTCAAAGGAGGAGAGGTTGCGCACACAACTTTTCTTAAGGGAAGAAAATTACATGAGCTTGAGAGGGAGCAGTGATTTTTCTCAAGGGAGAAAAGTTGCTTACGCAATTTTTCTCAAGGGAAGAAAACTTTGCCGAGTAGGGTTTGTGTTTTAGATTATCTTCTTCCTAGGAGTGGCCGGCGGCATCCATTTGGTTAGGGATTGGTTGGCACAAGGAGAAGGGATCGACTTGGTGACCACAGTTCTTGGTAGATCGTCGCCCACACGACGTCCAAGAGGGGAGGGTCATACGGTAGAAGATCGCGAGGTAATCGGGAAGCTATAATCTCTTCCCAAGCTCCTTTGTTTATTTTGTGCCATGTTTAATTGCCTCGTCATTTCATGTTAATTAGTTAATTATTTTGATTGTTTGTCATGGTTAATAATTAACTAATTGGACCCCGACCATAAACACAAAAGCCGGCGATCCACTCGTCGGCTTTTCCGGGGTCGAACGATCAAGCAAATTACAAGACTTGATTTTTGTGATTGACCGAGTTATAATTTGGATCGTTCGATACGGTACGAGATGGTCGTTAGGAGACGAGTCTCCATTCGGATTATTTTTTTTTAATCCGTAGACATGGATAGGTCTTTCAAGGACGACTAAGTTTTCGCTAAGGAAACCCGCCAAGCCATACCCAACACAGTGACCGATTGCAGGCATTCGTCGAGACCTATGAGAAATTGAAGTC
Source organism: Boesenbergia rotunda (assembly GCA_024364735.1). Lineage (NCBI taxonomy): Eukaryota > Viridiplantae > Streptophyta > Magnoliopsida > Zingiberales > Zingiberaceae > Boesenbergia > Boesenbergia rotunda. Next base: position 264,949 of record JAGFNQ010001470.1, on the reverse strand, counting down.
CGGGTTCCAGGAGGTCCAATTACAGAAGATCCCCAGAGAAAGTAACCTTCGGGCCGACGAACTAGCTAAACTAGTTAGTGCAGTAGGCTCCTGGGTGCTTCCTCAACCGATCAGTCACACAATATTGGTGATGCACATAGAGCAACAAACATAGTTGGAGCTTGAGACAGATTGGAGGGCACCACTGATTGCCTACATGATGAACGGGACGCTCTCGGCCGACTGGGAGGAGGCCCGGCTCTTAAGAAAGCGAGCACTTCAATATTCCTTGATAGGGGATTCATTATATAAGAGGGCCTTTATCTGACCACTGCTTAAATGTTTAGGCGACGAAGTTGTTGACTACGTGTTCAAGGAGATACATATGGGGATCTGTGGTAGTCATGCAGGAGGAAGGGCTGTGGCTCGGAAAGCGCTGCTCTCGGGGTATTATTGGCCAACCTTACAGAAGGATGCCTATCGGCTAGTCTCTACATGCTTGTCATGCCAGAAGCACCACAACCTCCCCTATCGACCGGTCGAGATGATGAAAGCATCGGTGGTCTCTTGCCCATTCGACCAATGGGGAATGGACATAGTAGGACCTTTATCTACAGCTCCTGCTCAGAAGAGAATTTTATTAGTGGCAGTGGACTACTTTTCTAAATTGATAGAAGCGGAGGCACTGGCGTGCATCACCGAGCAGGCGGTGATTAAGTTTCTATGGCAGAACATTTTATGCCGATACAGAATCCTCACAAGTTGGTCTCGGACAATGAGAGACAATTCCAGGGTAGAAAAATCAAGGAATGGTGCTCGGCTTATGACATTCAACAGTCTTTCACTTCTGTGGCATACCTGTAGAGTAACGGTCAGGTAGAAGTTGCCAATCGGGAAATCCTGAGGGGGTTGAAGACAAAGTTAGATCACGCAGGCGGCACGCGGGCAGATGAGTTACCCAACATCTTGTGAGCTCAGCGGACCACGCCGAGGGAGACTACGAGTCACACGCCTTTCCAGTTGGTCTATGGGAGCGAGGCAGTGGTGCCTGTTCAAGTTGGGTGTGAGTCCGATCGGCGGAAGGCGTATGATGAAGAAAACGCGGAGAGAAGACACTTGGAGCTGGATCTGGTAGAAGAAATCCGAGAGAAAGCTCCCACCCGGATGTTCGCTTATCGCCAAAGAATGAAGCGGAGATATGATCGAAAAGTGTTGGCTAGGACATTTCAGGTCGGCGATCTCGTATGGAAGAGGATAAAGCCGGTCGGCGAGGTCAGCAAACTGGAACCCCAATGGGGAGGGCCTTTTAAGGTAATCCAAAAGCTGGCCTCCGGAGCATACTACTTGGAAAACCAGCAAGGAAAGAAGCTGGACTGACCCTGGAATGCCATTCATCTCCAGCCCTACAGAGAGCCACAGTGAGGTTGTGTGAGTCTGTTGTATTACCCAACTCTGTAATATTAATGAATCGTCGTGGTCCTCATAACATGTGCAGACATTCCAGACCATAGTAATCAAAAGCGCTCGCTTCGCGCGCTTAAGCGCAACGCGCAGCGAAACAAGACTGCGTCGCTTCTGTGAACGCGGAAGCGAGCGGGATCGACGAAGCGGCGCTTCGCGCGACGTGCGAAGCGTTCTTGCGCGACGCGCGGCGCGATCTTTGGCAACATCGCACGCTTCCGGCGACGCCGGAAGCAACATCGCACGCCTTTGGCGCCACCGGAAGCATCTGGCGACGCTTTCGGCGCCGCCGGAGGCGTGCGACGCTGCTTCCGGTGGCGCCGGAGGCGTCCCGCGAAGCATATTTTGTTTTTTTATTATTTTTTAAAAAATATTTCCTCAAAAAATCAAACAATTCCTCAAAAAATCTTATAAATTTTATTAATTCATATAAAATAAATTTAAAATTTTAAAAATTATTTTTAAAATGAAAACTTCATTAAAAGTTTTAAATCAGATTCAAAAAATTAAATCAGATTTATATGTTTAAAATTTAAATCAGATTTATAATACATATATTTAAAATTTAAATCAGATTTATAATAAATATATTTAAAATAAAAATTCTAATAAATTTTATTAATTCATTTAAATTAAAAATTCATATTTAGATATATATTTAAATTTTAAAATAAAAAATTATAATAAATTTAATTAATTCATATAAATCAGATTTATATTTTGATAATAATTTTTTTTCCAGTTTTATATAAATATATAATAATTCAATGACTTTTGATAGATATAATAGTCCTTTTGTTTATTACGCTGTTTTCCATAAAGCCTACGCTTCGCTTTGCGCTTTAAGCCCCAAGACCCTTGAGTGCTTTTTTGCGCCTTACGCTTGTGACAACTATGTTCCAGACTCTCGCTTTGTCAGCGAGTTATAAGTGGGCATGCCACCATGCCATCACTTGGCTTGGTGTCCCCGATCGGACGCGTGGCGACCCACGCTCCTTAGAATCGATTGACCAAGTGTCTAGACTCTTGCTTTGTCAGCGAGTTATAAGTGGGCATGCCCCCACTCCACCACTTGGCTCGGTGTCCCCAATCGAACGCGTGGCGACCCATGCTCCCTAGAATCGGACCGACCAAGTGTCCAGACTCTCGCTTGGTTAGCGAGTTATAAGTGGGCATGCTCCCACGCCACCATGTGGCTCGGTGTCCCCGAGCGGACGCGTGGCAACCTACGCTCTTTGGAATCGAGCCGACCGAGTGCTCACGGTCCCGCTGAGTTGCCAAGTAGCGGGCGGGCTAGCTTCATGCCTTTGCCTAACTTATGGCGCTCTGCAGAATCTCGTAATCTTTGACAAGGATGGTAGTCCCTCGAGCCGACCTCGCGAAGGGCAGAATGGTTGGAAAGGACCCGAATTCAAGCAAAGTCTAATCATTTGCAAAGACAAGAAGCCACACTAAAATACACATACAAGGGGTAAAAGTACGATCTATATTAAGTCGATGGAGCATTACAAAAATAAGGAAACATCCTCTACAAAAGGAAATAGGAAAAGAATTACAGTCAAAATGCCCTGAGCCCTCAGTCGAATGGGCGGTGAGCCTCCTCAGGTAGCTGCTGCGTCAGGCCGAACAACTTTACTGTGTTGACCGGGAGCTAGGGAGGAAGGTGCCCGCTCTGCTTAAGCTGATCAAAGGTGCTGATCATTTGCTGCTTAAGCAGTGGGTTCACCTGAGCAGCGAGTTGTTTACTGAACGCCGCTAAGTTGATGTACTCAACTCGGTGGGCGTTCAGCCGCGCCGCCTCCCCTGCCTTGTACGCCCGCAGGTCTTCAAGCTCCGCCCTAGCAGCTTCCCACTCGGCTTGCTGTGCACGGAGCCGACTGAGCTCTTCGGCCTGGGCATTTAGCTCCTTGTCTTGGCTGGTTAGTTCGACAACCAGCGAGCCTGCCTTCTCAGCTCGGGTCGCCATCTCCTCCCTTAGCCTCAACTCCGCTAGCAGGGTCTCGGTGGACTGGGACAGTTGGAGGAGCTTGGCCTTCTTCTGGTTCAGTTCCTTGAGCGTCTGAGTTTGGAAAGCCCACGCCTTCTGCTCGGCATACTCCAAGGTGGAGATCCGGCTCTGTGCTTGGGCCACCGCCGAGTCAGAAGACTCAACTTGAATTTTCGCCACATCCAATTGATCCTCGGCATGCGCCAACCTGTCCTGCAACGCTATGATTTCAACCCGCACATCGTTCAGCGTAACTTCATTGGAAACCATCCGAGTATGGCGTCCGCCGAGTCTCAAGCTGCTCCACTCGACGCTCGGCGGTCACCCGAGCTTGGGCATGGGCTACCAGAGCTATTAACAGGTTGTGGCAAGAATCCCAGAACTGCACACAAAGGAAAATGCAATGAGCTTTAGTTAAAAAGGAGAAATGCAATAAAATAAGGAAAAAAACATACCTGAGTGGCCTCCAAAAAGAAGACATTATCCTTACTGTTGGGGCCCCGATAATAGGACTCTCAGACTCCCTAGATGTAGCAGTCGACCATCGGTCCGTAGAGATGATGTTCCTGGGACTGGTTGGGCAAGTCCCCGGTCGACCTCTCCAGGCGGGGGTCGGCTAGCGAAGGCACCAGGACGTGCATTGGCGGCTGGTTGATCTGACCTTCCGCAGGTGGAGACCTCGAGTCTCGTGGAAGGGGGAAGTCAGACGCACAGGAGGAAGCTGTTCGGGTAGGGACCTCCACAGGTGCTGAAGGTCCAGCCGCAGTTTTCTTCTTCTTCTTGGGGTGGTTGTTGGAGGAAGGCCCGACTGGGACATCGGCCGGCGCAGCGTGTTCCGGACTAGTGGCTCGGGCCCGGTGACGCCTCAAGGCGAGGGGCTGATCCTCCACCTCCATTTGCTCGGGGTCGGCGCTCGGCGCGGCTTCCGGACAGGCAGGGGATGGTGCAGGCGTAGGAACTGACGCGAGAGGAGTCACTGCGCGCTGCTCCAATTGCGCGCTGACTCGAGACTCCAGCTTGGCGTCATCCATACCGAAGCCTTCTTCCAGAGCTGCCGTGAACATCATGGTTGCTGCAAAATAGTAAAATCTTAGTTAGCTATAAATATTCAAAGGAAAGACAAGAAAATATACCGAGTGATGTGGGTCGGGGGGCTGGCATTTGGCTGAGGCCGAAGGTGTAGAGGATCTCTTCCTGCAGGAGATTCACCCCATGGAAACGCCAACCACTGAGTTTGGAGATGGCCGAGTGGTAGGCAGGCGGAGAGCGGTAATCGTTAGGGAGAGGGGGAGATGGTGACAGGTCTTCGACCCAGGTAGTTGGCCAACTCAGGGTCGGGATGGTATTGATAAAGAAAAAGCGGGCCTTCCAACCTTTGTTGGAGGTCGAAAGCTTTGCCTAAAACGAGGTCTTGGCTCGGGCTTGGAAAAAGAAGTCGCCCGACTCTTGTTTCTTGGGGTAATAAATGAAATGAAAGATTTCAGAAAGTAGGGGAATTTGGTACAAGGAGAAAATAACGACCGACCCGCGGATTAGGCGGATGACGTTTGGGGCCAATTGGGAGAGAGGGATTTGGAAATACCGGCAAACGGAGGAAATGAAAGGGTGAAGAGGAAAATGAAGGCCGACCTGGAGATGGTCTTGAGAAATGGTTATGTAGCTAAGGGGAGCGCTCTCGGGCCGATCAGTCAGGTCGGGAAGGATGAGTTTGTGGTTGACGGGATCTGATATTCCGACCGAAGTCGGTCGAGGTCTTGGGAATAGAGATCGGACACCATGGTGGCATACCAAGGGCCGAGGGTCGAGGAAGAGGAAGCCATGAAAAGACACAAGGATAGATGAACTAACGAGAAAGCGGAGGGTCGCTGGAAAGAGCCGAAGGGTAAAAAGCAAGGCGGCGGTATATTCCCTATCGTTGCCGGAGAAGGAAGCCGGAACCCTAGCAGAACACTCAAACAGCAGGAGGACGAGGTAAAAATGAGACGGTGAAAGGCAAGGCGGTGGTATATATAGAGCCGAAGGGTGGATGTCGGTCGTCCGATGATGATTTGGTAAAAAGGCTGGATTAGATCAGAGCTGTCCATCTCCGCCATAAATGAACCTTGGGAAAGCACACGATGTGCGCGGCGTGCGTTCCTGGTGACTGATAGCGAACGTTTTGGTACTCGGGAACACTAATAGCTATGAGACACGTGGCCCTCGTCAATTAATGGAAGGATACGAACCGATCTGTTGAGTATCGGAGGATAAGACGTGAAAGACAGGAGGTGATGATGATGTTGGACACGTCGTTTGGTAGTCGGGCAGTCGGTGCTGGAGCTCGGTCGGTCGATCAGCCTATGCGATTGTGCCATGCTTGGTCTGAACTAATAGTCCAGTCAGTCGGACTCAACGCCTCCTTCGACTAGACTCGAAGGGATGCTTATGATCCCGACCTAGCTTACGTGTATCTCGGTCGGCCAGCCTGACACCTCATAAGGATAGGTCACGACCACGGGTACTCCGACAACCCGACGTGGCAGGCCAGGGCTAGGGGCCCAAGTTTCACTCGGACTGAATCGCCCGACTAGATGGCTAATCGGATGTAGTCTGAGCTAGTCCCACCTGGAAACACCGAGTGTCCGACTCAAAGTCTGCCGCTCGGTCCGGTATAATTCTGTTTTTTGAGTGACAAGTCTGCCGAGCTAGGTCCGAATACCCCACGACTCGGAATAGTGTAAATGCTTTGATCGGGTTGCATAGTTAGTTTCCACTCGGGGTAGCTGGTCGACGCTCCGACTCGGGAGTTGTCGTTATCTGAGGCAGTACCTACCCCCTGACACCATACTGATAAAGGTGGTATGAGAGTCGGCGCAGGTTGGCTCCGACCTGACATCACTCGTGTCCGAATCGCGGATATCCTGCTGACATTGTACTTGCCTGACAAACTCTGGCAACCCGTACCACGGCGCCCCTTGCCCATGTCAGAATGGGCGGCGCCGGTCGGCGAGCTGACAGTGACTCCTGATTCTGTCCGCACATGAGACAAAATGCGGCAGAAGCGTGGCAGAGGCTGTCGGCTTCCCCGGCTATATAAGGCTCTCCTCCCTTCGTCCGCAGGTACGCGCGAGACCCTTTTGCTACAGTTCTTCAGTTTTCGTCTTTTTCATCGGATACTGACTTGATCGTCGAAGGGCCTTGCCGGAGAATTCTCCCGGTGGGTTGCTGACGGTCATCTTTTTCGCAGTTATCGGAGCCAGCAGTAGTTCTCGGGCCACATCGCTCTTCGACAGGATCATTCTCAATGATGGTTCGTGTAGGCAGGTCATCCGAATTTATCCGATGTGAACTTGTGGAACTACATCGGCATAACTAGGGCTGTAAATGAATCAAGCCGCTCGTGAACTATTCGGAGCTCGATTCGATAGAAGCTCGTTCGAGCTCGTTTAATAAAGCTCGTTAATATTAACGAACCAAACTCAAACTCAGCAGTATTCGGCTCGTTAGCTCGTGAACAGACATGTTAATAAGCTCGTGAGCTAGTTCGAAAAATATAAAATTAATATTTAACATTAAATATATAATTTTGACACTTTTACCTTTAATAAATATAAAATATCCAATAAAGCTCATTTGTATGAATAAAATCATAGATTTTAGTAAATATTTTATATTTTTTAGAATATATAATTTATTTTTTCAATAAATTGATGAATAATTTAATTAATAATTTATATTTGGTAAGTTCGTTTAGGGCTCGATTAGGCTCGAATATGCTCGCGAGCCATCACTATATTCGATAAATTAAGCTCGAGCTCGGCTCGATAATAAACAAACCAAACTCAAATTCTCAGGTATTCGGCTCGGCTCGGTTCGATTACAGCCCTAGGCGTAACAACCATATTCGACGCTTATTTCAGAAGACTTACAACTAGAGATTGCAACCTAATGAGGATCTGTCACATGATCCCGCGACCTCTATTTGCCCCTCCCTACGATGTGACATCGCAACAGGTTTGTTCCATTAAACGCAATGATAACCTAGGATTCCTCGCGGTTGTTTGGGTAGTACTTTCATATCGCGCTCTTGCATCACGGTTCTCTACGGTTCGGAGGAAAGAGTTATCCCCAAGTCCTCTAAATTGCAAATCTCGAGCTTTTGGCGTCGAGATCGAGTTAATACACTAGGGTTCTCCTTTTGGTTCATCCTCAAGTCCTCTAAATTGCGATTCTCGAGCTTTTGACGTCGAGATCGAGTTAATACACTAGGATTCTCCTTTCGGTTCATCCCTAAGTCCTCCTTTCGGTTCATCCCTAAGTCCTCTAAAATTACGATTCTCGAGCTTTTGGCATTGAGATAGAGTTAATACAGTAGAGCCAGAACGCAATTCAATCATATTATAGAAAAAGATCCAAACCATGCAATAAAATAGGGAAATTCTGCTTACACAATAAAAGGCTACTCCTTAATCCTAGATTACAAAAATTACCCCATGTGAATGGTACAATCCAAAGTCATGATCAAATTCTCAGAAATTCAATTACAAATCCAGAAATTAAAGGTAAGGGAAGAAAAGTTTAGGTAAGGCCATCGAATCAATGTCCTTTCCGCTCCCGATCTTCCTTTGATGTGTGGATGACCTCAGATCACCCTTGGAACCTATCCTCAGCCGTCTTAGGGTCCTAGGATGACTCAACACCGAGATAGCCAACTCTAAGAGGCGAATTCCCTTGAATAGAAGCTTGAGGTGGTTGCCAGACACTGCTCGTCCTTGCTGGCACGGGAGCCCATGGGCGGATCTGCATCTTCAGAGGGTTTGGCTGCCACACCCGTGTCAGACTCGGCAACTTGAGCATGCCCGTGCCATTGGGCATGGGCAACCATGGGTAGCCTGCCGAACAAGCCACGACCCATGCCGTGAGGCACGGGTGCCTGTGGCAGGCCATGAAGTCTCTCCTCTTATCTTTGTCTCCACATTCCGCTCCAAATCGCGTACCTGCCATCCAAAATGCACGGGAGCAGTATCCAATATTGATAAACTAGAAATTAGGCACAAGCTATAATCATGATAGCATATATGCACGCAAATTGGGTCAAAAATAACTGAATCAATGATGAAAAAGTTTATACTTTTCGTGCTTATCAGAAAACGAGGCAAAGGAGATTCATAATAGAAGTCAACAAAGATCTATTGTTTAGATTTACTAGCTGGAGGAGAACTGGGAGCCAAAAATGAAACTGTGGGAGCCATAATACCTGTGGAAGCCAATTATACATTTTAACACTCACAATATAGCAATGTAGATTAAGTCATTTTTGTAAATGACGCATGCAACATGTAATTAATATCTAGAGGTCCACTTAACAATTGCATATTAAAACAAATATTTAAGTTAGCAGTTACAAGTTTCATATTGCTACATCAAAAATTTATTGGAATGTTCCTCTCTAGGAGAAAAACATCAAATTTCACATGAAATAAACTGAACTAGGTCATAGACAGCCAGCATAGATCTATGCTTGCCTATCAATAAAAAGATCAACCTAAATGGATAGCATTTGACATTTAGTCCCTTTAAAATTCCTAGGTGGCCACATATGCGAGCGCACAGAGCACTTTTTAAAAGTGTGTGTTTTCACATTGGTTGCCATATACTAATTTTTTCTCTACTATTCTATGGTTAGCATGTAGTATGCCTATTTCTTCTTCCCTAATGGCATAAATGATATTGCATGCCAACTTGCATGCTTTAGAAAATTGAACACCTATACTTTTCTTCAAGTTTGAAAATAAATTTAGCATTGTCTCTTCAAAGTTCTATTTACTTGCACAATAAATGTTTTGATTTCTTTGCCAATTATATGTATAAACTATCTAGAATATTTCAAACAGGACCTGTTTTTCGTCTCAGGGTAATTTAGGTTTCATGTATCTGGATCTTTATTCCAGGAAGGGCAAATATTCTGGCTGTGCACACTTTGCTATAAGAGGAGGGCGCCTGATTTCTGAGTCCGAATACCAACTTCCTGTATGGCTGGATATTTCTTTTTAGTTTTCTATAAATTTCAACTACTTGAATATTCTGTTGTTCTCTTCAACTTAACCAACAGAAGAAGGAAGATTTGATCTCTTGAATACAACAACAACAACAACAACAAAGCCTTATCCCACTAGGTGGGGTCGGCTATATGGATCCTTTTACGCCATTGAGTTCTATCCCCTACTATATCATCATCTAGATTTAAATAAAATTTATCTTGTTTTATTGTTGCCAACCAAGTCTTTTTTGGTCTTCCTCTCCCTCTTTTAATGTGCGTATTTATCATAGTTTCACATCGTCTAACAGGGGCATTTATTGGTCTTCTAAGTACATGTCCGTACCATCTCAAACGTGTCTCCCGAAGTTTTTCTTCAATAGATGCAACTCCGACTTTCTCTCTAATACTCTCATTCCTTATTCTATCCATCCTCGTATGTCCACACATCCACCTTAACATCCTCATCTCTGCAACTTTCATCTTTTGCTCATGTGCTCGAGTCATAGCCCAACATTCAGCACCATATAACATAGCAGGTCTAACTGCCGTTTTGTAGAACTTCCCTTTAAGTTTTAGAGGTACTTTACGATCACATAAGACACCCGATGCTAATCTCCATTTCAACCATCCTGCTTGTATTCTATGTAAGACATCTCTCTCAATTCCTCCATCACTTTGCAAGAACGATCCTAAATACTTAAAGTTCTCGATTTTAGACAACTCATCATCTCCTATCTTAACAATTGTTTCACTACGTCTAGCATTGCTAAACTTAAATTCCATATATTCAGTCTTTACTCTACTAAGCCTAAAACCTTTCATTTCTAGAGTTTCCCGCCAAGATTCTAGTTTAGCATTTACTCCTTCACGTGTCTCATCTATCAAAACAATATCATCTGCAAACAACATGCACCATGGCACTGTATCTTGAATGTGCCTAGTGAGTTCATCCATGATTAGTGTAAAAAGATAGGGACTTAAAGCTGATCCTTGATGTAACCCTATCCTTATTGGAAATGCTTCAGTCAATCCACCTGAAGTCTTCACTCTAGTCGTTACATCTTCATACATATCTTTAATTAGGTCAATATATGTTACGCTAACGCCTCTCTTTTCTAGAATTCTCCATATAATTTCTCTTGGTACCCTATCATAAGCTTTTTCTAAATCAATAAATACCATGTGTAGATCTTTCTTTTGCTCCCGATATTTTTCAATTAATTGCCTAAGAAGATGTATAGCTTCTATTGTCGACCTTCCAGGCATGAACCCAAATTGATTTTCGGTTACCGTGGTCTCCTTCCTCAATCTTTTTTCTATTACTCTTTCCCAAAGTTTCATGGTATGACTCATTAATTTAATACCCCTATAGTTTGCACAATTTTGTATGTCTCCTTTGTTCTTATATAAGGGAACTAGACTACTTACCCTCCATTGATTAGGCATTTTTTTTGTTTTCAATATTAAATTAAATAATTTTGTAAGCCATTCAATACCTTTTTTCCCTAAACATTTCCATACCTCTATTGGGATATCATCCGGTCCCACGGCCTTTCCATTTTGCATCCCTTTCAAAGCTTGTTCTACTTCTGAAGTTTGAATTCTCCGATGAAAATTAAAATTTCTATACTCATTTGAAATACTTAAATTGCCTAAGTCAAGTTGGTCCCCTAAACTTTCATTAAAAAGTTGATGAAAGTAAATCTTCCACCGCTCTTTTATTTCGCTATCATTTACTAGTACTCTATCGCATTCATCTTTAATACATCTTATTTGACTAAGGTCTCTTGTTTTCCTTTCTCTTGCTTTAGCTATTTTATAAATGTCTCTTTCCCCTTCTTTTGTATCTAAATTTTGATATAATCGTTCAAAAGTTTTATTTTTTACTTCATTCACTGCTTTCTTAGCCTCTTTCTTGGCTATTGTATATTTTTTTAAGTTTTCCTCGTTCTTACAAATATATAATTCCTTATAAGCCATTCGTTTTGTCAGTTTGCACCACTCGTACTGAACAAGTAATCAATTAAATATAATTTTTATAGCTCTATCAAGCTTATTGTTATGCACTGTGCCTTCTCAACATACAGTGTCCACCTCCAATCTTTGCGTGGACTGCTAATTGTGCACTGACCGTATCAACTACTATGGTTTAGGATTCAGATATCTAGGGATCAACCTTGGAATAATTATGCTTGGCTTGGATCAGAACATAACATAGGCAGTAATTTAGATATTTACATCCGTTTCTGATCCACCAAACTTGGACATTTGCTGAGAATTGAATATAATTAATAGTAAAACATAAATATTTATACTGGCATGTAACTAGTTGAACTTGAAATAGCTTGTAGTTTTGGAAGTTCCCCCTTTCGATGATGTAAAATTGATGGGTTCATGGGCAATCCATCTGTACATCATATGGCCACTCCTAGGTCATAGAAAATTGCCCATGATCTATCTGTTTACTATTTTTCAATAAATTATAGCTCACTAGATGGGCAACATGTGTATTTTCTTAGCCATAACATTTCAGCCTTGACTACACCAATGCTACTCAAAATCTGTGCAGTTAGCTGGAACAATTGAGTTTTGGACTGCACTGTGTGCTTCTCAAGAATTATATGCATATTTATATAGTCTTTAGATTCAATATTGAGGTGCAACATGAGAAAACCAAGATTGAGTTAAACTTGACGGGTAAGAAACAAGTGAATTAGATACACAACCAACACATATAAATGAAAGGACATGGAGCTGTTCGACCACTCAATACCAAACAAAACACAATGTGTTCGGCAACACACAACCGAACAAATCCGTTGGTGTTCAACTTCTAGAAATTGAACACATCGGCACATGTTCGGCAAGCATTGGCCGATGTCCAATTGCTTGCGGTGGGCAGTGGCCGAAAACTATTGTGTTCGGTCAGCAATGGTCGAACACATTGAGTTGTGTTCCATCGGCAGCGACCGAACACATTCGGTGGTCGAACACATTGTGTTGTGTTTGGTGGACCATGACCAAATAAATCCTTGTGCATTTGGTCGATGGTAACCGAATAGGCAGCAATGAGTTTGGCGAACCAGGGCCGAACGACGCAAGAATATCTATGCCATACATTTTGCAAATTCAACAATCCAACACAATCCTAAAGTCATTTTCATGTAAAAAAATACCATATTCAAGAAAGTTTCTACACTCATAAATGAAAAATAACACAAATCTAACAAAAATAAAAATTTACCTATGGAATAATAATGTAGAACAAAATGAAAGGTTGAATGAGCACTAACTTGTATAATTCGAGCACTGTTGTTTGATGGTGTTGCTAGAAATCTAATTGCCCAAGTCCGATTGATGTTCGACCTATGTGTGTTGAAGAGATGAGAGAGAGACGAAGAGGAGGGAGGGAAAGTTACAGATGGGTGTAGATTTTCCTTTTTTGTATTTTTTTAAGTCAATTGGAATTTTTTATTAAAAGGGTAAAATAGGAATATTATGGGGTGTATTTAGAAAAATTTGTGATAAAAAAAATAATTGGTGGGTGTATTTAGAAAATGGGGTGTGTTTAGCGAAAGAGTAGCCCCACCCTTCTTAATAATGATTTATTCTAATAACTGAAATATTAATAATACGATGAAATGTTGTTTTGAAACAAAGAGGGGCTTTTAAAATTTTATGTAATTTTTGCATTTCCTTTAGGCTAAAACAATTTTATATATTTTGATCCACCATATTCTTTTGAGCGGTGTATTGGGCTTTTAAAATTAATATAGGAAAAAAAATGAAAATGCATAATTGTATTTATTGTTGGTACTAGAAAAAGAAAAATAAGAAAAACACTCTTATATGATAGCTTATAGCTATGAGGTAAAACTGCATGCATAAAATAAAAGAAAATAGGGCTACATCAAAAGTCAGTGTTTAAGATGGATAGAAAAGAATGAGAACATTAGAGAGAAAGTCAGAGTTGCATATGAGATCATTACAAATATGCACATTGATCGAGCAAGAAGGAGATCAAAGAAGATTTGGTTACTAACAATAAAACGATATGAAATTCATTTAAATATGGATGAGGACATAATAGGGGATCGAGTACAACGGTATAGGACGATCCATATAGCTTACCCCACTTAATAGGATAAAGGCTTGATTGTTGTTGTTGTATTTATAAAAATGATTGAGTTTATTTGGTAGGCTTTCACAATTTTCGTAAGATTATGTAGCCAACCCTAAATAGTTGGGACAAACAAGTCTAGAAGATGATGATTCGATCCATTAGGACAAGATGAGTTAATGCACCTAATTAAATTCCTATGTGCTAGCTGTTATTTTGATGAGTCATTGATCTCTTGATTAATTAATTAGGAGTTTGGTGGCTCATTTTCCCTTTGCTGAAATCTACATTTCAGATTGCCTTTAACTGAAGCTGTTATTTTGTTTAATCAGGCGTATTTTTCTCCTAGCCTGAACAATTTTTTTTACCGGTAAGGAAGCATTAGCTCATGTTTGGAAGATTTAACACTAACATCTACTTAAGCTACTCTTTGAATCTGTAGCATTTGATAGAATTTTTTTTTATTTAATCATTGCTGAATTTTTAACTGTGAAGTAATTCTTGTTACAGGTTGTTGCTTTGGTTTGTGATTTCATAGGTTCACCTGGATCATTAACTTCAAGGCTCAACCACTATGAAGTTGAAACTCTTTTTCACGAGTTTGGTCATGCTCTTCATTCTCTTCTCTCGAGAACGGTATTTAAAAGTTGTCAACTTTTGCTTCACCATATTCATTGTTGTTGATACGTTCTTTATTTACATTTGACATATCTGATTATTACTTCTCAGGATTATCAGCATTTCTCTGGTACCAGAGTTGTTCTTGATATTGCTGAGATACCTTCAATCCTTTTTGAGTAAGATAAAATTAGTCTCTTGGTTTGTTATGTTTGTCTTATCAGAGTAATGTTTTTTTTTATGTGATTTGGACTAAACACTCAAATTATTGATTATTGGTTTCAATATGCTAATTGGTGTTAGTTTAAGGCGGTTGAAGACAAATATAATCTTCATTGTTTATATATGTTTTTTATCTATGCGATCATGTAGTTTTATAATGTGCAAGAATTATGAAACTTTCAATATCTACAAAGGAACAGGATTTGACTAGTGTAGACGTGACCATATCTTTTAGAACTATGAGGGATATAGCTGGATGGCAAAAGGAAGGTGAAAGCGTTTAACTTGTAAATGAGTTCGTATTCTTGTTAATGACTCAGCAAGGTCAATTAAAAATTATTACAAGAATACCAATGCTAACAAGACGATGAAAAGTGGATCAAAACCCTTGTACCTGCTCCACAACCTATGGCTCTTCAGTAAATCATTCCCGAAAACTCTCTAGCATTTGTCCCTCTCAAATCTTCTTGAGGTGAAGAAACCTGTCTTCTTTACAAGATGAGGAACAAATAAAACATAGGAGATTAAGGCTAAAGATAACACAAAGAGAGCTCAGAATATTAAGAACAATAAGTATAAACAAAAGCCTTTGAATGCTCTTCGTGGTCCTCCTTTTATATCCTTCAAACATCTTCAGCTTCACTTTATCTTCTATTGTTTTGTCACCGATCAATTGATTGGATCTACCATCATTGATTGTTTTGTACGATTTCTATATGTTTCACTCTACTAATAATTATCTCAATTGATTTTGCTTCCACTATTAGTCAATTGTCTTCCTGTGAACCTTAGTTATCATAGTATTGTCGCATATTATTGCCACTCAACTTTGTCAGATTCAATGGCCACCTTCAACTTTTCAATTGAGTCATCAATGGACTGCCCATTTGACTTGGTCACGAACAAAAATATTCTATTAATTGTCCATATTGTGTCAACTGCCTAGTTGACTTAATCATTAGACGACTGAATCCTACTTTTTAATAGATTGGGTCATCTACCACGACCACCTAATGGTCAAGTCGTCACAATAAGTTAATAATTACTACGAGTTGCAAGTCTATCTCAAGTCATTTAAGGGTTTACTTTGTAGTACATTTCACCAAAAGGTCGACGACCTTTCGTCAGGTTACTCGAATCACCAAGTCAATCTCTAACCTTTGCATGCCAAATCTCTGCACGTATTCAACAAAGTTTCTACACAACTTTATACACACATTAGATAAAAACAAACCTTTTGCCTAAAGATCAAAATTCATGATCAAATTTGATCACTTATAGTATCTATTGCACCAATGGTCCCCTTTTTAATGTTTGATAATATATTTAGTTTAGGAAAAATTACAAAATAAATTGTGACCTAAACTAGCTTCCATAGAGCTAAGAATTTTAAGTAGAGAATAAGGCTCCAACTAAAACTTTTCCTCTTTTCCCGCTTGACAAAGATTAAAAAAAAAGCACAATACACAATGTAACTTATGAAGTGTCATTAAGTTCTATTCCTAATCCTCCAAACATATCTAAAACTTTCTGCACAATTTTGCAATCATGTTTGTTTTAAGTGTTTTTAACACAATATTTTTTCATGAAAATTCATCATAATTTTTAAATTTGGTACAAACATGAAAATCAATCAATAGTTCAATAATTATTAAGTTTCATGTCTTTGTTTTGAGATCTAAATTTTGAAAAATCGTAATCCACCTTATGTTTTTAAACATGAATTTATATTTTCAAAATAAATTTTTTAAGTATGACCTAAAAGCCGAATGCATACTATCAATGCATTAGTGTTCCCCATAGTCGGCCAATGATTACCATCTTAGATACTTACAGTTCATTCACATGCATCACAACAAACATTGTGAACCAATAATATCATCCTAACATCTCATATAATATTTATGTTCCTCAAATCAAGTTCAACCTAAGTTTTTAACTGAAATGTAAATAAGGTGTTACTATCTTTGCTATGTGGTCTAGCAAAGTATCAAGTCAAGTATACTAGATAAGATTTTGTAAGACCTGATCAAATTTACTAAATACTCTTTAGGTATCCATTTCCTAGGTATCTTCGTTGTCTTATATTGCCCCTAGCAATTAGACAATTATGTCTTTTCATTCTTATAGATTCTTTGTATCCTAATCCATTGTTGCTAAAATTTACTCTTTGGCTATTTATTATCTTCTTCAAGGATTTATAGCCTATGACAACTTTCTAGGGTTGTTCTTCAGCCATTTATTTGTTTCTTCATCCCTTGTTATCTACNTTGTGTTAGTGATATGAGAGAAGTGTCCTAAGGCAATCGCCTTATGATTGTAAAACATTTATTTTAATAAATGATAATTCACTATTTGAGTATACATGCTTGTGTATTTGATTGGGATCTTAAACTCATCTAACTGAATGTCCGCAATACAACTCACAGCATAAGAGAATTTGTGATGGAATCACAACTAGTGATTATCTCTAAATGCGCAAATGTGAAGTATTGAAAATATCCCTAGTCGATGAATTGATAAAAAACGGACACTGTCAATTCTGTTGAGACTAGCATGGGTTATTCTCTAATCAGCTGATTCTCACTGGCTGGTGACATTGGGATGTCCGGAGATAAACATGGATGCTAGTTAAGGAACTAGTTCATTGGAGTGACTAGCTGTAAGACTTCATATGGGAATCTACATGTAGATATGTCAATGAAGATCTTACTGCGGCTAAGTGCGATGTTCCTTTGACTTGCGGTGTTCAAGTCATCTTGGTCATGGAGACTTATACTTTGACATCTCAAGCAAGCATCTCCAAGGAGGTGTGGACCCAGGATGATTGGGTATAAGCCCGAAGTGCCCGAAGATGTTTGAACAGCCTACAAAGGATTCACCACTCCTTGCGAGGAGATGTATACCCAGGCCTATCGTCGGATTGTTACTCAAAGCCTCTGGCCAGAGCATATCATGTTAAGAGTGCGAGTCTCTAAATACATGAGAGTAATTAGAGATCCAAAGGACGAGAAGACACTACTTGGGCTAGGTGTGACGTAGTCAGCCTAGTGGGGACTGACACCATAGACCGTGTCCTGAACCAAGTGGGTATAAGGTGGTGAAGGGAATGGGCACGATTCATTAGAGCTGCTGAAGGGTTTCAGAATAATTTCTTCTGGGGTCAAACCGTTGATCTTTCGATTAATTGGGGATCATGATGTACTACTAGGTGTCACTCATGATCGTTCTATAATTAATGGGTTAATTATAGACGGCCAACATAAATCGAAAGCCTATTTAGTCACACGCAATACGAGTAATCCGAGGGATTTAAAACGAGTTGAAAATTGGATTTTCCGATCAAGAGAAAACGAGTCGAATCTGAGTTAATCAGAGGCGCAATGGAAGCTAAAAATGGCTAAGTCTTTGAAGGCTTTTTGGGCGAATTAAATGAGTTTAATTCGCGACGGTTCGGGTCGGTTTGGGCCGGCCAAAGAGGGTGTTAACCCTCTTTGGGTGGCCGGCCAATGAAGGAGAATAAGCCAAGTTTATTTTGGTTTAATTAATAAAATAAATCTAGTGTGATTTGTTTTATAAATTATGGATAAATAAATTTGTATAAAGAAATTTATATAAATAAAATTTATAGAAATTTATTCTTTTATGGAAGATTAAAATAATCCATGAATTGGTTTATTTTAATTTTATAAAATCAATTATGAATTGAGTTTTCCATAATAAGAAAGTTTATAAATTTCTTATAAAATTTATTCCATAATTTAAAGAGAAGAAGAATTAGTTTTATTATAAATTAGTTTATAATAAAACTTGGTTTAAACGGAATAATTAGTTAAGAAAATTTATAGGATAAATTTTTTATAACTAATTCCGTTTAGAGGGAGACTTAGCAAAGAGTTGCTACTATATAAAGGACCCAAAGGCTAGCCCTTTATTCACATCAATCAATTAATCAAGAGATTAATTACTCTCTCCCTCTCTCTCTTAATCTCTCCTCTCCTCTTCTTCTTCTTCCCTTAGGGCCGGCGCACCCTAGCTCCTCTAGGGCCGGCGCCCAACCAAATCCAAGAAGGTGAAGTTGCCGTGAGCATTGAAGAAGAAGAAGGAGAACCCGAACGCGAAGTAGAAGAAGCGGATAGCGACTCCTCTCTTCCGGAATACGATTCCGTTACTTCATTGGTTAGTTTTCCTAATTTTTCTCTTGTCCTTCTAGTTGTGCCTTCCGAGAATCTAGTAGTTCTCGTCGGCACAAAACTCGTGACTTTGTGAAGTCATCCCGAAGAGAACTCGGCGTGGACGCGAATAGAGGCGGAGCTTCCAAGGGACGCTACGGTTGGATCTCGTCCCTTACTTCGAGTTACGCGAGGTATAAAAGTAAATTAGTTTACTTTTCGCAAACTTTTATTTCATGATTATGTCGATACACTATAAGGTTGCATGCTAGATACGAAGTTAAAATAATTTAGGAAATTATTTTATGCAAACTCTTCCGCTGCACGTAAAAATTTTAAATTTTACGAACTCGTATCCTTGTCGACATGCACCCGGTCCCAACAATTTGAGTCTTACATCGCCACAGGTGTTAAGCGTCATACTTGCATAGTCACATGTGTTGGGCTTCATACTTGCATCACCACAGGTGTTGGGTGTCATATTTGCATAGTCACAGGTGTTGGGCTTCATACTTGCATCGCCACAGGTACTGGGCATCATACTTGCATAGCCACAGGTATTGGGTTTCATGTGTATATAGCCACAGGTGTGTTGGCTTCATGTTTGCATGCCACGAGTGCTTAGTTTCTCTACGCAGCCACGAGTGGCTAGCTTGCCTGTCTCCTGTTTACCCGACCGTCAGTTTGGTGGTGGTCAGGGTGCGTACAGAGCAGGTCATTGCTGACAAACAACTTTGAAATTCCAGGAAAAAGTTCCCCTTTCTTCTCCCGGAGCTCTTGTATTCAATAGAATTGCTTTACAATTTATCTTTAGTAACAAAGTAAATATAGTTACCATATTAATTACAGATAATCTAATTTAAGTATGTACTAATTACAAATAATCTACTCTAGGTAATAATATATACACAGCTAATTAGCACAATTATGGCAAAGTAAATTCCATATTTGATAGGCCATAATATCTGCCATTGATATCCCCCCTCAAATTGATGTTGGATGATCAACAAGCATCAATTTGTCAATAAGAAAGTGATGACGGTGTCGGGAGAGAGCTTTAGTAAACACATCAGCAATTTGGAATTCGGTGGTTATATGTGGAAGAGTGATGACACAAGCATCATATGCTTCACGAATAGAATGACAATCTACTTCGATGTGTTTGGTGCGTTCATGAAATACTGGATTAGCAGCAATTTGAATAGCACTAGTATTATCTGCATGAAGTGGAGTAGGTTCAAGTTGGGAAAACCCAAGTTCACCCAACAGTCCCCGAAGCCAAACTATTTCAGAACAAGCAGAGGACATAGCGCGATACTCTGATTCTGTGGAAGACTTAGACACCCGATCTTGCTTCTTACTTTTCCAAGCAATAAGAGAGGTACCCATAAACATGCACCATCCTGTAACTGAGCGTCGAGTATCAGAACAACCAGCCCAATCAGCATCACTATATGCAACCAAACGAATAGGAGAGCCCACAGAAAAGAAAAGTCCCCGGGAAGAAGCACCATGCAAATAGCGAACAATTCGTCGAACTGCAGCCAATTGAAGATGTGTAGGTGCTTGTAAAAATTGACTAACTTGTTGAACAAAAAAGGCAATATCAGGTCGGGTAATAATCAGATAGTTCAAGCTCCCCACTAGTTGTCTATATAAAGAGGGATCTGGGAGAAAATCACCCTCATCACGGCGATATTTAACGTTCACCTCTAAAGGATGATCAACAGAACGACCATCCTGCAGACCAGCCAAAGCCACTATCCCCTGGAGATATTTATGTTGGTGTAAGAAAATTCCAGCTGGAGTAGAGTGCACCTCAAGCCCCAAAAAATAGTGTAAAGATCCCAAGTCTTTCATATGAAAAGGCCCCTGAAGATGCTCTTGAAGCTGAGAAATTAAAATAGAGTCGGACCCCGTAATAACAATATCATCAACATATACCAGGAGCAAGACGATTCCTTTTTCAGTTTTGCACAGGAATAAAGAAGAATCATACTGACTTTGAACAAAAGAGAAGTTAATAAGCGTAGAGCGGAACTTGTCAAACCAAGCACGTGGAGCCTGCTTTAAACCATAGAGTGAACGTTTTAGTTTGCAAACATCAGAAGAGGGTGTAGAAAATAATTCTGATGGTGGAGTCATATAAATTTCTTCCTTAAGATCTCCGTGCAAAAAAGCATTTTTCACATCCATTTGTCGTAATGACCATCCCTTGGAAGCAGCAATAGCTAGGATAAGTCGCACTGTCGTCATCTTAGCTACAGGAGCAAATGTCTCCTCATAATCCACTCCATACTCCTGGCGATTACCAAGTGCCACCAGCCTTGCTTTATATCTATCAATTGAGTCATCAGATCGTAGCTTAATAGAATATACCCATTTACAACCAATGGGCTTAACACCATTTGGGCAAGGAACAATATCCCAAGTGTGATTCTCCTGAAGAGCCTGAAGTTCTTCCTGCATAGCTTTAACCCAACATGCCTGCTTAGTCGCATGCGAATAAGAGGTAGGAACTGTAGTATCAGCTAAAGTGGCAGAAAAACCATATTTATCAGGAGGATGACGAGTGCGAGAGGATTTTCGAAGAACCATTGGATTAGGATCGGGAAGAGTTTGTGATGGTGAGGTTTTTCGTCGTTGATATATAACGCCAGGTATAAAACGATCAGTTGATGGAGAGGTATTCTCAAAATGAGGAAGAAGACTACTTCCAGAAGGAGAAACATGTTGCGGAAAATAATACTCATGCTCAAAGAAAATCATATTTCGGGAAATACAAAAACGATTAGCAATCGCATCATAACATAGAAAACCTTTTTGAGCATTGTTATAACCCATAAAAGCACACCGTACGGATTGAGCTGTAAGCTTGTGACGCTCATGAGACGGCAAGTGGACAAAACAAACACACCCAAATGTGTGCAACATGTGATAATCAGGATGCAACCCAAAAAGACGATAGTAAGGAGAATCAAAATTCAGTTGTTGAGAGTGCAATCGATTAATCAAATACACAGCAGTAGACAAGGCTTCTACCCAAAATATAGGCGGAACTGAGGACTCTAGGAGTAGTGTGCGTACCATATCCAATAAGTGACGATGTTTTCGTTCAGCCACCCCATTTTACTAGGGAGTATAAGGACATGACCGTTGTGATAAAATACCTTTGTTTTGCAAAAGAGCTTGAAATTCATGTGATAGATACTCACCACCATTATCAGATCGTAAAATCTTAATGCACGTAGAGAATTGTGTCTCAATAAAGGCCAAAAATTTTTGGAAAACAGTGAACACATCAGCTTTCCTACGTAGAAAATATATCCACGTAAATCGACTATAGTCATCAATAAACGTCACAAAATATCTATATTGTGCATGGGAAGTAACTGGAGTAATGCCCCAAACATCACTATGTATTATCTCAAAGCATGTTTTAGCACGACCACCATGAGTAGGAAAAGGTAGAACTTTACTTTTCCCAAGTTTACAAGTAGTGCAGGCAAGAGGTAATAGGTGTTTAGAAAACTGAATGTTGTCACCAAGAAAGTCATTCTTCATTAAATTAGATAAAATCACATTATTCGGATGGCCCAATCGTTTATGCCAAACATCAGTCTTATTTGCAGTAACAATAGAAGAGAAGAACAAATTTCTAGGAACAGAAAACTGCAACGGAAATAATCTTCCCACTTTAGGCCCCTTCGCGATCACTTGACCCGACACCTGATCTTGTACAATACAACCACCACGAGAGAAATGTACATCACAGTGATTATCAACCATCTGACCAACAGAAATTAGATTTGTAGACAACCCAGGAGAGATAAATACATGACTAAAAGAAGACTCTATATCACCAATGGCTGTAAATTAGCAATCTGAATATTTTGTGAGTCATTATACTGTCGTACATTATGCAGTAGATCAGGTGACCCAGTCATATGATTGGACGCCCCAGAATCAACAATCCATGAAGAAGAAATATTCGTACCTTGGCCCTGAAGAGTAAGAGTAGAAAAGGCAGTGAGAATCATTTGTTGGACCATTTCTGGCGTAAGAACAGATTGATTGGTGCCAGTGACTGTAGATGTAGGACCAATAACATCAAGATTTGGAATAGCAGCTTGAAAAGCTTGGGTCCGTCGATTTTCCGGACGTGTAGGACACTCCTTGATAATGTGCCCATGTTGCTTACAATAGTTGCAGAATTTCTTACTGCAGTTGCGAGCCATATGCCCAAACTCCTTACAACTATAGCACTGCAGTTGATCCTTACCACGGTTCCTCCCTTGAGCAGCATAAGCAACATTGATAACTGCAGATTTTTCTTGTGATGCACCTAGAACAGCTTGGGTAGCCAATCTTTGTTCTTCACGCAACAATTCTCCAAGACATATATCCAAAGAAGGAACTGGATTTCTATTTAGCAATCCAGCCCGAGCAACATCAAAGTCTGATCTCAATTTCATTAAAAATTGATCACGTTTACTAACTTCATGAATTGCCTGAATACTAGCTAAGGCCTCCTTTGGTACTTTTGAATATATAATATTAGAATATTCGCTCCAAAGATTAAGAAATCCAGAATAATATTGCTCAATAGAAAGATCACCTTGACTGAGGTTACCAATCTCAAGCTCTAGTTGGAATCGCCTTGCAGTATTATCTTGATGATATATTCGTTTCAGGTAATCCCACATCTCCTTAGCCGTATTAAAAGGTCGTAAATTGTTCACCATATGAGCTTCAATGGATCCGAGAAGCCAAGAGATAATTCGGGCATCCTTTGTCTCCCATTAACCAAGGTCCTTAGCGTTTTCAGGAGACATTAACGATCCATCAATGTGACTTCAAAGCTCCTTCCCTTTCAGAAACATCCGGAACTGAAATTCCCATGTTGCATAATTTTTTCCGGTAAATTTGATAGCCAAAGTCTCCATAGGTATTCTTCTAGAAAAATTCTCAGTAGCCATCCGAAAAATAGAAATCTTAATCCAAACTCTCAATCACAAGTCAATCAATCGAGAGAAGAGAAAAAAATTCCAAAAAAAATTGTTGATTGGAAATCAACCCAAAAAAAACAAACCAGAGAGCTTTAAGGGCAGAAGAAATTTCAGCCTTCCTTTGGCTCTGATACCATGACAAACAGCTTTGAAATTCCAGGAAAAAGTTCCCCTTTCTTCTCCCGGAGCTCTTGCATTCAATAGAATTGCTTTACAATTTATCTTTAGTAACAAAGTAAATATAGCTACCATATTAATTACAGATAATCTAATTTAAGTATGTACTAATTACAAATAATCTACTCTAGGTAATAATATATACACAGCTAATTAGCACAATTATGGCAAAGTAAATTCCATATTTGATAGGTCATAATATCTGTCATTGATAATTGCATCATGTGCATATGATGCATTGCGCATTTATTTGCGCTTGTTGTATTTTATTTATTGCATATGTTTGACATGCACATACAGGAGACATACACATTGGATCGTGCATCGTTCTTGATGTTACATAAGGTTTGATTACACCACTCCGCAGGATAGATGGACTCTGGTATGTACCTACCTTTAGTATTTTCGGTTATGTATTATCTTCTGTACACGAGACTGTATCAGCATGACTCGTACTGCTAGTATAACTTACTATGCATATTTGATTTAGTATCCACTGAGTTTATTTAAACTCACCACCGTGCACTATGTTTTGTTTTCAGGATGATTAGTCGCGAAGGGAGCCCCAGTTGCCAGATCGAGGTCCCTCCAACTCCGGCCTTGGGGCTTCCGCGTATTTTGGTTTTCTATTACAGCATACTTTTTATTCTGTATTCATTTTACGACGTGGACTTGTATTGAGTTCTATTTGATGTTTGGTTTGTATTTTGAGTCCTTTGTTGGACTTTGTGTATTATTTTGCTGTGCGCCTGCCCAGAGGGTAGCTCAGGTGAGTATTATGGTTTTGTTGATGAGATACATTTACTTTCCTATACCATATCTCTTGTTTTGAGGCCTGAGGTCATTATTATATTGCGTGGTATTGTATAAATGTCTAAATTGTTCATCGTACAGAGGAGATGTTGTCCGATTTTATATTGGATCAGCGGCTCCTCTGGTCTCGGGGCATGACAGCACAAGCGAAACATTTTGTTCCGCCCGCCGACCAATACGCCACAAAGACTAGCACGCCCCGCAGAGGCGTCGTACGACCTCCGCAGACATCCCGGAGGGTTACAAGACCCACCCTTCTAGTGCAATCGGAGGGAGTCGCATGCGGCACGGACATCGTTCCACCCACCGACCGGTAGGGCGCAAAGACAGACACCCCCCGCGGAGGGATCACGCTAACTCCACAATCACCCCAGAGGAGTCTCGCGACCCCCTTGACCGCGTCAGAGGGGTCTCGCGACCCCCTCGACCACGTTAGAGGGGTCTTGTGACCCCCTCGACAATCCCCGTGACCTAACCGAAGGGTCACGCAATCCCCGCAACCTAGTAAGAGGAGTCGAGTGATCCCCATGACCTAGCAACCCTCGTGGCCTCGTTGGAGGGGTTGCGTCCATGGCCACATCGAAGGGGTCACGCGACCTCGACGACATCGCTGGGGGGTGATTAGCTTAACTCCGGCTCGAGCTAGGTTGGCTAGGTTTAAGCGTAGCGGTTAATTTTTAATTAAAATATATTTTAATAATTCAATTAACTCTCGGTAATAGTAGAGATAATCTAAATAGGCTTTATTAAACTCTAATAAAACTATCACATTAATTTAATATATATATATATGTAAGTATCTCGAGTTGGTTTTAATAGGATCAACCAAGTCAAGTTAGGTGCTATTATTTTTTGATCATTGTGTCTAAGTGTGCAAGAGCATAAAAGCACAAGAAATCGAGCAGAAGACACAGCAAACGAGAAGAATGGTACGGGGGAATGGAGCCGACAGGCTCGGTGCATCCAAGGGACGCAGAGACTACAAAAGAGTATACTGGTAGACAAGAAGGACGTACGCGATGTCCGAGGGATGAGAAGTTAGAGAGGAAGCTCATTCGAAGAGAAGGACGGAGTCAGATTCGGGTGAGCTCAACTCTGGATGGTCGAAAATTACCCTAGTGGACGAAAGGCGAAAAAGACAACACGAATGTTGACTTTGACTAAAAGGTCAACTGAGGTGCCACAGTTGCCTCTTAAGGTGTCTCAGTTGCCTTGGATGAGTTCTGCGCTAAATCAAAAATAAAACGCCTCAAGTCAGAACTGAGGTGTCTCAGGTCTAAACTGAAGCGCCTCATATCAAACTATATCGTTGAGTGACTGTTACATGGATAAAATTCTATTTATCTGAGGCGTCTCAAATCATAACTGAGGCACCTCCAAGCCACGTCGGCACAACGATAACGCATGTTTTCGGGCTATAAATAGCCCCTAGAGCTAGGACTAAAATACAAGAATTGTAATTCATTTTCCTACTCTTTCTCTGAGCTGTTCAAAATCTATAAGAGGCTTCTCTACCTACATCGAAAGAGTTTTTGTCAGTGGAGTTTTTCAATGCCTTGGACAAGGAACCACCCTATTGCAACCAAGTAACTTTGGTGTCTCATACTAATTTTAGTTTGTTGTAACTATCTTATGCTTTTAATTGTTTAACTAATCTTCTATCCTTGCTAAGAAAGGCCAAAGATCTAGTTTGACACTTACAGGGCAATTCACACCCCCCCCCCCCCGGCTCCCCCTCTAGCTGACCTGCACGAGATCAACAATATATATATATTTTTTTTTAATTTTGAAAATATATAATAAAATTTATTTTTTTAATTATTTTTTAAAAATTAAAGTTATTTTTTATTAATATATTTTATATTAAAAAATACCAAAATTATATCAGCATAACATGATACGATACAAAAACCGTATCATTCCGGTCATAAATCGAAATTTCAATATAACTCAAAATTTTAAATCATACTTGATACTAAAAGGATATTAAGCGAGGGGGTTTATTGGCACAGAAAATATAGGACCGTTGACGTCACTAGAAGGGGGTGAATAATGATTTGATTTGTTTGATTCATTGAGTACTTATTGTTGGGTTTCGGTTTCCTGTTCAATTAAATTGCTCTCCATATCCCCGGATTAAAATTTTCTATTAATTAAAAACAACTCGGATGGAGAGAATCTTTCCGAAGGAACCGTTTCATCATCGTACTAATTGATTCGAGTGATCGCTTGAACAAACTTGTTGTTCAAGCAATCTAACTCGTCTAATCGATTAGTCGCGGAATAGACGATCAATTGATCACCGGTTTTTGTGTTTATCTTCGAAGTCCATGATAATAATCATCATACAATATAAACAAGAACAAGAAGGAACCAAACAAGAATTATACCTCTTATTTACCTCGTGATCTTTTATCGTATGTCCTATCCTCTTCTTGGACGTCGTGTGGGCGACGATCTTCCAAGAAACGAAGCTACCAAGACCACCTTTCTTCTCCTTTCTCTTTGCGCCGAAAACCTAGATCCCCTCCTTGTTGCCACCGGCCAAAAGAGAAGAAGAACTCCTCTCTTTTCCTTGACCTAGCCGCAAGCCTAAATAGGGAAAGAAGAGAAGAAGAGGATGAAGAAGAGAAAGAAAGGTTTCTTTCCCTTAAGCCCAAGCCACCTAGTCTCTCCTTGATCCCTTGCGCCGGCGCCGGCGCCGACGCCGGTCTTCCTCTTCCAAGTGCTTGCACCGCCGGCCAAAAGGAAGATGATGCTCTTCCTTTCCTTGACATAGCCGCACGCCTAGAAAGAGGAGTATAGATGAGAGGAAGATGAAAGGAAGAAGAGAGAAAATTCTCTTCTTCTTGGCCGCCCACTCCCTCTTGCTTAGCTGGCGCCCTCAAACCCTAGGAGAGAGAAATCAACATAAGGCTTGGTTATCCCTTAGGTTTTGGTTTCATGAGGTATATATAGGCTACAATAGGGACCATGAGCAGGAGTTGGATCTTGGTCTCCTAATGGATCCTAAGCCCGATCCATTAATGATAATCCAGTCCACTAAGGGGTTATCATTGAACTACCGCACCAACCCCCATAAATAAATATGGGCTCCACCATATTATGTGTACATAATCTCCCCGTATTTAAGATCTCGCATGTCCATTAATTAATTAAATTACTAACAATAATTGATATCTAACTCCATGAGTAGTACCACTCAACCTTATCATCATGTCGAACCAAGTCCACCTGCAGGATTTACATGATGACTTTGAGCTCCTCAAGAGGACATCATCATCCTAATGCATTAGGACACGGTTTCCTTCTATAATCAACGACACACCATGTAAATAACATTATTTCTCAATTTACCGAGCATATTGATTTAACAAATAAATCTCGCTTACTGGTAAATCAAAGAAATAGATATTAAGTACATGTGCTCGTTATTATATCGGGATTAAGAGCATGTACACCATAATATCTGAGGTCTAATTCGATTATATAGTCAGTATAAATCGAATCACCTCTAAGTCGGTCCTGCTCAATACACACAAAATGTACTTGTGTAATTCTATAGTCAAGATAGATTAATACCAAATTATACTATAACCATGTCAATGGTTTGTCCAAAACCATCTCAGTTGTAAGCCACTACTTATACTCTACAAGGAACTGATAACATGATCTTCTGTGTAGCACCACATACCATGTTATCTACAATGTAAAGTATCAGACAATATGCACACATATAATAAATATAAAATGCAAACAATGATCATGTGATTCTCATTCCAAAATATAGATGTTCATATAAAAACTAGGCTTTTAATATACATCCTAACACTTATCTATAATTTATTAGTGCAGGGGAAAAACGCAAAGCACAACAACAAATGACACTTGGATTTGTATGTAGTTTGGCACCCATGGTTCCTACTCCATGGCCTAGAATCCTATCGACGACACCAATGTTTACCTCCTTATCAAACACCTTTTGGAGATGGAGAAACATCTTACAATCCCTATTCTTACAAGCAACACAAATAAAAATACAAAGATATAAATGAAAGTAAATACAATGAAAGTGACAACTTTACAAAGAAACTTTGCTCTAATTGCCTTCTGGTTTCTTTTGATTGCTTCCTAAAGGCTCTAGAATGAGCAACACTCACCCACGAATCAAGAAATAAATCTCCCTTTTATCAAGCGTCTGGTTTTACTTGGTCAAACTGACCAGCCTTTTGATTCTTCGTCTTCTCGGTGATTTCCGGCCAACCGGAGTTAGGCTCACTCGAACCCGACTCCGGCCTTTGGCCCTCGAGCGTCCTTCCTCCCAGCTTCTCGTCCCTTGGACACCGCGTGCGTCCTTCTCGCTCCACCAGCGTACTCTTCCGCAGCTTCTGCATCCCTCGAATTGTACCGAGCCCGTCGACTCACTTCCCCGCACAATCCTTCTTGTCTGCTACGTCTTACGCTCGACTTCCTCCGTACCTAAGCTCATGCACACTTAGCAGAGGGATTAGAAAACACAGGACCTAACTTAACCTAGTTGATCACATCAAAACTAACCAGGTACTAACAATCTTCCCCTTTTTGATGTGCATCAACCCAGGTTCAGTTAGGGTTAAACATAAAAATTAAACTTAACTAAGTTAAACAGTTTAAGCATAAAGATTATGCATAAAAAACTATCTCCCCCTGAACCTCATGTAGGACCGGTGTCGTCGATAGAGGGGGGTCAATATCGACTCGTAAAAATTCTTCGTAAACACGTTGGAAATTTCCATGTTCGTTCTAGACAAAGAATTAGTGCGCAGCGGAAAATAGAAAGAACGAAAACCAAACCAACACAAATGACAAGCGGGTTTTACTTGGTTCCCAAACCCCCTAGGGTCTGTACGTCCAAGGCCTAAGCACGGGAAGCGCCCATCCACTAATGGTCTCCTTTTCGGACTTTCCGAAGGCGAAGAAACTCGTCTTACAGTTCAAGTTTTACAATCACAAGATTAAGAAAATTAAGTGCTTGAAATAAATGCAAACCAAACAAAAAACGAAGACTCGACCGATCTGGATCTCCGAAGTGCAGCGCACTTCCTCCTGGAGCCTCCTTGGTTGTAGAGCTTCGTCTATAGCGCTTTTTCATCGCTCGGAATACTTAGAATGTCGTAGCAGTTGATGTACTGAGTTGAGGGATTGAAGCCCCTTTTATAGCTTCTTGGGCGCCCAAGAGCCTCTGGGGCGCCTCATTGGCGGTCAAAACTTCATCCGGAACGCGAACATCGCGAAGCTGATAAGGCAGTAGTCTTAGGTATATCCAGGGCGCCTGAATGCATGGGGGCGCCTGTATTCATTCAGGCGCCCAGGAGCAGTTTTCCCAAGTTGTTTTTTGTGTTTGTTCTCCTGTTTTGCCTCCAATTCTAGGTACCTGCAAGATACACAAACACAAGACAAACACATATATAATCTTAGCCTTAACGAATAGTTCTGACTTTGGATTTCTCGCGAAACCCAAGGTCGAACCGAGTTCCCTTCCCGGGGAACGCGCCTTCGCCTACTCCTCTCAGGAGAAGTTTGCCAACTGGCTCCTCCGATTGGACTTTTGCCCGATCTTCCGGATCAGGACTTCGTGCCTAGTCCGCAACCAGGACTTATTGCCCAACCCTCGGTCAGGTCTTCGGTGCCCAGCCCTCGGCCAGGACTTATTGCCCAATTCCTCGAATCAGGACTTCGTGCCCAGTCCGCGACTAGGACTTATTGCCCAACCCTTGGTCAGGACTGAGGTGCCCAGCCCTCGGCCCCCAATTCCTCGAATCAAGACTTATTGCCTAGGTTAACTAGGAATTTTCTTCACTTTGATACGGATTTCTTGACTCTCCCTTACCATGTCTAATGTATTACTAACTTAAGCATATTGTTAAACATTGAAACACTAGAGGAGGACATCACTAATGTATCTTGCACCAATAATCTTCCCATTTTTGATGTTTGACAATATCTTAAATTAGATTGGATTTAAGGGTTAAGTTTTGATCCTTGGGAGAAAACGAAAAAAAAAATTGATTTAAGTTTTGATCTTTGGGAGAAAAAAAAATTCTCTAACTTAAGCTTCTCTTCTAAAGCTTCTCTCTCCCCCTTTGTCACACATCAAAAAAAATGATAAAAAGATTTGCCTCGACAATGAAAATTTCTTGAAAATTTTTCTTCTTCTTTGGAAAGTACTTAGGATAATTTTTTGAAAGCATATAATTTTTGATAAAACATTTTGAAACTATTCCCCCCCTTCTCCGAAAAAGACTAGTTTTGTAACAAAAAACTAAGTACTTAAATTGCATCTAGAAAAATATTTTATACTTGAAAAAGTATTGTGCACTTGGAAAATATTTTGTACTTAGAAAAATATTAGTGACTTTAAAAAATAGTTTGCACTTGGAAAATCTTTTGCACTTTAGAAAAAAATTAGGATTTTGAAAAATATTTTGCACTTGAGAAAGTATTGTGCACTTGGAAAAATATTTTGTACATAGAAAAATATTAGGACTTTGAAAAATATTTTGCACTTGGAAAATCTTTTGCACTTTAGAAAAATATTTTGCACTTAGTACTTTGAAAAATATTGTGCACAAAAAAAATTTATACTTTGAAAAATATTGTGCACTTAAAAAAATATTTTAAAAATACTTTAAGACTTGTGAAAGAAGATTTTCAAAATATGTTCTTGACTTGGAATCTTTTCCAGTCTGACACAATCCTAGGAAACCTTGTTAACTAAAAGGAAATTTTCCTAAATGTCTTGGAAATTCTCCAAACTCAAGTAAAATTATTTTCAAAAGTGATTCCAGAAAAAAGATTTTCAAAATAAGCGTTTTGAAAATAATAGTATAATATTTTTATAAAGTGATTTTTAAGACCAAAAAAAATATGATTTTAAAATGAGAGAATACTTATGTTTTCAAAATGATTTTGAGAATATACTATATAAAAACATAATATTTTGAAATATTTAATCGTTCTTTTAATTTGACCTCCCCTAAACTTGACACTGTCCTAGGAAGCTTGTTGACTACAAGTGATCTTCCTCTGAGTCATAGGGTTTGATTCAAACCAAAAGAATTATCTAATAATTTTATAAAAAAAATTATCAGAAAATAGAATCAATTTCTTTTGACTTAGACTCCCCCTAAATATGACACATCCTAGGAGTTCTTGTAGATCATAACGGAGACTTCTTATGTGTCTTTAGGGTTTATCAAATCAAAAGAGTAATTTAAAACAATTAATGGCATTTTGAAATGATATAATAAGCCCAAAAAAAAACATTTGACACGCATATGCATTTTGAAATAGTATGATAATTTTCAAAGCAATGATTTTTGAAAAAGATATTTTGAAGTATAACATAAGTTTTGAGATATTTTCTAAAACATATTTTGAAATGATAATAATTTTTAAAGCACCGTGTATTTGAAAGATCTGAATTTTTCGAAATGAATACTTTCTGAAACGAGTAAAATTAAAAATAATTTTAAAAAAAAAACGATCCCCCTGAACCCGACACCGTCTAATTCTATCTAAGTGTCTTAAGGGACTTTAATGTTGACCTAAAAGGTTTGTGTCTAAGAGTGTAGGTCAATCAATTTTTCGAAAAGATATAATTTTGAAAATGTATTATATATTTAAGCAACCATGAAATCCATAAAAACATTAGTATGTTGAAATATTATTTTGAAAATAGATTTTTAAAAAAATATCCTAAGGATTTTGAAAATATTTTGAAAAACGTCTGTCAATTAATTAGTCCTTAACATCGCACCCATTCTAAATGTCTCAATACAAGCAAGCATGGTTGCCTTATGGGTGTGTTGTGAGATGCTTGGATAATTTTTCTCAATTTCTTTATAGACTGGTTGACCTTGAGTTAAATTCGAGTTTAATCAATTTGTAATTTAAAGGCAAATTTCAATAATCGGCTTCCAGGTCTTGGCGAGGCACAGAAGTCTTCTTTGGTCGTAGCCTTATTGGATCATCAGTCCTTTCCTTAAACAAAGCCTTTTAAAGAAATAATACATTTATTTTACTCTTTGAAAAACTCTGGTCTAACTAGTCTAGGATGTGGCGAGGTAGCTTTGGCTAGTTCCACTTAGCTAGGTCAAGCTTCCCTAACGTACTATCATCTCGCCCCACCCTAGTACTAGGTTAGGCAAGTATCAACTAGTCTTTTTCCTATCTAACCGTTCTAAATCATGTAGAAGATTAAACATGAATGTCATGGCAGATATATATATAACAAAAAATTAGCAGGTGCATGTACATGGCATTTACGCATGATTTAATCAAGTCAAGACATTTTAATTAAGTTTCTAATAATATATCAAATTCACGATTTGATACATATCGTGCGAACCCGCGAATATGCCAATCCATTTTGACATATTTAATTTTATTAAATTGATTGTTGCAGTTGGATAAAATTTTATTTAATTTCATAATTAAGGGTATTTATTTGAAATTTGGTTCGTGGATTATGTTGAATTAAGGATTGAATAAAGATTTAATTTGTAGAATTAATTAGATGTAATTATTAAGAATTAATTAGTTAAAGTTTAGGTTATTTAAGAATTAATTAAGGTTTAAGAATTGAGTTGTTAAGATTTAATTTGAGTTTAAATTATTAAGATTTACTTTTGGTTATTAATTTAAGGTTTAAATAAATTATTAAGAATTAATTGAAGGTTTAAATTATTAAGAATTAATTAGAGTTAAAATAATAAAGAATTAATTAAGTTAAAATAATTAATTAAGGTAAAAATTAATTAAGGTTATTAAGATTTGATTTAAGTTATCAATTAGATTTCAAAATTTCTGGGTTAAATAATAGTTGTGGGTCTAACTGCATTATTTTCATTAATTCAAAAATATCTGAATTATCTACTATTTCTTTTTCATTTAATTTTTCAAGTTTATCTAATACTACTGTTTTTTTTGAATTTTTGTAGACTTTATTAAATGTAGCCTTGATTCTAAGAAATTCTTCTTCCTCCTTATCCACATCATCAAAGTTATATTCTTCTACATCTTCATAGTAAGTAGAATAGTTTTCAGGGTTGTTAATTAATGTTTCATAATTAATTTCATAAATTAATGTTTCATAATTAATTTCAAGGTTACTAGAATTATTCAAGAAGTCATTAATTAAATCATCATTAGTATGTACAGAGATTTCTAGATTATCAGGATTATCTTCAGATTTATTCTCAAAAATATCAGAAATAATTTCATCATTATCCTTAAAATTATCGTTATTAATATTGTCATTCTTAACGTCTTCAAAAATATTAGAAATTAAAGGATTATTAATTTTAATTTCATCATTATCAACAATATTATCAGAAATATCAATTAAAGTATAATTATCCTTATTAGCATTATCAGATAATATATTGGTATTAATTCTAAAAATGGTTGCATTGATATTAACAATTAAGGAATTCATATCTGATATTTTAGTATTATCAATTGATCCTGTCGACAAGCGAGGACCGGTTCTCTCTAGGATGACTCGGTCTGACCAAGACGACCCGGTCTGCTGTAGCTCGGAGTATGCCTCGGGTTCAAATGGGGGTCGGGTTCAAATCACTCGGCTCGGACCAGATCGGGACTCACAAAGTAATGGCGTGGTTGCAAAATGGCAGTGATCCCCTCTTTAGGGCTCCAGTGAGGTTTATATAGGGGAAGGAAAAAGGTCTCACTCGTGCGGGATGTCACATCTCATTAAGAGTTGGTCAGGGGTCAGTCTGGGCTGTGGGACATTTCAGTCATGGGGGGAGACTGACACAGCCGCCTGTCAGCCTACAAATCTGTCCCTTCTGACCTTAATTAATGCTAGGCGGCTGTGTCAGGTAATGATTACGCCAGAGGTCTTTTCCTCTTAATAAAGAGCCCTGCCAGATCTTTATTGCAAGCACGGCGCTTTTGGCACGGGGCTTTGCCAGGTCGGATCATGGGCTTATTTACCACCTTAGCTGTTAGGGATGACCCAAGAGTATTCGACCTCGAGTGTCAGGGTCAAGGCGTGCGCTCCCGAGTGTCTTAATCCCGAGAGCCCAAACTGGGGGACTCAACCTCTGGCCCCCAACCTCTCGGTGTCAGAGGTCTAGTACTTGACCTCTCGGTGTCCGAGGTCTAGCGTCCAGCCCGAGGTCACGGAGCTCTGAATGCTGACCCCTGGCGCCCGACCTCTCAGTGTCCGAGGTCTAATACCCGACCTCTCTGTGTCAGAGGTCTAGTACTTGACCGCTCGGTGTCCGAGGTCTAATACCCGACCTCTCGGTGTCAGAGGTCTAGTACTTGACCCGTGGAATTGGGGGTGCATGGGTCTGATTTTCCCTGACCCCGGATTATACCGGGTTACCTCCGACCGGGCCCCGAACTTTCCCGCTGAAACAGAAAGCCCGGATCACAAGCCTCCCCTTCAAGTCTAGTCGAAGGAGGCGTTAAGTCCGACTGACTAGGCTACAGGCCCGGTCGGCTCGACCTCATTTTTTAACCTTCCCTCGCATCGCCTCGTACTTCTATCCCCCCTTTATGCAAAACCACGCGTCGCTACCCGACTAGGTCTTCGGGCGCCGATGCGTCAGCAGTAAGGCCCGTGCGGAGGAGGGGGATAAGATTTGCGGCCTTGGGAAAGAGCGAGAAGCCGACGGTCCAGATCTACTCCCGCTCTTTTTGCAACTCGCATCGGACGGCCCTTCGCCCCTCTCCGCACGGTATAAATAGACGCCAGCTGCTCATTTTCCCATCTTCGCTTCTTGCTCCTCCATTTTCACACTTCTCCGTCCGACCTCCGCCGCTCAATCTTGCGAGTTCTGCCGACCGGCTCCGTCCGACCAACCTGCTCGCTAGGTACTCTTCTCGTCACTTGATCCAATTCCTTTAACCCCCGAGTCTGATTAGATGGTTGGCCCGTCCACCGCCCCTGGACCCTGGTATACCACCACTCGTTCAACCCTGTCCCTGGGCGCTCTGGAAACCCTTCGCATAGACTATCAGATCCCCGAAAATCACATTTTTGCCCTTCCTTCCCGGGATGACCGGCCTAACCAAGCCCCGGTGAACTACTTCACAATTTTCAAGGACCATCTTCTAGCCGGCCTGCGATTCCATTACACCCTTTCATTGTGGAGATTTGTCGGTATTTCCAAGTGTCCCTTTCCCAGTTAGCTCCTAACTCGATCAGGATCCTGTGTGGCACAGTGATCATCTTTGAGTCCTTCCGAGTCCTCCTGACCCCTCAAGTCTTCCATCTTTTCTTCTACCTTAAAATGCAGGAGCCGGGCTGTTTCTTTTTTCAGACCCGGGTTAACACAGCTTTTCTAGATAAGGTTCCCTCCTCGAACAAGGGGTGGAAATCTCATTTTTTTTTACATAAGCACTACCCCGACCGCGTCTTGGCCGATTGACTGGCTGGAAGAGCTACCAGTTCATCCTGCCGCTCCCAAGAAATACTGTGCTGACCCCGCTTTCAACTGGCCTTCTCTAAGATCGGGGGACGTCGTTTCCACGCCGGTAAACTGCTGAGTGAGGCGGTGCACTACATCTGTCGGCTGAGTCAAATCCCGGCGAGCTGGCCCTGGAAGAAGAGGCCTTGAACACCCGGGCGGCTGAACTACTGGCGAGTCGGATCGTGCCGCCCGTCAGTGCGGCACCGGCTCCCGAACAACCAAGCGGGGCGGAGAGCGACTCAGAGTTGGAAATACTAGCCCAAAGCATTGAGGCAGCCCTCCCCGAGGTCCGCGTGGAGGCCGAGGTGCCGGCTGTCGCCGCAGTTCAATCCTCTTCCCGGGCATCCAAGAAGAAAAAGCGCCCCTGGGAAGCTGCTTCTTCTAGCACTCCCGCGACTCAGGCTCAACCTGGGAGGGCCCCGGACCCGCCGGCTCCCCTTCCCGGCCGAGTCAGAATACGGCTGTCGACTTCCCGGTCGGCCTCTCCTCACCCGGGAACCTCCGCTCCGTCCTCCAGCGCTGCTCGGCCTGGGGTCTCCATACCTAGCCCGGGCTTACCCCGGTCGGGGGATTTAGCTTCTAGCTCGGCTGCTCCTCGCCCGGCGGCCGTTGTTGACCCTATAGGCGAAGAAGCTGTCGCCGCCCTCCTATCTATGCATGACCTCCCCCGAGTACCTGTAGAGTTGCAGCTCCCTTCCGAAACTCACTTACTTCGAATGGTCGAGCCCCAGCCACTCAACCTGCACGATCATCTATCCGCGGCTTGGGACCAAGGCCTGGAGTTAACCGAAGGACGAAGTCCTTTCAGCTTGGCCGACAACTTCGCGATGGACATAACCAAGGTACACCTTTCTCTCTCCTTCATCCTCTTTATTTTCCTCATACGTTACCTGCTCCTGTGCAGTTGTGGGTCACGAGCCAGGCAGTCACCAAAGCTTTGGTCGGGAATGCCAGAGAACGCCATGCAGCTGAGTACAAGATAAAGGACCTAGAGCACCAACTGACTCAGTGCAGCCTTCCGACCGGCGTCGAGGGTCAGACCCGACTTCGAGATGAGGTGACTTCCCTGCGGATACAATTGGCAGAGGGTGACATCGGGCTGGAA